>CM049847.1:30802484-30844984 GCA_027422415.1 Schizothorax lantsangensis | reverse complement strand
ATTTTAACACTAACATGGAGATTTATGATAAATGTGTCTCCATTTGTGAATTAAGGACCACATTGATGGTTTATTGTGTACAAAATATACAAATTGATCATTTGAGATATAAATAATTCAGTGATAATTCAGAAATGATCTAAAACAAAACTGAATCATTACATTAAAGATTAATTTACACTAAATTTATGATAAATCAACGTAAAAGCAGAATTCTAAACTTTTTAGAGCGATAATTGTAACTAAAAATAATCCAAATTGTATTTTTGCTAGTTAAGTTGCGGTTTTAACCCAGTTGTTGTGGTTTAGGAAGGTTTGCGCCTGTTTAAAGTGCTCTGTTAGTCTTTTTGTACCCAGTTTTAAATCTTGGTGCTTAAATGAATCACTCTGTGCTTTTGCTGGATGTTTAACTTCAGATTTCATTTGTTTTGATTTTAAAGGCCTTACAGCGGTTTATGAAAAGAAAGTCACATTATTCAGTCTTGTTAGAAATCCCAAAGAACATTCCACACAAAAAAGGTGTTTTTGTGGAGTGAATCATCTTCAATCCTTCTAGTTATGATTTATTTAGATTAAAAACGATAATATATTTGAAAGGTTTGTTATTTAGGAGTTTTCTGGACTCTGCATGCAGGCAATCGATTCACACCGAGCTGAAGAACTGACACAAACACCACTACTGTTCACTTCATTATATGTGAAGCTAAGAGAATCAAATATGATATTTGTAAATACTTTCTAGGGCACTACATACAGACCTGCTTGAATCTTTAATTCAGTTTGACGAGAGCAACTCTGATCATTGAGTAAACCCCTAGTTAACTGGATGAAGTTGGTTAACTGAAGGGAGTTTTGCATTAACGCTTTGCTAATGGCGGTAGATTGAGACATAGAGCTTCACATGCTGCGTATGCTTATGTTTAATATCCACGTCTGTATTTATTTGACACTGTGGCTGTATATATGACCTGGTTTTGTTCACGCTCACCTGTGTAGAATTTGCTCTAGATAAACCAAACCATGAGTTTTCCACTTCTGTGTCTGCGTGAGTTTTATTTTGTGTCATTATTGCACTGGATATGATATGAATGATTTCTGATTATGCAGCGGCTTGTCATCTGTTCTTTAAATATTCCTCCAGTGTTGATATCGAGGTTATTGATGGTGATTCACTGCTGGTTTAATGCTGACGTCTCTGTGTTTTCTCGTTCGGATCTGTCGTGTTCTTAATCAGGTCAGTCAGGGATTGTGATGAAGAGACATGCAATGTTTTTAATTGCAGGATGTTTCGTCAGAGCAGGAAACTTCAGTTGAATAATATAATTCATTAATGCTAAATAATGATTTACTTTTTATATATGGATAATAAAAATAATAGAAAACAATAGAAATAGAATAATGTCTTTTTTTCAGTCTGATGCTTTAATTTCAAAGGCTGAATTTTAAGAACAGGCCCAAATCATATTTTACCCCAAAATCAAAAATAAAATAAAATAAAATAAATAAAGCCTGTTGTAGGCCATTAACAATTTGTGAACACATTGTGATTATCAATTAAATAATTTACCTTTGCATTGTGTAAATTTGAATTTGATGCATTTGAAATGGAGAATTTAATCTTAAATATGTTAAATTATCAATATCCTTTAATAATTTATAGAATAATTTACTTTTGCATTTTGCAAATTTGAAATGGAGAATGTGATCTTAATCAAGGGTGTAGGTTTGATTTAGTCATTGGTGGGGGGGCAGACAACAGACATTTAATTGTTTGATCAAAATTATTGCTAGGACATTCAGTAGTGTCTGATATTGATAGGATCATGTCACAGCGTCTCTACTAAATTCTACACACTTGAAAATCATAACAAGTGATGTCTGACTTTGGAAACTATAGTTCTCTCCTTAAATATAAAGAGATCAGACAACAGATTCATGAGTTACTGTTCATCCTATGTGTCCTCTTAAGTGTAAATTAATTAAGGGTAACAAATATTCACCATGGTTTTACTCAAAAACAACAAAACAACAACAAAAAACATGGTTTCTATAGTTATGGTCAAAACATGGTAACCACAAATTAACCATGAATTTCTACTGTTTAATAAAAAAAGAAAACAGAAAAAAAGGATTCACGAACCCGCTCCGAAGTTCCGATCTGAATAATGACTCGCAAACCATTATTTTAGATCAAGACTCATAGCGCTGATCCCGAATCATTCAATTCATGAATCATCGACTCCGGAGTTCTGATCTAAATCAAGTGATTTGTGATCCGCGATCCGATTGGAGCTCTTCGAAACAGTAAATCATTTTGTGACACCTGGTTTAACTGATTCGACCTTTCGAAAATCTCCGTTTGACCTGTTCGTGCTTTTAAAATAATTGTCGAAATTCAAAAATAAATTGCTCTTTTGAACAGTTTTTTGCTAGTGAAGCGCTTGAACTGAAGTCACGAGTTTGAATCATGAAATGACTCACTCAATTGATTCGGTTCATCTGTTCCTCCTCTTTTCGTGTCTTCAGTCATGTTTAAATGACACTTTCAGCACTACTACTGGCTTAACTCACTAGTTTTATGACATTAACTGAAATAAGCGAAAAAATTATGATGTTTACAAATAAAATATCAATATTTCCATACCAAAGATAACATCCCACACAAATCTAGGAACATATTCAGGTGAGGTAACCAGTTTACTGCTAACTAGTGAAACACTCCATTAATATGACGAGCTACAGCTCAAAATACACGAACACGATGAAACATTGTGCTTTATGATGGAGTTTGCCGTTTAATTCATTATATTTGAAATAGTTTGAGCTGCAGTTCAGTTGCTGACAGACAGTTCAATAGAAATCAGTGGAAAGCATCCAGTCACTTCATTGTGAATGTTAAATTGATATATTGTAATACATATTTGAGAAATGATTGTTGTATCTGATTGCATTACTCTATGTAGAGTGATAGTCAATGTAAAAAGAGCAGATGGGAGAAGCAGATGAACACAACAGAACAACAAAGTTAAAGAGAGTAAACTTTATCATTCATCTGAACTGTGCTCGTATGATTCAAACACTTCAGCTCTTATATGTTCTTATTACACACATGTATTACATGTATTTTTCTAGTGTATTTATTTAGCTTCTCAGGTAATATCAATGGTGTGACCTATTTTCAGATGCAGCTGAAATTACAACAACATTACATTCACATACATTTGATTGTTTGATCAAAATCATTGCTAGGGACAATTTAGTCGTGGATGGATATTGGTAGAGACATGTCACTAAATTCTACACCCTTGATCTTAAATGTTAAATTGTCAATATCCTGGAATAATCTGACTGTTGTAGATTATGCAAATTTAAATTTGATAGAATCGGAGAATTTGATCTTAAGCATGTTAAATGATCAATACGTTTGGATGTTGTAGAAAGTTTAATTTGAGAATTGGATCTGAAATATGTTTGATTGTCATGAAAATAATGTCACAATGCCAGAAATCTGGTCCTGAAACAGAAGTATTTTTTCAGATGATTTTGGGTGGATATGAGCTGAACATGTTAAAAGGCTTTGTGAGACTGAGTTAAACCTCTCAGAAAGTCTCTCTCTGTCCGTCCAGCAGAAGGTCAGGGGGGTCAGTAATGAGATGCTCTTTCATCTGTCACTCTGATGTCTGAAGACTCGCTGGACTTTCACTCCAGACCTTCACAAGTTTCAGCCTTTGTAGTCGTTACCTGCACATCATTCTGTCCTTTGGTTATCTTACTGCTGCTTTTCTATCTTACTATGTACTAATGGATTTATTGTTTAATATGAAGTGACATGAAATCCACGATTGACTTTTGGAAGTTATGACTGGAGAATTATTCATTATGAAGGTAATTCACTTCTGTGTCCCACCAGCAGGTGGAGATAAAACGAAGCTGAAGCTCTTGAAGGAGCAGATTCTGGACATACTGTATACTGCACACTATATACTCGAGGTTCATGACTTTGCATTTGGATTTACAGATGAGATTTTTTTGTTTGTTTAAATCGTTTATAGGGATTAATAGAGAATGTTATGTAATTGCACTGGGGGAAATGGTGTAGAATTTACTTTAAAATAAATTCTAAAATAAAAAAAAAGTATCACGTTGAATTAAGTGTGACATTTTAAAATATAATGACAGTATTTTACAGAAAGAATAGTATTTTCTTGTAAAAACCTATCCCAATAATGTTATATTAACTTAGAAATATATTTTTTTTGTGTAAATATTTTTACTCATTATAACATTCTATTTTTTATTAATTTCTATGATTTTTTATATTTTAAAATGCCTTGATATTTCATGTTTTACATGAACCATGTATATTTTAGTCTATGTGACACAGTATGTGGTATATGCCAAATATTTCAAACATTATTTTTTATTGCAAAGTAGAAACAGCACTGCGTTTGAAATACATAAAACATGAAAGGAAAGAGTTGGAGGTGTGGAATTGTTATCTTAAAATTAAGTTTGTAATCTAAATTTGTATGATCAAATAATGAGTCAAAAAAAGAAATAATTGTGGCATATATTTTGTAGTATGCATACTGCAAAAAGTGTGCTAGTAGTATGATGCAATTCCGTCCATACTTGTAGCTTTACTTAACATTTACAAACTTCACAAAGTCTCTCGTGCACTATGCAGAGTATTATAAATCAGAAAGAAGCTCGATCGTGTCTCAAACATCTTGCTTTATAGTCAGAGATAAAAGTCATTTGGTCAAAGCCGTCCATTCGTCCTCTGAGATCATCGTGAAATGACAGAACGCTGTCTGAATCATGAATGACACGATGATAATTATTGATGTGTGGAGAGGTACATGTGTCCTGACACACCATCACTGTCCTGCGCTCAGAAGAAGAGCATCCTCATCATCATCCGCAGTGAAGCTGAAAATAGCGGGATGGGCCTGATGAGATCAGCCGCTGACAGAGCCCTTAACACGGAGAAATTGATTTACTGTAGACTTCATTCAGTGTGATTAATCAGTGGTGGAATATCATGAGGATTCATTTATGAGCTCAACGATTCCTGTGGCACAGTTTACTGACACTAAAGGAATGAAGAATTAACCTATTAACTTTCTCAATCGTGTTATTGTCAACAATTTATCCAACCCGTTCTCACGGGAAAACAGATATTTTACGAGGTGGCGATTTCTTATGAATTCGTGCGAAATCGTACGATTTTTAGAAAACAATGCAAGCATGAAAGCCCCGCCCCTAAATAACCGTCACTGGCGCGTGAGTAGATCATACAAATTCAAAGCGTAAAATAGTTATGAACTGATATGAGATTGTGTTGATTTATCAGTGCATGTAATTTTTAAGGTGAAGACATGCTTTCGAAACACTGATCTAGAATATATATATAGATCAGTTATCCGAAACGACTTTCGTTGCCGCTGACGTCATCAATGCCTCTTATTTTTCAGCCACTTTCATATCAAGACGCCATCCAACCAACTATTATGGATAAAATCAAGTTCCACTTTCATTTTTATCACTGAAATCCAGATTTTCTCAGAGATACATCAGATTATGGAAGTAAAATGAGGAAAAGTGTTTTAAGTTTACTATAGTAACAACCTGTGAATGTAGATTGTTTGTAATTATTTTGATTCAACCCTCAGTTTGTAAAAAAACATGAATTGTGTTCACATGCATTTATGGAGTTGAAAAAGCTTAGTTAAAGGAACACTCCACTTTTTTTGAAAATAGGCTCATTTTACACCTTCCCTAGAGTTAAACAGTTGAGTTTTACCATTTTTGAATCCATTCAGACGATCTCTGGGTCTGGCGGTAGCACTCTTAGCTTAGCTTAGCATAGATCATTGAATCTGATTAGACCATTAGCATCGCGCTCAAAAATGACCAAAGAGTTACAATATTTTTCCTATTTAAAGCTTAACTCTTCTGTAGTTACATCGTGTACTAAGACCGGCGGAAAATTAAAAGTTGTGATTTTCTAGGCTGATATGCTAGGAACTATACTCTCATTCCAGCGTAATAATCAAGAAACTTTGCTGCCGTACCATGAGTGCAGCAGGCGCAGGGATATGACGCAGCGCATGAAAGTAGTCCGCAGCTATATCATAGGCTACTGAGCTGGGGACTACTTTCAGGCACTGCGTCATATCACTGCACCTGCTGCACTCATGGTACGGCAGCAAAGTTCTTTGATTATTACGCCTGAATAAGAGTATAGTTCCTACGCCATATCAGCCTAGAAAATCACAACTTTTCATTTTACGTCGGTCTTAGTACACAATGTAACTACAGAAGAGTCAAGCTTTAAATAGGAAAATTATCAAAACTCTTTGGTCATTTCTGATGACCAAATGCTAATGGTCTAATCCAATTCAATGATCTATGCTAAGCTAAGCTAAGAGTGCTACCGCCAGACCCGGAGATCATCTGAATGGATTCAAAAACGGTAAAACTCAACTGTTTAACTCTAGGGCAGGTGTAAAATGAGCCTATTTCCAAAAAAAAGTGGAGTGTTCCTTTAAAGCACTTTTAGTTCTTCTGTACACAAATGTATTTGAGCGTGGACTGCTTGTAGTTAAATGAACTGAGGATTTTTCTCTATGCTAACAGACTCTCATTGGCAGGTTTTTTACAGTTTTTCCCCGCGTGGTCCTGACAGGAATCAAGGTTAGTAACACAAAACATGTTAGACAGAATCTTTATCTATAAAACAATTCATGTTGATCACGACTATCAAACTGTAAAATTGAGATCTAAAGCACCATATGAACTGTATTCCAAGTCTATCTGCAGCTCTCAAATCTCTTGCATGCTTGTGTTCAGCCATAAAATACACCTTTAGATGAACTGCACCAGGGTTTCCTGTCAATATATGAGAATGTAAATGAGATTGGGGGTCAGTTTGGGTCTGCTGCATGACTTCAGAAGACCTCATATATAGTGTGAAACTATAGGCCTACTGTTATGAATTTTTTCTTGAATAGGAAAGCAGCATGAACATCCTGCATCCTATGTTTCATCATTTCAGAATTAAAGTCCTAACAAAAACATGTTCCAAGAAAGTTTAGCTAATGTTCCTAAGTTATGCATGTTCTCTGAATGTTAAAAATGTTTTAAAAAAATCTATCCTGGTTATGTGAATGTTAAGGGAACATTCCATTTTATAATTCTGCAAACATTATGGTAACGTTACCTTTGAATTCTCTCTGAACGATCAAAAAACATCCAGTTCTTAAAATGATTTAAAACTTTTTTTTCTGGTTATGCGAACATTAAGAGAACATTCAGTTTGATCATTTTGCAAACATTATAGGAACTTTTGAATGTTCTCTGAATGTTCTGAAACAAGTAACAACAAAAACATGTCAGACAAATGTCCAACTAAAATGTTTTCCCTGATAGCACACGTACATCTCAGAGACGTCTATTTGTCATTTACATCTGCAAGACGTATTTTTTAGAGTGTTTGCTCATCTGCAATATGTTTAGGACATTTCCTATCTGATGTCAAATAGACGTCTATTAGATGTCTTTAAGATTTTTATGGTTTAGAAAGTATATGTAAAACTGACATCTTACAGACATCTGTCAGATGTTTGTATGCTTTCCAGATCAAGTGATCTTTAACAGACACCTTGCAGACGTATGTGTGGTATCTGGGTTAGGAAACAAAAATCTTTTTATGAATGATGTAGCTATAAACAATGCTCTTATGCTAACTTTATAAAAACCAAACAACTTTAAACAAGTGTTGAGAACGTTTCTTGTTAGAACAACAGCTAACAGGGAACGTTCTTAGAATGTTCTGGCAAGGTCCTCTCAAAGTTATATGAACAAACATTCTTCCAGTAACATTAACAGAACATTCATTCAAAGTTACCTGGTTTTTATGTTCTCAAAAGCACCAAAAAAAGTCATTATAGGTTTACGTTTTAGTTGGAATGTTTTTAAGTGTTACTAGCTACTTCTTTCAGAACATTCAGAGAACATGCAAAAGTAACATTCCCATAATGTTTGCAAAAAAATGGAATGTTCCTATAACCAACATAAAAAAAAAATAAAAAAAAATAAAAACCGGACGTTTTGAAAGTCCAGATTCAGAAAAAACATTTTCAACTTATTTTTGTTAGCTGGGATGAGGAGGGGGAGTGAATGATTGCTTTAATGCTCATCTGAGATTTAGTATTTCCAGGTTGTGTCCTAAATCCTTGTTTGAGATTCCCCGTATGTACACCTGTAATTGTTTATTGGGAGACGCGAGTCCCGGCGCAGATATAAACCCGGCGGCGGGCGCTCATTAACGGCTGCTTCTCTCCGCGGTGGCCGCGTCTCATCTCTGCCGCACTACCTCATCAACATTCACCCAGCCGGAGAAAATTAATTCTATTAAAGGGCTCAATTCCCTCCGCCAGACCTCACTGTTTAAACATCTTTTTAGTGTATGATTAGAGCATATTTCCCAAACCTGGCCAGGAGTGGCGGCTGGGTCGGGGAGGTCGAGCGAATGAAAGAGGACGACTTCATTGTGTGATGACTGGACCATAAATCATCGGCCGTTTTCTATAAATCACGGCAGATGGCAGGGAGCTAGCGCGGGCTCGTGGGAGTCCGCCGGCCCCGGTGCATGCAGGGAAGCGCGGACTGCGGCAGACGCTGGCAGCCGAGCGGGTCATCAGGAACGGGCCGCGGTGATGAGATGCAGACCTGGAGGTCCGAGAGACCCACCTCTCCATACTGGCCCGCGTTTAACACGTCTAATCGGCCTGATGAATATGTATGCGCGCCTCGGCTCCCTCGGCCCATGTGAGGCCTGTCAGGCTGACATTAGATGTCTCGTGTTCAGGGATTCCGGGAGGTGAATTGGCCGTTCTGTCATCCATTCTGATTATGAAGATGTAATTGAGCAGACTATGAAATTTAATGCAGTCGCATTGCAGCAGTGCCGGAGAAAGACGGACTCCAATCAGCCCAATGTCATTATCTCACCACAGCCAGACTTCTGCAGCACAACAATAAGGCCAGAAACATTATTACTGCGGGCTGACACGTTTTGCACGGAGTATATGTTTTCAAAACTATTTCAATTTACATTTGCATTTTGGATTTGGATTTGTCCCAGGGAACGTTCTCACAACTTTCTCTAACGTTTTTTTTTTTTTTAAGTTATGTAAATGTTAGGACTATAAACGCCCTCAACGTAATGTTTATGGAACGTTCTTATAACTTTATTAATATTTGATATACATTCTCATTACGTTGAGAGAAAACGCTCTTAGAGCAACTTTCTCAGAATGTCCTCTGTTATTTGTGCTTGATGAACGTTCCTGTAATGTTTAGAGAAAATGTTCTTAGAATGTTAAAAAGAAATGCTCACATTTTGGGCAAAATAAAGTTAGAACGTTGTGAGAAACTTTTTTGTTGCCTTCAAATAACGTTCTATTCACGACAAGAAAACTGGAAATTTCAACGTTCTTAAAATATTAAAAATAAACGTTCAAATACGTTCTATTTTGGGTGAAAATAAAGTTAGTAGAACGTTGCAGGAAACGTTTCTGTAACCTTTAAATAACGTTCTAATCACGATAAGAAAACAGAAACATCAGTGTTTTAGAAACATTTCAAACAATGTTTCCACAAGGTTCTTCTAACCTAAATGTGTTACCTGGGTCTCTGAGGTTAATGTTTTTCCCAGCGTGGTCATGACAGGAATCCAGGTCAGTAACACAAATCATCTTAATGTGTAAAACACTTCATAGTAACCACGACTGTCCAGCTCACCGTAAGTCCTAAAGTTACTCAATAATAATCATCTGTGGTATTTCATCAGAAATGCACCTTTAGATGAACTGCAGCTTCTGATGTCAATGCATTGATTTTCCTGTCAGTATATGAGAATGCAAACAAGATTTGAGAGTTATGGGAGCACATTTGGAGTCTGTTGTTCACACAAAGCATCATATGACTTCAGAAGACCTCAAATATAGTACTTTTATGATGCTTTTACATTTGCATTCATGCATTTTGCAGATGCTTTTATCCAAAGTGACTTGCATTGCATTTTAGGTATATTTTTTATTAGCTCTTGCATTCCCTGGGAATCGAAGCCATGACCTTTGACCTACAGGAAAACAAAGATCTAGAAAGATTCAAGTATTCTCTTTACCTTTTCCTCTCAACAGTAAACTAAACCAGTGTTAAATTGCACTAAATCTGCATTTGGTCTGTTTTCCCCTTAAGAATTAACCCTGTAAATTTATGATAAGTAATCTCTGACAGGATCAGAGGTCAGTGGCATCAGAGGTCAAAGGTCACGCTTAGAAGAAGTGTGTAACAAAACTGGCTGAATTTGGAATAGCTTATATTTCAGAAATTGCATGAATAGTATGCTTTAATTGTGCTAAATTACAACAAGTGGATATAAATGCAGGATTATTTCATTTGATAATTCAGTTTGATCAATAAAAATGTATTTTGAGGTAATGTATTTAGCAAAGATACAAGCACAAATAGTAAAAGACGAGGGGATTTGTTGTATCAGGATCATTTATGACATAGTACAGTTTTATATACAATAAAATATTAAACATGCTTGCTTTGCACTCAAAGTGTGTACTTTGTACACTTTTCAAAGCAAGTATGTGAATTAATATCATAGACAAAGTCATGAACTCTAAATGACTCGGTTTACTTGATTCATTCATGTTTCTGGACTTATTGTGAAAGATTAATTGGTGCATGTTATTCTAAAAAACAAACAAATAGATTTTATAAAATGACACCCTGAAACTTCTGCTTTGTATATTGTCACTGGAAAGAATATCTCATTTCTAATCCAGATACTGATGGATGAATTTCCAGTGAAAGTGTTAAACCGTTGTTTTTCCACGCTTCTCTCGTGTCCGTTCTTAAACGAGACTCTGGTTTTGTTGAAGTGAAACCTGTGTGTTGACCTTGATTTTACCGTGAACTCACTAAATAAAGCGTCTCTTTCTCACACATGCAGACAGCTTTATGGTTCTGCTGTTTACTGCGTGTCTGGATTATTTAAATCACCTGCGTTTATACGTCTGTTTATTTACTGACACTGTCAGCTTATGAAAATACTTTTTAAACTGATATTAAATGTCACTTACTAATAGAACAATTTATACATGATGCATTTTTACCAAGTCACGTCCAAGTGCAATTTTGCTTAACATTTACATTCATGCATTTAACAGATGCTCCTATCCTAAACCACATGCAGATGAGAAGACTTTACATATGCAGAGACGTGAGGGTGAGTTTTTCAGTCATCAGTTCAAGTTAATGATTAAAAACATTATAAATGCATCTGAAATATTTACTGAAGCATTTATGTTTCAGTGTGTATTTGCACAAACAATCATACAGCACATTGGTTTGGTCCTCCACTAGGGGGCGTGTGATGCTGATAATTCATGTGCTCTCATGTGTTTATGACTCACACTTGTTGCATTTTTGCAATATTTCTTACATGTGCTAATATTGTTCCACTGTAAGTAGGTTTACCATCGCAAACTGGGACACTGCAGCATATTACAGACTCACTTGGGGACAAAAATACTTTTTCATCATCTTTAAAAGCTGCATTTATATCTCAAGTTCATTTGATTGATTTGTGATATAATTCAACATGATAAATTGCATAAATTGCAAAGTTTTATCAATTTAAACTCAACTTTAATTGATTTGAATGCAAAATAATGGTGTGTGTATATGAAAATACATACATTTTCTATCAATATAGTTTTGGCAATGTTTAGTATCTTTTTTTAAATGTATTTTAAAAATATTAATATATATTCAAAGCTTTTAAAAATCTATTTTCCACTCCATATATTTGAATCCAAGAAAATACATTCACATTTGAAGAAAACTTCATTTGTTGTCTATAAAACGTGATCATAAAACACATCTGAATAAAAATCAGCAAGAAACTAAATTTACGATGTTTAAAAACATACATTATTATCTTGTATAAAAATTAAGCAATATTAAATTATTCTAAATTTAGTTTTGATCTCTAGTAGGCTATTCCATCCACATCAGCCTAAATGTAGGATATCGTAAGATTGCAAATGTGTTTTCTTGCCCCGTAATACATTTTGAAATATATTTTGTGTACAAAGTTGTTGTTTTTTATTTAAAAAATATATTTTATTGAGCTTCACCATTTACAACATACATTTGCATATATTTAAAATATATTTTGGCCAATAAATAAATAAATAAATGTATATGCAATATATATATATATTGCATTATGGATTGTTTGTGCATTTTGCAACAACTTCAAGTGCAGGTCATGCAAACAATTTCGAGAACTATTGGTGTTTAAATGATATAATCAATGCTTATATGCATAAACACTGAACATAACATTTCAATGTAATGCAGAAGCCTGAATATAGTTTGAGACGTGTGTGATTGTTGGTAAAGGATGGCTTCCTCTGAGCCGCTGGATTTATGATGGTGTCCGGGCTCCAGGCCCTCGGCCCCTCTGATCTGCTTTAGCTCCGGTGACCTTTGACCCCCGGGCCGTCGGGGACACACGCTCCTCCCTGATTGGCTGAGAGCTGGTTTTAGAGCGTTCGTTCTGTGTTTAACCGCGACTGGGCTTCAGCCAGAGCTCACATCTGTTTGAAATTGCCACCTCTGCTAATTACGTGCGATTGCTTTTGTTTGTTATTGTTTGTTTTGTGATCCATAAACAGGGTTTAATGGTCAGAGCCTGTACGGGATCACCGGGGGGGCTGCTGCTGCTCCCTTTCATGTCTCACAAAAAACAGAAATAAACAATGCTCAGATCAGCATGCATTAACTCCTTCAGTGCAGACGCAAAACACATTTTAGTGTCATTAAGATACTATTGTTGTTTTCATTCATATTTTGAATCCATTTTTATTTCTATCGCTTTTATTTTCTGCTTTCATTTTAATTTTAGTTATAGAAATTTTGTTGTTTTTGGTCATTTTTATTTTTTATATCTTATTTTTTATTTTTTTGTTATATCTAATCTCTCTCTCTCTCTCACTGTATATATATATATATATATATATATATATATGTCATTTTATGAATTTGTATTTCAGTGTTAATTTCACTGATTAGTTATTTTAGTGCATCAAGTTAAACTAAATTAAATGTTGCTTTGGCAACTAGCAGGAATTAAAAAATTATTTTTATTTGATTAAATATTTTTAGTTAACATTTAATTTTTTTCCAAGTAAATGAATACATATTTCATTAATAAATGTAAAATCAAAACCACATCTACATATTAATATCCAGCTCTTTATATAAAGTTGGAAATATAAGTATATCAAAATTTATCCACATACATACCGAAGATTAATTTACAGCAATATATGCTATAATCTAAACTGCATGATTGTTTATATTGTCATAAAATGACTACATTATCATCCAGCTCTAATCTACTAAATGCAATTTAAGGCATGAAGACATTAAGATATTATAAATATTAACATTATGAAATCAAGCTGCTTTGAAAAAATGTGTATTGTAAAAAAAAATACAAATACATTTGATTTGACGACACATTAATCACACATTAAAAACAAATATATTTATTTTTCATTTACTTATATTTTATATATATGTTTTTTTTTTTTTACATATTTAAAAAAAATATTTATTCATTTGTCAGTAAATATTTTTCCTGATCTTTGTGACTGCTAAATGCAACTATAAGGCACAAAGATATTAAGATATTATAAACATTAACATCATATTTTCTGTAAAGCTGCTTTAAAATAATGTGTATTTTGAAAAGCACTATAGAAATACATTTTACTTGACTAAAAACCCAAATCTCCACCCTTTGCTTAACCACGTACTTCATTCTTTTAACAGACTATAACCCTGGCTGATTCCTCTCAAGATAGTGTTTGTACTGTATGTTTCAGTGTCTTTAAGAAGGTTTCTCTGGTTTTCTAGTCAAACAGAAGAGCAGAAGTGCACAAGCAGAGCTCTCACATGCATCAATTCCTCTGGTAGATCACACTTTAAAGAGGAGCAGCCCCATTAGCCTCTTCTCTCTTTCTTTCTCCTCTCGTTCCTCGTTCTTGTCCAGCTGGCGGCTCACCAGGGCTTCTCCTTCCCCGGCGAGACCCTTCAAACACTTCGTTAAAAAAGGACAACTGAGGCAAATGTTTCAGCGTGAGTCCTTGGTCTGAATAGTAAACTCAGTTCTGCTCACGGACAGAAGAAAACGAGGCGCTCATGAGACTCTGGATGCTGGATCTGTGTAGAACTGCATCTGAACTTCACACCCAGTAGAAGTGATCGTGTTGAATTATCTGCAACAGCGCTTCCTGCAGATACTGTCCATACTACATGCTGTACACTACTAGTATGCAGTTTAAGCTCTTTTAGTGTGATTGTACAAACGTCCAGCTTCAGCTGCTGCTTCATGTGTCTTTTGAATCTTGACTGATTTTTATAAAGTATAACATCAGAATAACTGCAGTCATATCTCCAGATGAACTCTTACTGGACTGAAGCAGCTCAGCTTTACTTGATTCTCCATCAATCATGTTTTAGTCTCAAATCTGATCATCAGGATCTTTTGAGGAGCGTTTGTTTCCAGAAGCTTTACTTTCACTGTTCCTCAGCGGAGGAATGATCTTCATCTCACATCTTCTGAGGAGCCTTTATTTCTTCATCTCTCAATCAGCATTGCATTATATGTTTGGATCATTTACATCTCATCTTACTGAGACATATTATTATGTGATAGTGACATGAGATAGTGTGACGACCCAACAGGAAACGTTCTCACAACATTACCTAACATTTTTAAAAGTTATGTAAATGTTAGGACAAAATATTCTTAAAGTAATGTTTATGGAATGTTCTTATAACTTTATTAATATTTGATATATAACATTGAGAGAAAACGTTCTTTGTACAACATTCTCGGAACGTCCTCATGATATTATTTGTACTTGATGAAAGTTGAGAGAAAATGTTCTTAGAATATTAAACAAACATTCTAATAATATATTTTGGGTAAAATTTAAATTAATAGAATTTTGTAAGAAACATTTTAGGAACCTTTAAATAACATTCTAATTATGATAAAACTGGACATTTTAAAGTTCTTAGAATATTAAAAATAAATGTTCAAATAATGTTATATTTTGGCTGAACAAAGTTAGTAGAACATTGTAAGAAACGTTGTTGTAACCTTTAAATAACGTTCTAATCACAACAAGAAAAATATGTTTTACAAACAATGTTCCAACAACGTTTTCATAACCTAAATTTGTTACCTGGGAACTGATATTTACATCATTTTATGTAAGTATCTGCTAGACTATTATAAAGATCTCATTGAAACATCAGAATTTCATCACTTTTTTTCTATATAAATATCAGCATTTGCACCAGATTGCATATTTTTGCTCAGTTTGGGTCTCTGAATAAAACCGAGCTGCTTTTTTCCTTCATGTTCTCACTATATCAGCCTGATGGATCAAATATGATACTCAACAAAAAACACATATGCAAACTTTTGAAAAACATTTTCTCTGAGGGTTCAATGAACTGTTCCATTTAAAAAAAAATATATATTATTTTTTTACTATTATTTCATACTGTATGTCAGGCTTTACAGGGTTAAATTATATCCCCGAGCTCTTTTACATCCAGAATGTGATGTATTTCCAAGTGAAAAAAAGGAGCAGGGCTTTATTGTATTTATAAATGAATTGATTTGATGTTAAAATTTGTAACATCATAACATGCACTGATGAGATCAGGAACATGCATTAGGAACGTAAATAGAGTGATGTTGATTTCATGTTGACTATAATGTCTGTTTGCACATTAAAGTAAAACTCTGCAGGCCGGTCGATCTTAAAATCCTGGGTGTGTTCTGTGTTTTCTCTTTCATCTCGTTCTGAGGAGTGAACGCTGCTCCTGTCATTGCCTTTCTCTTGTTTAGGTTTCTGTTTCTGCTCTTTTTGCATGAACCCTCGAAGTGACGTGTCGATTCTGGCACAGCGTGCGAGATGAATTTGGAGACGTTTGCATGTGTGCAACTGAATTTTGCAGATAGAGCCGCTTCGGTTATCTGTGTGGGATCCTATGAGGAGGGAAATGAGGAAGAGGAAGGTGTTAGAGGTCAAGGGCAGCAGCTGTGAAGGTGGAACGGTTTCTCCCGCATCCTCGTGCAGTCGGCTGTCAGGAAGCCCCCAAAACGCTGACATTAATGCAAATTATAGTTTGATAATTTAATAACTCGGCCGGCTTGATCTGTCCATTTTATTGTAATTATCATCAGCCAGGGGGTTGCGTTCCATCATGGTAAAATAAACATCATCTATCATCCTTGCTGATGATTAGCCCGTGACAGGCCGGGGAAGCTGGTTTGCATAAATCAGGCCTGATGCCGTCTGCAGGAGTCCGGCTCTATTTTTCACAGGCCCAGATTAGATGGCGTCCGCTGGGCTCGGTATAAGGTCATTGCCGTGGCAATAATCAGAGCCGGATCACCAGTGTGTTACTGCCATACATCCAACTAGTTAGCTAATGGAGTCTAAAGCACAGCAGCTGCTGGTTGACTGCAGGCTGGATGTGTTTCAATGCTGCAGGATGACGGTGAATATCTGTTTGAAGCTTTGGAAAATAACTTTCTTTTTGCATTATAGAAGATATTTTTAAATGAAGAGTTCACCCAAAAATGTATATTTTCTCTCAGGCCATCCAAGATGTAGATGAGTTTGTTTCTTCATCAGATTTGGAGAAATGTCTCAGCAATGGATGCTCTGCAGTGAATGGGTGCCGTCAGAATGAGAGTCCAAACAGCTGATAAAAACATCACAATAATCCACAAGTAATCCACACCACTCCAGTCCATCAGTTAACATCTGGAGAAGACAAAAGCATGCGTGTTTGTAAGAAACAAATCCATCAAGATGTTTTTAACTTTAAACCATTGCTTCCAGCTAAAATATAAGTCCATCATTCATAATAACGCTTCATTCAATGAATAAGTCAATCTCCTGCTGGCTCTCACATCAAAATCCAGCCACATATTTGTTTAGAGCTGTTTTGGACTGTTCTTAGACAGATTTCTCTCCTGATTCAGACCAGAACATTTTTTTCACTGGAGGAAGCATTATTATGGATTACGGACTCATATTTTAGTTAAAAACATCTTGATGGATTTGTTTCTTACAAACACACAGCTCTTGTCTTCACAAGATGTTAACTGATGGACTGGAGTGGTGTGGATTACTTGTGGATTATTGTGATGTTTTTATCAGCTGTTTGGACTCTCATTCTGACGGCACCCATTCACTGCAGAGCATCCATTGCTGAGACAGTGATGTGATGCTACATTTCTCTTTCAGTTCATATTTTATAAAACAATAAGCGCTAAATATGCTGCAAATCTAACTCATACTTTAAATTCACTGTGCAATTTGTCCTAAAATATATCTGTTGTTTTCCACAGAACAAAGAAAATCATGTGGTTTGAAGCAATGTAAAGGTGAGTAAATGATGACAGAATTTGCATATTTGCATGAACCATTAAGGCAAGACATTACAGGTGAATATTAACTGGTAGATTAACCAGTTGATAAATCACAGGACATTAATATAATTGTTTTGTATTACAAATTTTCTGAAATATTATGTGTGAAAATGCAGATAAGGCGTTGGATGAAGCTAGGTTCAAAATTTCTGATTTATTTTGTTGACATACTGTATTAGAATTAAAGGTTTTTACTGAGGGGATTTTGGATTTCTCTTTTTATCATAAATCCATAAATCAGAAAATACGGTCAACAACCAGAAAGAAGTACATTTTGGTCATGTTTTTAGGAATAAAATGATAATAAACAAACAAACAAACAAACCCCTCAGTAAAAACCTTCAGAATATAGATGGGAATAAAACTGTAAGTTTTGGTGTATATAAGTGCTGCAGAGGTGCAGGAGAAAACTTTTAAATATATGTATTGTAATTGAAATCTACAGACGCAAATAGATAAGTACAGTGATAAAATCAGTGTGAATGATATATGAACAAACCCGTCAGTATAAACCTTCAGAATATAGATATAAATAAAACTATAAATTTTGGTGTATGTAAATGCTGCTGAATTGGAGAAACAAACTCATTTTGAGAAAACGCCCTTTAAAGATATGTATTGCAATTTAAATCTATAGACTTAAGTAGATAAAGTGCAATAATAAAATCATGCGAATTATATATGAACAAACCCCTCAGTAAAAACCTTCAGAATATAGATATGAATAAAACTGTAAAGTCTGGTGTATGTAAGTGCTGCTAAAGTGGAGAAAAAACTTTTGAAGATATGTATTGCAACTGAAATCTACAGACACAAAGAGATAAAGTACAATAAAATAAACACTTAAATGTATATTTTTTAATATTTTCTGTCCACTAATGTGAAAGAACATATGCTATTGAAGCAAAATAGGCCAAAATCATAGAAACTGATTAGTTCATGGAATAAATAAATACAATACAATAAAATCTTGGAAGGCACTCTTGCATGCTAACTTTGAGGAAACCATTACAATAAATTATGTACATGTTGGTTTTAGTCTAAATGGTTTAATTATTTGTCTTGATATATGGTTCATAGTAGAAAGTGAAGTATTTCATGCAGTCAAACATGTTCATTGAATGACAGAGACAGCATGCGTGTTTGAACTCTTACATGAGGGAAGAGCTCTGAACCTGAAGCCTTTCTCTCTGTTACCACAACAGAAGACGCTCGCACCGCCAGTCTTTGTGAAGATGTAAGCTGCATTATTTATGTTCAAACCGCCGTTACGTTGCTGACCCGTGTGGCATTGAGATGAAAGCGCGGTGGCCGCTGTGTTTTGGGTTTGGTGGGGTGAGTTTTAGCTCTGGAGGCCTCCGGCTGTTTGGGTAAAAGGGTTTGTCCTGGGACCGATGTTTTTTCCTTTAGTTGAACTCATTTTCATCAAGCTCTTTTAGTGCAGAACTCTTTTATTTCTTTATAATATTTCTAATATGAAAGCTCTCACAGCTTTACATCTTCTATGGCATATTAATACTTTCAGAATGACATAGTGCCTAGTATTTTTAAATAAATATTATTAAGTGTGTACACTGTGCAAAGTATGTGAATGCAGTATACAAACAGAATACACTATACAGTGTTGTATCCCACAATGCAATGCACTCAGCACGACTTTCCTTTTCCAGTACACTGTAAATAATTATTTTTCAAAGTTGTAAATACAACAAAAATTACTGGAGTACGTTTACGTACAAGAAAATACTGTTTCAGTCTTTCTGCTTCAAAATTTTGTGCTTAATTGAATGTGTTTTTTGTAATTATTTGTAAAATTTACTACCAATTTCTGCACCAATTTTTCAATGTAAATAAGTAATATAAATTATTTTATAATATATATTTTTGTACTGAATTTTTCATAATTTAAAGATTATTTTAAAATGAATATTGTTCATATAAATATAAATATTATTAATTATAATGTATTATTTCTTTAATATTTTTAAAATAATCTCTTTCTTGACATTATACATTAAGAAAATCACTGCATACTGTTTACTGTCGCTGCATACTGTCACTTTTATTTATTTACTTAAATGTAGCAGGAAGCAGTATTATTTATTATCATTACAGTTATTAAAGCTTTTTACTAACATTTTGAATGTTTTATTTTTACTTTTCCTTTTTCTTTTTAAATTAAGTTACATTTTTAGTAATTTTTGTTGTGTTTTTGTCATTTTTATAAATGTCTGTATAGTTTTTATAAATTTAAATTTTAGTTTTCGTTATTTTAGTACTTCATTTTAAACTAAACAAAATTTAGAAATGTTTCCTTGGCAACTAGCTGAAATAAGTTTAATTTTTAAATGTTTTATTTTATTTCTGTTAATTTTTATTTTATTTCCAATTGCAATTTTTTAATGGTTTTAGTTTTAATTATTATTATTTATTTTTTTACTTTAAAAATAGTAAGCAGCAGTCTTATTTTAGTATCATTATGGTTATTATAGTTTTTATTCATATTTTGAATTCACTTTTTTATATTGTCCTTTTTCACTTTAATTTGTTACATTTTTTAAGCAATTTTGTTGTGCTTATGTCATTTTATTAGTTTTTTAATGTTTATGTAATTTTAATAAATTTTATTTCAGTTTTAGTTATTTAGGTACATCAAGTTAAAGTATACAAAAATGGGAAATGTTTCCTTGGTAACTTGCTGAAATAAATTAAGTTTAAGTGTATTTATATTTTATTTTATTTTATTTTATTTCAGTTAATTTATTTCAAATGAGAATTTTTTTTAAAAAAAATTTTTTTATTTTTTATGGTTTTAGTTTTAGTTAATGATAGGCAATATAAAGTAGTGTGTGGTATGCATCAATTTGACATTTTTTCTTTTTTGTTTTAATTTTGGTTAAACTATTAGTAATTTTGTTATTTGTAATTTTATTATTATTTTTTTAATCTGCATATACAGTGTTTAACATTAGTGTGCAGTATGCAGTATGCAGTGTGCTCCTCTCCTGCTGCAGGTTCATTGAAGCGTCTTTGGGCTCATCAGCGCCGCTCATGATGTCCAACTCAAGGTCTGGACTTGATCTCTGACCTCCTTGTGTCTTTATCTTTGCGTTGACGCTGACCTGCATGCCAAGGGGATGCTGGGAATGTTTTCCCACCTATAATGTGTGTGTTCAACACCTCGGGTGCTAAAAGCTGCCGGCGTTTCGTGAAGTGAAAATCTGCTCTAAATTTAACTGGAGGACACGCTCTCATTTCTCTCCTTCATAGACGGATGGAGGGAGAGATGAAGAGATGGAGGGATGATACACGAGAGTTTACCGTCCAACATGAAGAAATAGTCCAGGTCAATAAAACTGATCAAAAATAAATAAAAATTAATAATTAAATAGTGAATACATTCGCTAACATGATCTAGCAATGAACAATATATATTCATAAAATAATAAATAATTTTAATAAATAATTAAATAAAATAATGCAATATACAATACAATATATACATAAAAATGTAAAATAAAAAATAGATAGATAGATATTAATACACATACAATATGTCAATACATGCTTTAAAATAAGTCACTTCCTAATAAATAATTAATAATAAAATAATTTATATTTATTAATTTTATAATATTTATTGATTATATAATAATTAATTATTTCTTAATAATAAATAATAAACTAAACAAAAATATTTAATGCATAAGCAATAATAATAGCACAACAATAATAATAACAATGAACTAGTGCTGTCAAATCGATTAATCGTGATTAATTGCAAACAAAATAAAAGTTTGTGTTTACATATATATATATATATATATATATACTTTTATTTTGGCTGCGATTAATTGCAACTAATCGATTTGACGGCACTACAAGGAATAATATAAATAAATAAAATTACTAAATAATTTTAATAATGAATAAAAATGTAAGAATACAATATTTACTATATATATATATATTTATATGTATTTAAACCCCAGGGTTTGTTTTGTTCGGCTGTGTTGAAATAGTAAATATAAGGCATAAATGAAGAAAAGCATTGGAAAGTGAATATCTTCACTTGTTTGATGAGGATTTCATGATGTGATTAAGATGATCTATTACTGAAACACACCTCGACGTCCAACAGCACAACCAAAACATCCGTCTCAGATCAAAATGGATAATGTGTATCACAAGAGCTCTTTATCACAATTGTCCCTAAAAGTCCCCAAAACAGATGGTATGTTATTTCAAAAACAGATGCTATTTTGCATAGAAACATGGCATGAATATTTATGTGTAATTATTTCATGACACTGACAGACCTGGAGTCCAGGAATCGTCTCGCGGGCCGCGGTGAAAATCACTGGCAGAATAAGAAATATAGTTTTATGGACAGAAAAACTGTCCCACATATGGATGAGGAGAACTGACTCCTTTTTCCTTTCTAGTCCTGTTTAAAATATAATTGAATTTATAGAAACAAATATATTCATAAGAAATGATCCTTGTTCATTTTTGTTTTGTGTCATACTTTTCAATTTGGTTTTGTGCTGTTTATTTTAATAAACAGAGTGAAGTAGTTATTTTTTTTTTAAGTATAATTGAGATGCTATTTAGTTTTTGTTTATTGAATTAGTTTTTATTTTTATATTTTCTGTTTTTATTTTAATTTTAGTTAAACTTCTAATCATTTTGTTGTGTGCATTTTTATTAGTTTTTTTAATGTAATATAGTTTTTACTCATTTTTTATTTTAGTTTGTTACTTTAGTGCCTCATGTTGAACTATGAGAAATATTTCATTGCAACTAGCTGAATTAAAAGTTATGATAATAAGTAAATAAATAAACAAAATAAGTTTGTTTGTTTTATTTTATTTAAGTTAATGTTTATTTTATTTTTTATTTTATTTTAAGTAACACAAATAGTTTTATGGTTTTAGTTTTAGTTAACTGTAATAACCCTGTTCCTTTTTGATATTTTTCAGTATTTAATGAAATTTATTTATAATACATTTTAATAAATAATACATTATTTATAGAGTGATTTTCAAGGTACTCAAAAACATTTTACAAGAAATAAAAATATCAAAAGCAATATTTTTGTAGGCCAACACAGAGGTTAGCATCAAAAATATGTTCTAAGAATGTTTTTTTGCCAACAATTCCTTTAAGTTATGAAAATGTTATTTCTGTATGTTCAGTTTTTAAATGTTAATTTTTTTTTATTTTGAACCATCTGAAACTAATAAGTATTAATGTTTTTTTTTTTTTTAAAAAGTTAGATGAACATAGAGTTAAAATGTTTTAAAAAAAGCAAATGATGCAATAATGGTTTTGTGCTAATATTTTTTTCTGAAGGATACATATGATGATTTACCTGTATTTATTTAGTCGTCAGTGAATGTTTTTACAGAAGCGGTGTCTTTTGGCTGATCGTTCTGAGCAGAGCATGTGTTGATGTTGGTGTTTCTTTACACCTCTATTCTGTGATTGATCTGGTCTTTCTTCCGGCTCCAGAGCGGATCTCAGTCCGGGCCGCTGCATGAGGGCTGTCAGCGCCGCGGGGTTGAGACGGGGTTATGGTGGCCAGATGGAGCTTGTTTGTGGTAAATCTAGACCAGCCTATAACACTTGAGTTAGCATTCCTGCTAAAGCTGTGCCAGATGCACTGACAAACACACACAATCACATTTATGATGCTCCGCAAGTCTCTAGTCCTGTCAGGAAAGCTATACTACTGTTGTGTTACTATCATTGATATACTATCAGAGCTTTTTGTCAATATTTTAAATTCATTTTTATATTTTCTGTTTTCACTTTAATTTTAGTTAAAGTTTTAGTAAATTGTTGTGTGATTTGGTCATTTTTTATTATTATTGTTTTTAAATATGACTATATAGTTTTTATGAATTTTTATTTATTAGTTTTTATTTTTATATTTTGTCTTCACTTTTCAGTCTTAGTAATTTAGTTGTTTTTTGTTGTTGTAATTTTTCATGTCTATATAGTTTATATTAATTTTTATTTATTAGTTTTAGTTATTTTAGTACTTCAAGTTGACAAAAATGAGAGGTGTTGCCTTGACAACTAGCTGAAATAAAATAAGTTTAAGTTCTCTGTTTTATTTCAGTTATGTTTATATGTTATGCTTATTTTATTTCATGTAACGAAAATGTTTTTTATGGTTCTAGTTTTAATCTTAGTTTTAGTTAACTGTAATAACCCTGAGAAGGCAAGTATATATCTATTTTCCGCCATGGGATAAAAAAAATATAGAAAAGGTAATTGCAACATTTTGTCTCATAATTTGTACTATTTTTCGTGTAAGTTTATATCTCACAATATCAGACTTTTTATATAATTTGATTGCAAGATATAAACTCAGAATAGTGAGAAAAGCAAATACATTTTTTTTTTTCATTTTTAAAATATTTTTACATTTTTAAAAATATTTCAAAAATATTTTAAAAAATATATTTATTCATTTGTCAGTAAATTTTTACTGAGCATTGTGCAATGCATCCTTAGATTTTTGGTAAAGGATACATATGATGCCTGCCTTTAAAAAAATATATATATATTTTGAAATATATTTCTACATATATTTGTAACTCCATACAATGTATTCTGAGATTTTTGGTAAAGGATACATATGATGTCTTCCTTTATGTTCATTATTTAATGTAAATATATTTTTTTACATATTTAAAAAAATATATTTTTTATGTTTTTTAAATATTTTTGTAAAAAATATTATATTTTTTATATTTAATATTTTTTTTTATCTTTGTTAAATATTTTAAATATATATATTTATAAGTATATTTATAACTTTATGGATACATGTGATGCATTCCTTTACATTTAAAAAAAATATTTTAAGTTTTTTAAATATTTTAAATATATATTTATTATATATATATATATATATATATATATTTGTTTTTGTTGTTAAATATTTTTAAAATATGTTTCTAAACACATTTATAACTTTATGGATACATGTGATGCCTTCCTTTAAAAAAAAATAATTAAAAAAATGTAAAATGTTTAAAAATATATATTTATTAAGTTTTATATAATATATATATATATTTTTTTTTGCAGTTTTTTTTTTTTTTTAAATGTTTTTACAATATATTTTTAGATATATTTATTCACTTATCGAATATGTTTACTGAGCTTTGTTCAGTGTATTCTGAGATTTTTGATGAAATAAACATGATGCCTGACTGACTAAAAGAAGGTACTTTAGAAGGACACTTACTGATGCTACAGTCTTTATGTCAGGCCTATGATACCTTAAAATGCTGTCTAGGTAGGGAGCTCACTAGGGTTTCATAATGAAAACACACACAGCTTCCGTAGTGTTCTTTGGCTGTGGTTCTCCTGGTGTTGGTGCTCGTCTCTGAAGTGGGTTAGACGATCCGCCGCAGGGTCCGTCCCCCCGTCGCTGACCTCTGGGCACTACAGAATTATGCAGTTAGAAATATTAATATTCACCAGACCCGCCCTCCTGACCCCCAGCATCAGCCGCACGCTCTGATTGGCTGCTGCTGTCGTATTATAATGAGGAGGGCAGAAGTCAGTGGGACAGAGCCATGAGATATTAATAAGTCTTAAAATCGGCCCCTGAGGGCCGCCGCTCCGCTCATAGCACCTATAAATTTGCAGGATCTCCGTCATTCTTGTGAGCCTTTGCCATGACTCTCTCTTGCCTCTGGCTCGTGTTTCTGACTCGACGAAGCTTCAGACCCACAGGAACCAGAAATCACTAATCAGCTCGTTAATATCTCAGTTGCGTCTCCTACACTGAAAAAAATCTGCTGCTGGAAACTATTTTTTTCATACTCCAGTAATCGTTATTAACAACTTTGAAAAAAATGCTTTTTTGTTTTGCAACATAGAAATGCAGAGAACATACAATATTAATCACACATTAAAACAAATATATATATTTTTTTCATTTTTAATTATATTTATATTTTGTACTTTTTTTTTCTTTTTTTCTATTTTTTTAAATAAAAATGTAAATATATTTACTTCTTGATTTTTGGTGAATGATACATTTGATGCCTGACTTTTAAAAAAATATTTTTAAACATATTTTTAAAATATCTTTTATTTTGTTTATTTCAACAATCTATTTTTAAATATATGTATTTACTTCTCAGTGAATATTTTAATTTATAATTTTTATTGTGGAGGATACATGCAATGCCTGACTTTAAAAACAAATGTAATTTAAAATATTTTTAAATATACATATATTTTTTTAATATTTAACAATATATTTTTCCATATTTAAAAAATATTTTTACATTTTTTAAAATATATTAATTCACTTGTCTGTGAATATATTTTTTTAAGCGCTGTACTCTTAATTATGACAATATACTTCTTTAAATCATGTGTATTTCTTGAGGAATTTTAGTACAAATATTTGAGATTTAACTGATCGCTTTAATATCTCAGTTGTGTCCTACACTGAAAAATACTACAGTAATCTTAATTTTATTAACAACTTTGAAAAATCATTTTTCATAATCGCACATTACAAACTAATATATAAATATATATATTTTGTTATTTAAAAAAAAGTTTATTCACTTGTGAGGGAATATTTTTACTGAGCTTTGTGTAATGCATTCTTGGATTATTTTTTCTTCTCCATTTCCACTTCTCAGTGAATATTTAAGCTGCTCCACATTCACTTTATAGCGCTGTACTCTTAATGTATGACAACTAGTGACTCCTTTGAATCAGTTTTTATTTCTTGAGGAATTTTAGTAAAAATATTTGCGATTTAACTGAAACGTCACGAGATGAACTATAAGAACCTCTCTAAAGACAGTATTTCATCAGTTTCAGGACAAGGTTAGACATGATTGTTGTTTTGTCCACCCGTCTGTCTGCTGTTTGACGTGTCTTTACTGGCCTCGTCAGGGTTTGAGTTTCATGTTTCTGCTCATCACAGGAAAGAAGACGCTTCAGCAGACACAGTCAACATCACACTGCATGAGTCTGTTTGAAAAGACCAGGTAACATCTGCTATTATTGGAGGATATAATTACTTTATATATGCAGAATCTGCACAATGATTATTATTTAAAAAATACAAGAAGATGATCAGAAATACTGCATTTTGTTTCTGTGATTCTTTGCACATTCTTGTGATTTTCCAGCACCTTCTTCTCATTTGAACCCTTTCCAGCAGTGATTATGTGACGTTGAGATTATTAATATGTAATATTAGAACTATTACAACACTGGAAGAATCTTCACCTACTTCCACTTCAAAACTCACCTTCAGTTGTTACGTATAATCAAATTGGTTGTACATTTCACCTTAAATTATGTTAAACTGACTTAAAAAAAAATTGTTGAATCTCTTGCAGGTAAATAAAAAATTAGTTAATCTGGTGCATTATGAAAAAAAAAAACGTCATATTTTTTTTAAACAATGAAAAGATGCAAATATTACGGGGGGAAAAATGATGTGTGTGTGCGGAAAATATGTAAATAAATAATTAAGATATTTTTGCATAGTGATTAATGCTGAAATAAATAAATAAAGCATATCCCTGCAATTCTCATTACTGTAATTATATAAAAAAAACAAAATAATAAATCTAAAAATTTAAAATATAAGAAAAATAAGAAATGATTATTTCAGCCTATTTTAGAACTATTAAGATATTTTGCTTAGTGATTAATTCAAAACTAAATAAACAAATACAAATTAGCACATCCCTCAACAATTTCATTACTGCAATGCATAAATAAATAAATACATAAAAATAAGAAATTATTATTCCTGCCTATTTTAGAACTATTAAGATATTCTGCATTGTGATTAATGCTAAATAAATAAATCCGCACATTCTTCCACAATTCTCATTACTAAAAACATGCTTTAGTGTCTAATTGCTTTATTTTGAACCAGCTTTGAATGTGGCTCGTTCAGTCAGATTTTGTGCATATCTAATAAAGTACATAAAGGATCCGGAATATCATAATAGTTTAATGTGCCACATGCAGAAAGTGTTTTCATTTAATAGCAGGTGAAGAGTCATGACTCTATAAGGTCCTCCTAACAGTGTCATGATGCCACCGGGGCGGACGGAGCCGAACACCCAGGATCTGTCCGACACGACACAGCTCTCCGTGTGATAGATTAAAGACTCCGCAATAATAAAACACGAGGCTCGTCGTCTCCGTTCAGATCTCAACCTGAGTTTGATGAGGAACCTCAGAGGGGTTCAGCTGCTTTAAAGGCGTCTTTCTCTTTCATCAGCAGTCTTTCAGTCAACACGTCACAGTTAATGCGGATCAGGAGCCGCGGTTCTCCAGGGCTTTGCCCGCAGGCGTCTCTCTGAGACCGGGAGAGAGATCTGAGAGCAGGCCACCAGCTCCCTCCGTCAGCGCTAAAGAAGCTGGAGAGTGCTTGAGGAGTCTCTCTCTCTCGTTATTAATTAGCTCTCACAATAGCTCGTCAGGGTTCGAGTGCTGTCAGGCGTCTGCTCGTGATTAGACTCCAGAGACGTGTGAGACGAGAGCGTTTCTGAAGCCTGTTGAGCTCCACACCGGCAAACACTGCTTTTACATGCATCTGTCTTGAGCATCTTGTTTCAGTGAGTGTTAGTCTAGCTGCATGTGTGAATCTCACAAAGAACACGTGCAGATCATATTTCACACCAAAATTTAAAATAAATAAATAAAATTAATTAGGCTATATCCATCAATCAGTCTCATTACTGTAATGCAAATAAGTAAATAAAATAAAACATAAAAAAATATTATTTCAGCCTATTTTAGAACTATTAGGATATTTTGCATGGTGATTAATGCATAAATTAATCAATCAGTCAATCAAATAAAATGTTAAGCATTACCCTCCACAATTCTCATTACTGTAATGCAGAAAATAATAAAATAAATAAGAAAATATTATTTCAGACTATTTTAGAATTAAGATATTTTGCATAGTGATTAATACAGAGATAATAATAAAGCACATGCGTCCCCACTTCTTATTACTGCAATGATGGCAATAATAATAATAATTATATATATTTTATTAGAATATTTTATTTGAGATTTTAAAGATATTTTGCAGTGATTAACAAAAAATAAAATAAAATAAAAAATAAAAATAAATTGATTTATAATATTATTACACACTCATAACTTTTAAGATATATTGCATTGTGATTAAATAAATATATAAGCACATGCCTCCACAATTCTCTTTACTGTATTGTAATAATAATAATAATACAAAAATATATTTAATGTATTCATTTAGCAGACCATTTTTGTCCAGAGTAACTTACAAATGAGAAATACAACACAGTGATTCATCCTGAAGTGATTCATCAAGAAGACATCAACACAAGAAGTGCTAAAAATACCAAAGTTTCAATCATTTTCTAAAAGAAAAGCAAGAAAATGGATGAAATATTAGAAATATTAGAAACAGTTTTTCCCCCCAAAGAGTCAACAAGTGCTTTTTAAAAAGAAACTGAAAAAAGATTAATTTACAGTAAATTTTTGATCATTACTGAATAAGGGATTTTTTTTTAAGTTTTCTGGAAAGGTTGGGACAATAACACTAATAATAATTATTATATACATACAGGTACATATGGACTTTTGTGGTGTAATGTAATGTGGAAGGTTTTTCTGAGATTCAACAGTCAGACTGTAATTCATAACACAAGTGAAGTATGCAGTGTTATGATATACTTTATACTCTTGCATACGCTATGTTTCTGGAACTTATAATGACTCAAAAATGAATTTAGATTTTCCTCAAACCCAAGCTGGAGTCCAGAGGAGAAATTTACATGTTATTATTATAGTAAAATGAATGACCTATCAAGGATTCCAGCACATGATCCATCAAAGAAGAATAAAACAGGCCGTGTGAATGTCGTCTTACAGTAATAATGACGTAGACTGTAGAAGTGGGACAGAAGATCCACAAACCCTCAAAGTCCTGAATAAATGTGAACTGGACCACAGGCTAAAATCCCTGATTCTGCTTGATCATAATAAAAAAATAAACTTAAACAAGCAAATAAATAAATAAATGATTGATTGATTATTTTAGCCTATTTTAGAGCTATTCAAGATATTTTGCATAATGGTTAATGGAAAAAAAATACATATAATAAGAAAAACAGTGTTCTAGGATCAAACGTTTATTAATTTAATTAGCATTTTAATTCACAAAACGCATTAAATGCGCTACACCTCTACAAGTGGGTGAGACCAAAACAGCACAATATGCTGGGACACTTAACTTGATTTCACCAATGAAAACGTTTTTTTTTTCTTTCCCAGAAATGAATTGACCCAAATTGCACCCAAAAACGAAAATTAGCCCATGTTTTACTCACCCTCAAAGCATTAAATGACTTTCTTCTTTCAGACAAATCCAAACAGAGTTATATTAAAAATGATCTTTGCTCTTCCAAGCGTTAGAATGGGAGTAGGCGGGTGTTATAAGTAGTCAAATAAAGCGCACACATCCATAATAAGATGTCCTCACATGGCTCCGGGGGTTGAATAAAGGCCTCCTGCAGCAAATCGATGCGTTTTTGTAAGAAAAATATCCATATTTAAAATGTTCTAAACACTTTTTTTCTCACTTCTGCTGACTGTCATATAGCCGTTCCGGCAGATGTCGTATGATGTATGTGTTGCGCGCGCGCCAGTGAGATATGCTAGTCTCGTGAGTTTGTTTACAGGACCAAAGGAAGCAAAGTTTCACTACTTTACCAAATGAAAACCAGTCTCCTCTTAGCTTATATTGAAATCTTCCAACATTTTTCTTTATAAATCCTCATTTTGTTCTTCTAATTCATGACCGGTGTTTTGTTTTGCTCTCTCCTCTGCGCTTCCGCGTTCATCACTAGTTACGTGATGCATATGTCCTACGACATCCGGCGGAATGGCTTGCTTGTATGACAGTCAGCAAAAGTGAGAAAAAGTGTTTATAACATTTTAAATATGGATATTGTTCTTACAAAAACGCATCGATTCGCTGCAGGAGGCCTTTATTCACCCCCGGAGCCGCGTGAGGCATGTTTTATTATGGATGCGTGCGCTTTATTTGACTACTTTTGGACTGTTGAACAAAAACACCCACCTACTCCCGTTCTAACGCTCGGAAAAGCAAAGATCATTTTTTTATATAACTCCAATTGGATTCGTCTCAATGAGGAAAGTCATATACATCTGCTTTGAGGGTGAGTAAAACATGGGCTAATTTTCATTTTTGGGTGAACTAACACACTAAGTTCACACTGATCCAACAAACACCAACAGTTCTGCTGAATCCTGTGAATTTGTAAATGAATTTATGAATTTGGGCATCACAAAATTACAGTGTAAGTATAAAAATGATAAATAATGCATTTAAAATATGAGTTAAAAGATATAAAAAGTAAAGGAGTTAAATTTTTTCACCATAATTTATTGCTGTCCATTTAGGATAGATGATGGGGCAATGATGACGTATCCAATATTGCTGATAAATATCGACTGGTACGTCAATGAAAATAAACTCAATATTTCTATTATTATATATATATTTCTGAAATTATTTTTGAAAAAAGAAATTTTAATCTAGAGTTTTGTAGCCTCATAACGACATCAGCAGTAACCTGGACATGTCGTCAGATGAAAGGAGAATCTGATCTGTCTTTGAAGTTTTCTGAGTTTCAGAAGCCAGTTTGTGTGCGAGTGGTTACCACAGGTCAGGAGCAAGAGACCAACCCGTGTTTGATTTAATCCCACCGCTCACAATAGTGACTGTAAAGAAGGTTATTAAGGCACACGTGATCCAAGCCGTTACGCTTTCTCCAATAGTAAGTAATACAGACCCTCTCATCTCCCTATAATAAAACAATGCAGTGCCATGGTTGTCCAAATACATGACCACAGTTTAATTGTGGTCTTGGCCACTTGAGAAGATGAACGGTATCAAAGCTCCGAAACGACAGCTTGTAAAAGTTAACATAAGTGTGCAAGATTTTTGTCCATTATCTTTAAGTGTCTTATTAATAATGAATTCATAAATTCCGTTTTGTTGAGTGCATGCCCTTAAAGGGGGGGGTACAATGCTGTTTCATGCATTCAGAGTTGTTTACACTGGTAAAGAGTTTGATTCTCATGCTAAGCATGGACAAAGTTTCAAAAAAAAAATTGGACGTATAACAGAGTATTTCTGTGCCAAAAATCTCACTTCCGGATTCGTACAAGTTTCGGAGAGTTTTTTTCAATCGTTGTTCTTTATGACGTAAACGACGGTGGAACTCCTTATATGGGCATTTCTCCTGGAAAGAACGCGTCCGTGCACGCATCGACCAGAGTGAGAACGAGAGCGCGCCCATCAACGCGCTTCAATCGGCAGGCTGGCAGCATGGGCCTCGCTCGGGAAGAATGTCTCTAAAGAAGTGTGTTTTTGGTTGTGAGGGAAAGATAACCTTGTTCAGCTTCCCAAAAGAACCCAGCGTTACGTGAACAGTGGATATAGTTTGTTTTTCCGGGGCAGCAATGGAGTTTCTCAAGTGTTTTGTTGACGAACGTTTTATAAACAAGGCCCAATTCGACGCTGGATTTGCACATCGTTTAATACTGAAAGATGGAGCGGTCCCAGCTATAAAAGATCCCGCTCATGATTCAGAACTGCAGATGGTGAGTGAAACGGCATCAAATGTCTGTGTTTTGTTGGCGATCGGAGCAAGTGCTCGTCACTCTTTAGCTCCGCCCACGACACGCCTCCACTCTTTAGCTCCGCCCACACGGCACGCCTCCAGGAGCTCGGCTTTTTTCGGAGAGAATCGTAAATCTGTATCTTTCTTTTATAAATATGATAAAACTAAAGACTTTTTGGAGATATGAAGGATGCAGTACTACTCTATAGGTACTCAAGATTAACATGAGATTGGGTGAAACGGTGTGCGTTAGGTCCCCTTTAAAGCACACTAAATCCACACTATCTTGAATACCACTCCATAGCTTAGTGTATCCCATCATGCATCGTGTTCTGGAAATAAATTTTAAGATTTTTGCCGAGAGGTCACAGAAACCTTTCCAATGTAAGTTAAATATTAATATAGTAATTAGATATTATTACATATAATTTGGTAAAAAAACTAAGTGTTGCATGTTTTATTGGTGCAAAGATGAGTAGTGGTGATATTTATTTTGTACAACATTTGCAACTGCTTTTCATCACTTAATTAGAAGCACCACAAATGAAATTGTGTCATGTTATAGGGACTACTGAACAGACATTTAGAAGTTGATTTTAAAATACAAAGTATTTAAAATAAAAATAAAGCTGTAAACACTGTCCCATCAGGTAATGAAAAGTGACACACGCTTGTGATCTTCATCCTCACTTGGACACTTGGGCCAAATACAGGAAATACATCATATAAGAAGTCAAGTGGTCAAGTGCAAAGACTGCAAGTGTTGTTATTTGGACAAGGGGAATGAGCCTTTTTTCACACTTCTGTGTTTCTGGTTTCCAGATTGACGCTTGCAGGGTCAAAGTTTTTCCGGTGACAACAGCGGCCGTACTTCACAAGAATGAGTTCGAGAAGTGTTTTTTTTACGAATGAGATATTATGAAAATGCTTGAACTGCCAGTACTTTACTCTACAAAGCACAAACATTTCACAATTAACTTTTTGCATTCATCACAAATGCAAGTTTGTTTAATTCTAAATGGTGGCAATTATAATTCAGTTAGTTTTGCCGTTCTGTCCATTTGGTCCTGGCTGTGCATTATGACTCTCCACATGAAATTTTGTCACTATAGTAATAATAATTATTATTAAAGTAATATTGTATTTTCTACTTGCTCTCCTTTGCATTATTAACGTGATGGCTTAAATGTACTTTGTATAATGCGCCCTGGGAAATACATATTAAACAAGAGATGACTCTGATTCATGACTTTATTCCTATTGAATCAGATTACGTTGTTGTGTTGAGTTTAATAAGCTTCAACTGGACTCAGAATTGTTTAATGTGTTCTTGGAAAAATGTGCATATGGACATAAATGTTGACATTTTTAAGTAATTTATAATGATGTGGTGATTCGAGGGAATGAGTAAATTGAAATAATAAGCTCAAATGTACTAGAGATCAAAAACTATAGGCTATAAATAGGGATTTGCTGGAGCATTAACCCCCGGTTTCACAGACGAGGTTTAAGCTAGTCCCAGACTAAAAAGCATGTTTGAGCTGTCTCAACTGAAAATATCTTGCTCTGACATTTCTTAAAATATGTCAGTGTCATTGTTCTTAATGTTTTTTTCTAAGGCATTTTTGTAAAAGTTGCTTACATATCTTAATTTAACTAAGGCCTAGTCCTGGCTTAAGCTAAGCCTCGTTTGTGAAGCCGGGCCTATGTGTATCATCTCATGAGTCAGCGGTCTGAGTGGCCATATAAATTGCAAACAAGTAAAATGTTATTTCTTTGTAGATAACAACAACTTGGAAAACAGACAAAACAGAAAAGGTATGAAGCATTATTTGAGAAAAAGGCATACTAATATAATAGGCGCAGACCTGTAACAGAACTAACTTTACCCTGCGCTGACGTAATTTCTGATTTTTGTGAAAAAGGCTATAATCTCTGGCCCAGTGCACTGACTAGCGGCGCGCCTCGGCCTGCAGTGTGTTAATTAGCGTCTCTTTCTGCCAGTGTCTTTAATTGATTGATCGGCCGGTGTGTGTGTGGAGTTCTCCGGTCTGCTCTCGCTGCTCACCCAATCCGTCACACCGCTGCTCATGCGGACAGCAGCACTACATTACAGCATCGTTAGCTCAACGATCTCCTGAGCCCCGCTCTCAACACACACCATTACCAAATCCCACAAGCCCGCGCTCTCCTTCTCCTATTATACCTGCCTGTCTTTCTCCGCGGCTCTCGTTGGACTCTGAGGGGAAGTTAATGGATGCGCTTTTCCTGTCCCATATAAAGTTTCAGGTGACACTGTTTTGGATACTTTCAAGAGAAACGATCAATATTTACGTTCACGTCATCACCTCTTCATACTTAATCAGGTCAGACGCCATTTTGAATTTAATGCTATGAGACTGATGGGCTTTACAATCTAACCTTACAGCTTTCAAAACTGTTTTATGTAGTTTTTGTCCACTGAAAGATTTTTTTTTTCTGTCAGAAAGACATTTCGTCAGCTTAACAATGTTGTTAAACTGTACAATACATACCTCACGAAAAAATAAAAAATAAATAGATTAAAACATGGTTACAGTTAAACTATGGTAACCACAAATGAAACATGGTTTTGCTACACTAACCATAGTTTAGCCATGGTATTTGTAGTAAAACTGTGAATAGTATACACCAAAAATCATGATTACTACACTCTTTCTTTAATGCATGGTTAATTTAGGGATTGAGCGCATGTAGGCTACTTCCTTCCCTCACATCCTCGTTTTCATTCCTGTCAAAATTTAAATATGGTGCTACCCTCACTTAAGTTTAAGTTTGTTAAGTTGTGTTTACAGTGTTTTTGGCTAGAAGCGTTTTTGAAATTAAACCGTATCAGACGTTGAATTTAGATAAAGACATAAAATATATATATTATATATATATAATTTTGTCGATTTTGTTTCTAGAATTTCATATTTCATAGCCTCATTACATTTAACTTTTATCCAGGTGAGGAATAATGCCACAAAAACAGTTCATGTTTGGAGTTTAGTAACATGAGAAGTGCCACAAAGTTCTCAGAAAAGTACAAGCTAGTAAAGATGACATGGATTTCAGCTCTCGTTCTAGTCATGTAAAACCAATAGACCTGGTAACTTTAAGGTAGACGTAAGGATAAGACGTAGGTGATGTAACAACTCTTACATAGAGACAATCCATCTATGGGAATTACATCAGAAACACATAACCAAAAGTTCACCCATACAGAAAAACACTTCCACTACTTTAAAATCCTCTGGTACTCTTGCCCCATAGACCTTCACAGTAAAAGCACTGTAAAAGCACTGTAAAAGTTTTACAAACGGAGGATAAGTAAAAAAATGTGTCACTGGCAATCAATAGCATCTCAGAAATGCCTGAGATAATCAAAAACCATGCAAATATGAAATGAGTAAAATCAGTATCATCTTTATAAACAAATTGCTCTTTGTGTGTAGATAGCATGCACACTTTAATTGTCTTATATCATTAAGGCAGATGCAGTTCTCTCAGAAGGTCAATAGGGTCGCGTCTTTACAATGCCTTTCAACCCACTTCATGTGCTCTGGCAATTTCCCTTTTGTCCGCTCTCAAACTTCAACGCTTCTTCCCCAATTTTTTTTCTTTTTCATCCTCAGGCTATTCCTCCTAAGGCTATTTTCCCTGCTCTTTCATTTCTCAGAGAGAATACGAAATTCCAGCTATCAGAAACGGGAGATCAAACGAGGCCTCAGCTGAATTCACTGTCAGAATAAAACCATTTGTTCCTGAGGCTTTTACTCCGAAGACCTCGTCCCTGGACCGTTTCCTTCTTCAAGCGTGTGTTTTATGTGGTTTAGGCAGCCTCCTCTGGGTCAGTCTGCCACTGTTCATTTGAGAAAACATGGCGGTTTACTCCAGAACCTGCTCAGTATGCACAAGACGCGCGTTCAGTTCTCTTAAAGTAGCCCGCTATCAAACAAAATGAAAAGAAAAACAATTTCTAAAGTCATGTGACTGCCTTGGACTGTTGACTGACTTGTCTTCAAGTGACCGACATGTGGCATACAAGCAAGATAAATGCATTACCAGCACAGGATAAGAGCAGATTGCATTTACGTTCTACATCCATAAACACTCTAACACCGCCATCACAAGAACAAAGATCCAAAGAGTCAATTCCTGTAGCTCAATCAGTGAAGAATGGTGCTAACAATGACAAGGTTATAGGTTCGATTCCCAGGGAAAGCAAGAACTGATGTGTACACTGAATGCAATGTAAATTGCTTTGCATAAAACCAAAGGCATTCAACTCTTAGTCGAATATTCTTCACAAACACCCTGCGTATAAAATGAAGAAGCAAACAACACTGTAGTAGAAAAACAACTATATTGTATTTCATAAAAAATGTACAAAAGATATCTACATGATCCAGCCTTGCAAAAGGAATCTGTGTACAACAGGACAGTTTAAACATGTTTCTGTATATTGAGTTCAACAGTCCATGACAATCAGTTGTGCGGTTTGCTCAGAGAGTTTGGTTTAGACTTGAGGGTCGCAGTCTCTTTAGAGTGATGTTATGTTCCTGTGATTCCATTCAGGTGTTCAGTAAATCAAAACAAAATGAGGGATTTCTGATGCTGAACCACACTTTCAAGTGTCAAGTTTTACATTTCATAATATTTTAACTGCATATTCATTTAGACCCTCTCTCCTATCTAGTACAAACAAGGATAGGAAGCATAATATTACATTTAATTTACAGAATATACAAAACCTCTTCATATCCATTGAAGAGGACAGAAAAGTTACAGTCCCATACTGCTAGAGTAATGTAATTCCTGCATATGCTTGTGCACAGCGAGGCACTTGTTCCTGTGTTCATGTCATCAATTCAGAAGTCGTATAAAAATACAGGACTGTCGCTTATCAAATTCTCTGTCTGTTCATATGTGCTGTACATACACTGGTCTAAGGCAAAGTATGGCTTCTTGAACAAAACAAATAAAAGATGCTACCAAAGTTTCAACTAATACTATACATAATACACTTTTAAAAAGCATGTAAAAATGTTTACGCAATATTATGTCTTTGTTCAAAGTCATACACCTTAAAAGCTGTCTCTTTAAATCTTGTGCTTGTACTTCCTGTTTTTCCTATGACATCATATTGAGGAACTTGCTCTCCTCTGCGAGCGCAGTCAGCATGGAGCTCATGTCTGCGATGGCCATGTTGCCGATTCCCGCAGGTACCGGGGGCAACGTCACTGAGTTCCTGGGCGTGGTGAGACGGGAGGAATTCTGGGATAGGCTGCGGAGGAGGGTGGGGCTTAAAGTTCCAGACATGAGGCTGGAGTGATCGCCATCATCCAGCATGGCGTCAAAGTCGATCTGCGGATGCTCTGCTCCGTTTGAATCCACTGTGCTGGAGACCTGATTTGTTTCAGCTGCGCTCTCTGCATCTGCCATTCCCAGACTGCTGGAATTGAACATGTGAATCTGCCCAGTGTAGAACATGCCGTTGGTATTTGTACTGTTGACACCCACATCAGCCAATTTTTTGGGACTGGCCTCGGAGGTGTCATATGTGGGGCTAAAGTTGGATTGTGGGTAACCAAGTTGTTGCGCTGCAGTTGTCGTTGGCCCTGAGGGCTGCCGGCTGTAGGGTTTGGGTTCTGTGGGCGGCCTTGGCTGTAGCAGTCCGTGGTTTCCGTTCAGCGTGGGATTCTGGGCCGGAATGCCATAGCCTTGCTGGTTGATGTTCATCTGGGAATAATTTCCCTGATTATTTGGAAAAGTGGCATTGCTTTGACTAGCCACCGGCTGAGCTCGTACCCTGTTATTCTGGACACTGCCAGGCTGTGCCGTCAGCGTTTTACCAGACAGACTCAGCAAACCTACACTGATGTCATTCGAAGCAGAACCCTGATGGTAACCATGCAGAAAGTTAGCCTGCTCTGTGTTAGCCGGGCATAGTGGTTGCCTCTGGTTGTTCCTCTGGGAATTAAACTCGTTATTCCGTTGCACGTGACTCTGCTGGGCAGCGTGAGTGAGGTTGTGACTCATCCGCCCAACTTGTTGGTTGGAGTTGACGTTCTGAAAGGGGCTTAGGTTTTGTTTTTGTTGGAGTGCGGTGAGGTTTCCCCGCCCTGATCCCTGCTTGGTTTGGCCGTGAGATGAATCCACTGTCCCCGAACTGACCTCATTCCACTGCACCGGCATCTGGCTCTTAGTGTCATTAGGGGAACCTGGAAATGTCTGCTGGGAGCTTGGAGCTGCAGTTTGTCGCGTTACGGCATTCATGTTGCCCTCCACCAAGGCTAGGTGTCTCTGGTAATGGGACTGCTGTGGGGAGCCAAAGCTGTGGATGCTCTGTCCAGGGTGGTGGCGGTACGCTGTCCTTGCATGTTGGACAGAATCTCCATTTTGAGATGTAAGGTACTGAACAACATCATCAGGCAACATCACTGCATCATCAAGACCATTGTTTTGATTGTCCATGTCACTCACCATGGTTTCCATCGCAACATTCTCAGAAATGCTAGGAGGTCGGGGTGGATATGGGTGGCGGTTTACATTACCCTCGGACTGGCTGTTGATTTGTGAAAAGTGTCGACTAGATACAGGAGGGTGTAATGACTGATAGGGGTTCACATTGGACATGCTGTTGTAACGTTGCTGGAGGGAATATTGCTCTGTGCCTACTCTTCTAACTGGGTCGCTCGCTCTTCGAGTGATGTTTTCCATCACCTCATGGGGCAAGACGCTACGGTGAGCATAGCTGGTGTCACTACACCTTCTGGGAACTGAAGGGGGATGGATAGGGAGCGTGGCCATTTCATGGGAATCCCCTAACAGGGCCATCTGAGTCCTTAGGCTCATGCAGTCCATATTAGGAAGAGGGGTGGGTGGAGCGCCTCCTGTGGCAGCAGCATACTTGGCTTTGAGTCTGTAGTGTTGGGCAGGAGTCAGACTGAGTAGACTGGGGAGTCCTCCACATTGGCTGGCCTCGCTGGACCTTCTAGACATATCGGTGGAAATGGGGTCGTAAGAGCCGGCTGAGCTGATGTTGTTAAGACGGCCACCAGGTTGCGAGGTTTGGCTGGACCGGCGGCTGGAATAGCAAGGCGAGATTCCAGATGAACGACGGCTGAGGGTGTAAGCTGAGCTCACGGTGCTGGCTAGGCTGTCACGACGCTCCACCAGCTGACTCAGAACCGTAGTCTCTCCAGGACAAAGGTCACCCAAGCGTGGGCTGTAGATGGAAAGCCCTGGATCACACAGAACGCCAGAACCTTCCAATAAAGAACCTGCAACAGAGAATAGCTGAATTTAGAGAAATAAAAACTGGATTTGGGATAGGGTTGTGACGGTGAGGAAATTTTCCCAACAGTTAATCAACATGTGACAATACCGACTATCACAGCAAGCCTAATTTGAGGATGCATCAGTGGTGGAAAAGTGATCAAATCTATCTTCTTTTCAGTTTGTTTACTCACCGATATTGATGGGTGGAAGCTTTGTGCTGGGGGCAGGAGGAGTTGGGTTTGCCCAGGAGCACGAGTCCCTCACCGACTTCAGCCTTTCCTGCTTCAGGTGCGTGAGTCTGTAAGCAGGGCTAGCGTTCTTCCGAAGATGGAGGCCCAACATCCCTGTGGAGACGGTGGAATCCACAAGGGGCACGTCATCCAAGGCGCTCAGATCTCCCATGCTGCCCCCGCTGAGTCCCGTCGGCTCTACTCCACCGTCATGGTGGGAGGCACTGCCAAGTGGTGACGGCTCGCTGCTACATGATGACTGACCACCAGGGCTGGACTGATACATCTGAGGGGGACAGATGGAAAGTTTGATTACCCAAGAAGCTCAATGGAGAGAATGACCAAAAAGGGACAGAATGCAAACACACAACACTTACAATCACTTTCCCAAGTGTAAATTGCAAATAATGAGCATACTGAGTCGAGGTTTGGGAAAACACCCTTCCACTAGACACATCCCACGTCTTTTTCCTCCCCCTCACGATCTTCTCAGAAAGCCAGGTTAAGTGCCTGACAAATCGTTATTTCCTATGGCAACCTCTTTGTGCATTATGCATGGGCCTGGCGTGAATACACAAAGGGGAATGCTCTCAACATAAATAAGGTACGCACGTCTTTGTAGTCACGTCATTTGACAGTGCATTCCTTGAATGAAGCAAATGTATTGTGTCCCCACGTGAACGGGGGAGCCGTTCTTCATCACAGCTTGATCACTGGCACTATTTGTTCAGGACACAAAAACAGTCCCACTGATATAATATTAATCCACTAATGGCTTTTATCCTTGAGTGCCGGGCGGGAGCGTTAGATCTCGGGACTGTGGGGGGATTGGGCTGGATTGTTGGGGTGGAAGCCCATGGGAAATTAGAAGCCCTCTGTGCGCCAACAGATCTCAGGCAATTACACAATGAAGGGGTCCAAATTTTTTGATGCAGTGATGAATTTAACACCCAAATATCTTTGACAGAAAGAGGTGTATTATCATACTGTATCCTGAATTTGATTTTACAGCTCTGTGTGTGAGCTTTTCATGATATAACCCCACGGAAAAAAAGAAAAGATTAAACATAAAAAAGAGAGAATCATGTACAAGACATTTACCATGCATAACGTAAATGGGTAGCTGACATACACAGAAACGTTGAAATAAAAAAATTTGCATATAAATTCAATTTAAAAATGCTGGGAAACTGGAGACTATTTTTTAAAATGGACTGGCCATGAATTTATATATTACCCTTTAAAAAATCAATTAGCGTCTTGTTGAGTCACTCAAAAAATCAAGTTCTAAATGGCCAATCTCTTGGGGATCCTTGAAAATATTGCAAATCAGGATACCAACAGGAATTTTCAAACTTGTTAGTTTGAAAAGAAGATACATTTGTAATATATGTGCAGTTAATTTCATATTCATTTCCTTTACATAAATATATTTTGATATTGGAAAAGAGGTCAAAATCCTGTCATTTGTCAACTGACCAATAAAAATAACTGTGGAAACCGACTGATATTAAGACATTAAAACAGGATCTGCGCTCACCTCAGTAAAGTCTGTCCTTACGGAAAGTGTATGGGAGAGAAACAGGAAAGAGATAACAGGAAGCACATGTAGAGAGAGCGGTTAAAGATGGACAGATCACTGCAGCATGCTTTGTTAGTATGTCTGGATTAGCATAACCTCTGATGGACAAAAACATTTTAATGTATATTTAATCAGCAATGAATAATATATTTGGGAGTACAGATTACAGGCATGCAAAAAAACGACTCTTGTTATTCAAATTACATACATTTTGTTATGCATCCATAAAGATCAAACACAATCGTTTTTTTGGGGCCAGAAACATACTTGTGTAGAGTTTGTTTTGGGCCTCATTCACACTAGATCTTACCATAGAGTTCTCTGTTTTTATGGACTTGACCTGCAGATAGTCCTCGACTCCTCTAGTTGTGCTGTTGGCTTCGAGTTTCTCCTCCGCCGTTCGGACCGAAAGCTTGGTTCCCGCTTCGTTCTCTCCATTCTCCTTGGGCGGATGAGGTCGGGACGGCAGGTCGCCTCGTTGTTTCTTGGTGACGTGAGCTTCGGGGCCGTGGACGGTTTTGACGTGTTTCCGGAGCGAGCTGGGATCGGTGTAGCGCTTTGTGCAGCCTGGGATCTTACACACGTAGGGTTTCTGTGGAGATAAATATCACTCGGTTTCACACGACCCTCTAACAGTCAAATGTACGACTTTGAATTAGAGTTTTATCTCCTCCTGTTAAGTCAGATTATCTTCAAATGGAGCGGTAGATGAATGCACAATTAGAGGAATATATTACGACGCGTGCGCTGACATACTGATTGTGCGAATGCTAAGTGTTCGTGATGCATGGCTGTTTACTAATAAAGTTGAGATGAAATGATCTTTCTCCCTCCTTAAGCTCGTGATGGATCAACACAGAACGGAAATGGCGCCATGTTTCATTTTCTATGTGCGGTCTGCAGGTGGTCTGTTTCTCCGTTGGGGACGTGCTTGATTCTCACTAATGTATTGTGGGTTGCCGTACTCATTAGCTTCACAGCTCATTATTCACGCGCACACATTGCGCACACGTTGCCGGTTAATGGGACAGCGTTGGGCG
>CM049847.1:30774984-30797484 GCA_027422415.1 Schizothorax lantsangensis | reverse complement strand
ACAGTAAATGCTTTGTCATAATGTCATGTCCAATCTGATTAGGCGATTCCTCACTATAAATGCATATTATAGTATATCATATTAAAGTGGGCGGTTCGTGGCTATAATAAGTTGCATAAAAATTGGAGGTGTCTAGAACCTAATAAATGTTGATTCTGCTGGTATTCAGTGATAAGTTGACCCTGTTCCAACTGAGCGCAGCTCTGAAATTCTCACCTGTGTCAGCCGTCTGTCAGACTATCCCATAACCGCCCTCACACACACACACACACACACACACACACACACACACACACACACTCACTTACATGCACCAGCTGTTCCTGTGTGTCGTACTCTTTGCTGCAGCCCTCCCAGTGGCAGTTGGTCTCGTACACCACCTCAGCCTCCTGCTTGCAGTCGTCCAAGTCTTCCTTCAGGTCCACTGCGCCGCCCAGATGGTCCTGAGGGGGAACAGCAGCGTTACAGCATAAACGCTCTTTAGCGGACCGCTTTGTTAGCAAGAGAAAATGGGTCTCATTTGGTATTAATTGCGTAAATTATTTGTAACTGGATTATTACACAAGAGATCTTCTGATGAAAAATTTCTGCCTATTGTTAATGAATTTGGAGTGTTCTAAATAAGTTAATGAATTTGCATAAAACACCATCTCCATATAAGGGCTTTCCAGTACAGCATTAATTTTCTTACTCTTTATATATAAAATGAAATATATTTAATATTCAGTGTCTATGTATAAAATTTAATCTTAACTCATTTATAATGACACCCAGACTATGTGATTTTTGCATACATGTGGTTTCAGTTTTCCTGTTTTTGTAAATTTATAATCATGTTTATTGGAGAATTATTGGTTAATCATATGTTTGTGAAAATATTTGTGCACAGATTTCATGACCTAATGTTTCAGAATTACAGCGGACAAGAAAGTTTTGGAAAATTTGACACGGACCGCATCATTTTTTCATCAGTTTACTCAATATTTAAGCCTAATTTAATCAAAAGAAAAAAAATTAATTTTTTTTTTTTTAAATCATCCCAAAAGGAGCCAAAGCATCAAGCCAAACATATTGGCAACAACACACAGACTAAAATGCAACACACCCATCTGGCATTGGACGATAATTTAACATCAGAAAGACGTTGACACCAACAATGGACAGACATCAACCTCCAACATAGGACAGACGTGGAATTTTGGTTGAAACGAAGATCGGTTTGAAAATTTGGTTGACGTCAAAACCCAGCATTGGATTGATGTCAACCTCCACCTTTGGCTTTACATTAACCTCCAACATTGAACACGTTGAATTTTGGTTAGAAATGACAATTGGGTTGACGTCAAAACATAGTGTACGTTTGACGTCAGCTTCCGGGCTGTGAAAATCTCCAACATTGGACAAACGTTGAAATTTGGTTGGAAACAAAAAAAGGTTGACATCAAATCCCAGAGTTGGCTTGAAGTTTCCTCCAAAATTGGACAGATGTTAAATTTTGGTTGGAAGTGAAAATTTGGTTGACGTCAAAACCCAGTGCTGGCCTGATGCCAGCTTCCAACATTGTACATATGTTGAATTTTGGTTGTAAAAATCGGATTGATGTTAAGTCCCAACACTGGCTTGATGTCAACCTCCAACATTGAACAGAGAGTAAACTTTGGTTAAAAATAAAAATCGGATTGCAGTCAAAAGTCAGTGTTGATTTGACGTTAAGTCCAACACTGGACAGAAGTTTAATTTTGTTTGGAAATGAAAATCACGTTGACGTCAAAATGCAATGTTTGCTTGACGTCAACCTACAACACTGAGCAGACATTGAATTTTGGTTGGAAACAAAAATTGAATAGACATCAAAACCCAAACATTGGACAGATGTTGAATTTTGGTTGGAAATGAAAATTGACGTTGACAGACAAAATCCGTCAAACATTGGACAGATGTTGAATTTTGGTTGGAAATGAAAATCATGACGTCAAAACCCAAAAATTGACCGATGACGTCAAAACCCAAACATTGGACAGATGTTGAATTTTGGTTGGAAATGAAAATCAGGCTGACATCAAAACCCAAAAATTGGACAGATGTTGCATTTTGGTTGGAAATGAAAATCAGGTTGACGTCAAAACCCAAACACTGGACAGACGTTGAATTTTGTTTGCAAACAAATCATATTGACATCTAATTTGACATAAAAAAAACTTGAATCTTGCTTAATACCATGACTTAAAACCAACAAAATATCAATGTCAGCTGTCACCACTTTTCTATGTGAAACTGATGTTATATATTCAACCTATTTTCAACCAAATATCAACACCTTGTGACATTAGTGGCTACTAGGCAGACAAACGGCGTGCGAAACGTGCCGTTGTGCTCAATATCGACACTCCCTGAACGCTGATATATTATATTTACAACGTACAATATTGGACAGACATAAAATGTTGGTTGAAAAAAAAAATTGGGTCGACGTCAAAACCCAAACACTGGACAGATGTTGAATTTTGTTTCCAAACGAAACTCGTGTTTACATCGAAATCCAGTATTGGTTCAACATCAAAGAAACGTTGAATCTTGCTTAATACCATGACTTAAAACCAACAAAATATCAAAGTCATCAGTTGTCACTTTTCTACGTGAAAGTGACGTTATATATCCAACCTATTTTCAACCAAATATCAACACCTTGTGACATTAGTGGCCACTGGGCAGACAAATGGTGTGCGAAACATGCCGTTGTGCTCAATATCGGCACTCTCTGAAGGCTGATATATTATTTACTCGACCAGAATCGTAGTATGAAGATGAAACATTAATTGTGCGCTTGTAGGGACGCGTGTGTGGTGTTAAGAGCGATCGGACCGCTGCACTGCTGTGGGTAGCGATGCAACACACACGCGCGGCATGCTGACTGCAGCATGTTTATCTCTGCCCCGTGAGCTATCTTCATCAATTCTGTTGGCCCCAAGACGACGCCAGCCGCCTTATTCCCCATGCATCAAGCACCAACCTGCCTCACCGCCAAGAGCAGCCGCAGATTTGTCAAAAGATGAGCCGCGCGAGAGAGAGAGAAAGAGAGGGGGAAAAACTCTCAGGTGACAATAACGGCCGGCCAATATTTCATTAAAATGAAGTGCTCTGGCACAGTTTACACGGCTGCGAGAGAAACGCAGCAAGTGAGCCAGCGCGTGTAAAGCTCTTATCAGCTGGAGTTTTTCTTGCGTGGTGCGAGTGAAGAAGGGGGTCAGGGGACGCCGGTGGCTCCCGGGGGCCTCCTGGCCCGTCATTGATCAGTACGGAGCGTTTCAGAGAGAAAAATCCACAGTTTTTTTCCGGAATAACAAGACGCATGGGCCTTTCACCGCCTGTTGTTTCTTTAAGTTTTCCGTCTTCTGTTCCCTAATCTAGTGAGCTGCCTACCTAGACAGCATTTTAAGGGATCATAGAAGATTACAAGTCAGATTCAATAGAAGCATCTCATGTGTATTTCACATAGAAAGCTATCCCAGAATGCACGGCTACAACCTTAGAAAAAATCTAATATGCATTCAAGAGATGCTGTTTTTAAAATGAAAAATATTGCCAATAAAATATTGCTAAAAAAAATAGTTATAATAAATCTAATTAAAAAGAAATTAACATTAATATAACATATATTAATTTATTTTTAAACACACCAAACACACAAACATGAATGATTTTATATTTTTGTATTAATATAGAATATATATAATTATTTTAACATTATATATTAATCTAATAAATTATATTTTATTTTAATATTTATTGTATAAAATAAATGTAATATTTTGTAATATTAATATAGTAATACAACACATTCCATTTTATATTAATATTAAAATGTAGTATAATTATAAGTACATAATATAAGTATAATACATTAAATCTGCAGTAAATATGAATCTAAAATTAATTAATATATAATAAAATAGTTAAATCTAATTAAAATGAAAATTATTATAATTTATTTTACTACTTTTAAAAATGTTTTTAAATACTACAATACACTGCACACACAAAAATAAATATAGATATAATTTAATTACATTAACTTAATTATATGAATATTATATATTAATATAATCCATTATACTTCATATTAACATTAATGAATATTATGAATATTATTATAAAAGAATGCATGAATTAATATAAATATATTTTAATGACATACATTTATTTATTAATATTATATATTAATATAATACATTCTACCTTATATTAATATTAAAATATAATATAAAATCTTCAGCAAACATTATACTTTAAATTATAAATTAATTTATTAATTAATATAAATATATTGATATATTTATTTATATAACAAAATGTATTTTATATTAATATTAACATTTAATTTACTCAGTATTTGTGTGTGGACCTTGAGGTTCCAGTTGATTTAGGATGTTGACTTCTATGATGTTGACAAGTTAGCTCACTATGTTTTGTGACAGAGCCACAGTATTTTCTTACCGGCGAGCAAGGCGACACAGGTCGCGGCCCGTCCAACTCTGTCTTGACCTTTGACCTCTTGTTGTTCAGGGGGTTTACAGTGCTGCTGACTGCAGAGTCTCCATTTGTGTTCTACAGAAGGAAAGAGAGCAGCAGTCAGTATGGAGACGTCACCGTCTGCAGTGAGCACATGTGATGTGAACGCAGCAGTGTTTAGCTGCGACGCTCGCCGCGACCCAAAGTGCTGACAGAGTCAATGTGTGGTTTGGAAACGCTGTGAGGTTCTGCTCGCCTGAACGTGACAGCAGCGCAACCACAGAGAAACCTGTCAGACGCCAGCAACATGTGCTCTCATAATGAGTGTGCAGCTTCAACTGTCTGCTCTAATAATAATCAGGCTGATTATATTTAGTTTAAATGTATTGATTTTTTCCATTAAAATTCATTATTAACTCTTTCCCCGCCAAACACAGAATTTTCCTGCGTTCTCGCTGTTATATGCTAGGGGGCGCTATTATGCATCTCCTGAATGAGTCTAGAAAGTGCCGATCAAAAACACAGGTGAGGAAGACACAGAAACGATCGATCTTTTATGTAAGCATATGCATGTGAAAAATGATGTGATCGTCAACACTAACAGCGCATAAATGAAAACGGTCTAATGTTACCGAGTGAAATGTGGATCCAGAAAGTGTTAAAGGCCTGTGAAGCTTTGGGATACTGATGGAAGCATCTACTGCATCTTTGCTTTCATAATATTACTGAATATGATCCAGATGTAGTATTTGATAAAAATGCGATTTTCTCAGCTTTTTGCTCAAAATGTCGCTTTTTTAATGAAACCTACCTACATTCAAGTGTTGATAAAAAAAAAACAATGCTTGAAGCTAGAATAATTATTATTTTTTTTCTTTATTTTGATGTATTGCATGTTCAGATATTCATAGAACAAAATATTCTGGGGGCAATTAAATTTGAGTGAAAATCATCAAAAATGCTGGCGGTGGCTGGCAACTTTTTTCAAAAACGCTGGTGGGGAAAGAGTTAATGAATGAATAATAGTTTAGTATTATTATAAATAAAACATTATAATAAAATATGCTAATTTATAGTAAAATGTTTGTTTAATGTTATGAATTTATATATTTATATATTATTTGAACAGCACCTTTACAAATGCTATACAAGTGCTACAAGTGCTATACAAATGATTACAAGTGCTATACAAATAATTATAATAATATAATATTTTAATATAATATAATAATTTATTGTTAAATAATGATTATTATAAGTAATAATAATTGCATAGCACATAAACGTTGCTTATACTACTACTACTAATTGTTATTATCAGTACAATAAATATAATATTATGATAAATAACTATTTATATATTTATTTTAAGATTATTATTACAACTAAAAAATAATATAATAGATATAAAAATAATATAGATCCCCCTCACAATGTAAAGTGCTTCGAGTGCTTAGAAAAGTGCTATATAAATGAATTATTATTATTATTAGTAGTAATAAAATATAATAATTTATCAAATATTTTTTTATTATTATTACTACTACTGCTATTTGTATAGCACCTTTTATATATTAACTAATTTTATAAATAAAATAAAAATATATAAATTTGTAATATAAATATATAAACAATTAATGTATAAACGGTGCTACACAAATATATTAATAATAATAATTTTAATTATTTTTTAAATAATATTATTATTTGTATAGCACCGTTTATACATAAAAGTAACATTATTATTATTATTATTAATAATAATAATATAAAACATAATAATTTAATATAAAATATTTATTTATTATTATTACTACTATTACTAATTATTTATACATAAACAAATAATTAATTAATGTACAGAAGGTGCTATCCAAATATAATAATATATTATTATATTATTAATAAAAATAATTATTGAACAAATGATTATATTTTCATTATTATTATTATTATGTATTTGTATAGCACCTTTTGTACATAAAATTATTAATATAAAATAAAATAAAAATATAAAATGAAAATGATTAATAATATTAAACTAATATAAAATGAAACGAATAAAAAGCATTGTAAGAAACTGCCGCGAGGCTGATGAGTGTGACTGTGTCGTGAGGCGCTGCGGTACCTTGGTCTCGGGGTCACTGGCGGCGGGCGTCTGCAGGGCAGAGAGGCTCAGCGGGTGTCTGCTGGAGAAGATGGGTGACGGCTGGAGGAGCGGCGGCGTGTGTCCGAACGCACTGAGGCCTCTCTGCTGGCTAAACAGCTGCTGATACGCCATCGGATTGATGGAGTGTGGGAACGGGAACGACGGACTGCAGCAAAAAAAAACACTCACATTCAATCCAGTCTGTACCTGCAGTGTTGCCAGGGTCACGGTTTTCTGGGCTAGTTTTATAATGTACCGCGGCCGTCTAAAGTTTATCTATAGACTAATCGGTGATTTCAGTGTCTGCATCTCCCTATATGAGGACATGAACACATGAAGTTCATCTTCAGAGCCTCCGAGAGTCACTTCAGGGCTTTTCACCATTTCATTTGAAAAACTTGACAACAAACGAGAAGGAATTTTTAACAGAAACATATTAAATATGACAAAACATACAGTTTTCATAATTTTTTAAAAATTATTTGGCAAAAATAAAAATGCAATGTTTTGTTATATTTGATTACATTTTAAAAGATTCATTAAATTGTTAAAGTTTTATTAATCATTTCATTAGACATGATTTTTGATGATAAATCTGTATTAAATCATCAAATACAAAATAAATAAAATGGAAAAGAATTTAGGGAAAATTTTAATGGATTTCACTGAATTAAAATTCAGCTTTATGAAAAAAAAAGTTTACGAGTTTATGAAAAAAGCTAGTTATGTTTACAGTACATTCATTCTCAAGGTCTAAAAAAAAGCATTTCCTTCCATATTAATGGTAATTGAATATTGTGATAAATATCGATATCGTATGACATGGAAAAAAAAAATTGTCATAATATTTCTGGCCATATTGCCCAGCCTTAATTAAAAATTTTATCATGAAAATGCTGAAAAATGAAAGAGGAAAATACAAAAATAAAATAAAATACAGGTTAAATAATTAAATATGCACACAATACATATAAAAAACATAAAATTCAAAACATAGAATGAAAAAAATCTAAATGTATGTTTTAAAATGCATTAATGGAATAAAGCTGCTGTCAACTGTGGTTGGGGCCAAAAAATGTGGCTATTTTTCATTCTTTTTGGGGCAGGATTTGAGTAAGCCTTGGGCTGGACATCTTTCTGGGACCTGGCAACCCTGTGTACCTGATGCCTCCGACGGACAGGTGCCCATAAGAGCTGCTGGCGGCCGAGCTGGAGCGAGAGTTGTTGATGTAGGCCACCAGAGAGTTGGGTGAGGTGCGGATCATGGTCTGCAGGTCGATGCTGGCGTCTGAGAGCGGAGAGATGGACAGCGCTCGCTTCCGACTCAAGCGCGGCGTCAGACGAGGGCTGGGAAACCGTGACACTGTGGAGACATCAAGTCAAAATTGATTTTACTCTCTTAATAAATGTTTATTGTGCAATTCATCAATGCAAATTATTCAAAAAAAAAGTTTTATCCATTGGGATTTGAAATCCAGTTAATATCAATCGATCAATCAATCAAAAATATTTTAAATATTACTTTAAATAGAATATGATGTTATAATATTATTTTTTAAAAGTTACATACAATGTTTTTTACAATGTATAAATATAATACAAATATTTTAAATATTACTTTACAAATAAAAAAGTATTTAAAATATTCTTAAATTAATTTATGATTTAAAGTGCCCCTACAGATTGGCAATTTGTTAATATTGTATATTATTAATATAATGTTTTTTAATATTAATTAAAAATAAAAAAGTTAAAATATAATTGTAACTATTAAAATATATATTTCTAATATTTACAAATATATATTTTTTATTAATGATAAAATAACATTTAATTATTTAATAATTAATGTTCCCCTATAGTTACTTTGGTAATATTGTGGGTAAAAAAAAAAAGAAATTTAAATTTATTTTACTTTCATAATAAATGTTTATTGTGCAATTCATCAATGCAAATTATTCAGGATTTGAAATCCAATCAATATCAACCAGTCAATAAAAATATTTGAAAATAAAAAAATTATAATATGACTTAAAAATTATTTTAATTTTTTTTTTTTTTACAACATTTAAAAAATATATTTAAAATATTATTTTACAAGCAAAATATAACTTACAAATAAAAACAACTATTAAAAATAATTATTAAATAATATCTAACAATTAAAGTTCTCATACAGTTACTTTTGCTTTGGTAATATTGTGTAAAAAATGTAATCAAATTTTATTTTCCTTTATTAATAATTGTTTATTGTGATTTTATATATATATATATATATATATATATATAGAACAGCTAACATGAATTGCAGTTTACCATCTGACCAGGTGATCAATACTTCTGTTTGATTCTCTTTCTCTCACTCAGGAGAATCTCAGCGTGTCATTTCCAGTTTCACCCAACGCTGAGCTATTTCAGGAACCGTGTGTGTGTGTGTGTGTGTGCGTGTGTGTGTGTGTGTGAGGCACAACTGCATGATCGATGCTCTCACACACCCTCTGCGACTCACGGCTCCGCAGGAAAGAGCCAGACCCCATCAATAAGTGCTCAAGACTGATTCCTGGCCACGGCAAACAGAATATACTGTACGCAGATAACGAGATTTCACTGAGAAACTGGCATCACGCCAATATTACACAGATAGTGACGATTTCATAACAAACTTTATGAAAAAACAAAATGGCACCAGTTTTGGGATAGTGGGATAGTATCTGTTTCTTTCTGTATCTTTGCAAATCACTGTTTTGAGCACAGGTTTTTTTTTTGTTTGTTTTTTTGCAAACTGCAAGAAAATGCTCTTAAAGTTCACTAATACTTACTAATAAAATAAAAAGTTATATTTTAAATATCATTCTAGAAAATTATTTTAAGAATATTCTTTAAACATAGTGTATTTAAAATGTTATTTTTAATAAAATATTTTATTTTTACAATAATAAACAATTTAATTAAATAATTAAAAACATTACATAATATATATATATTTTTTAAGTTAAAATATATTTTACAATATTTAAAAATAACAAAATATTAGTTTAAATAATAATAAAATAATATTTAAAAAAAATAGTTTTAAATAAAACATTTTAATTTTAAAAGTGTCCCTACAGTTACCTAAAAAAAAAAAATCAAGTCAAAGTCCTAAAAAAAATCAAGGCAAAGCATATTGAAATTGAGTTTAAAGTGACTCGTTCAAGGCCGAACGGGATTAGTGAAAAATATAAACCGGTTAGGTGAACTGTCTTAATCGTCTCCATCTCGAACTCAGCATGACCTCATTTTGATTTGATTTGGGATAATTAATCCTTCCCAATAAATTACCGTAATTACCCAGATAACAATCAAACTATTGCAGACTTGACTTTGTTTAATGAGGGTAATTTACAGAACCGATTCTGGCTCGAAAAGGAATGTGTGTGAATATTAAGTGCATGTTTGCGTGTTTATGGCTCACGATCGTCTTAGTAACATCAACTGGGATTCAAAACACTTTCTGAGAGATACAGTAAGGCTATCATCAAATGTCTGCGCCGCTAAACCAGACGTCTGATTATTCAGGTAGCTAGCTTGCTAACTTGTGTAGAGTATGTTTCAGACTTATCTGTTTGCTATTTCAGTGGAGAATTACTGAGACAACTGCAGCGAACTCAACAGGTGCAAAGCATTACACCCGTGTGTGTGTGTGTGTGTGTGTGTGTGTGTGTGTGATTAGAGGTCGTATCCAGAGACTCTGGCAACCGGACGTCCATATAATGATTTCATCACGTGCCGTGCCAACACAAGCAGGATTACACAAATCATTTCTTTGTGTGTGCATGGACTGGTTCCCCACAGACCGCAGCGCTAATAAATAATCCCTCAGCTATGTTGCCATGAGGGTCATTACTCTTAGCATGAGCTAATGGTTTGCTGTCATGTTCAGGCATCGGTCGGAGCTCCTAACACATCTTTAGCGCTAAGAGCCGCCTCAGGACCCAAATCCAGAGAGAACGGACGCTAAAAATACAAAAGGCCAAGAAAACCAAACATAAAACTCACAACATCAATGTCTTACTGGAGTCTTTTGGAGCCACTGATGTGTGACCAAATGTGGATTTGGACTCGTTCTGGTGGAATTTGCATTATCATAATGGCCAAACGTATCGGGAGCGCTCAGCGATGGCAGCAACATTTGTCTCTGTTACACCTTCACCTCAGCGGAAATGAATTTTTTAATGTGATTTTCCCCCTGTATAGAGGACAGATCCGCTTTCAGATACATATTACACACATCTGAGTATGTAGTAAGCCACAGAATTGCGTTCTGATACCAAGCACCAAGCGTTCACATTTAGCTAAATTCATACAAACAAATGTGTGTTTTTGGAGGTGACAATGTCCAAACTTCACTAAATTTGGCACACATGCACACCAGGACGATATCAGATTGCACACCAAATTTGAGCAATTTCCACCAATAGGTGGCGCTATAACAAAAAAATATCTGAAAACTCTAACCGCGATCAAGTTTACCCCAAATTTACCTCACCTCAGCAGACATGAATTTATTATAGTGATCTCACCACCCCACAGAGGACAGATCTACTTTTAGAGACATACTACACACATCTAAGTATGTAGTAAGTCATATAATTGCGTTTTGATTCCATGCATTCAAGCTATGCTGAATTTTTCCAATTGTGATAATGTTCTCCACTTTACTAATCTTTTTGGATCTAATGATTGCTGCTAATTGCAATATTTTTGATGGTTACACCAACTCTTGCTGCTCCATTGTTTATACAGTTAGTGTACCTTTGGGCTAATCATGACTAAACGGCATATAACCATGGAAAATGTGGTGTTTTTAAACTCCAAAGTTGCCTTTACAACCTTCTAGCTGGTTTTGCTTGATTTATCATATCTCTCATTCTCTTTCTATCTGTCTTTGTAACTGACTCACGCTGTTTCCCGTCAAAGCGCGGGACACGCTCCACCGTCAGCGTCCAAACACATCTGTGTAAAAGCTGTCGGGAAGCATCAGCGGCTCCGGACGGGACGCAGATCAAAGCCAGACGGAGTTAGCACAGCTAAATGAGCTATTCATTCATGTTGCTTCAGCAAAGCCCGAGATCTGCGCACACACACGCCTGGACGTCACGCTAAAGAGCGAGAGCAGATCGAGAGTGTTTGTTTTTCAGCTCGGATTGTTTGAAGGAGACAAATGTTAGTTCTATACAGAGCCAGAGACCTACTGTATATCACCATGTGTTTATTTGAAATAACACCTCGTCTCTCTGTGGAATATTAGTCACAGCGGCTCGTCATGGTATTTTCACTCTGACTGATTCACAGAACAGCAAAGAACTGTGTTAAATACAGAAGAGACAGTTAAATAAATGCAACATAATCCACCTGTTAATAATGTGATGCTTCAGTGACTCTGATTCAGATGCACAGAAATTCCAAAAGCAATAAATCAATAATTATGATAGCCTGACAAATGTTCTTTACAATACCTCTAACTTACCAGGCGTGAAGTGATGATTTATCTGTCTATATGAAACTGCTGCATGACAAAACATAAAAACAGCCAATCTCATCATATTTGATGCTTAATGTTTAATGAGGAGCCAGATTTTGGACCAATGAAATGTCAAAAGGGGGCGGGGCTATCCAGTGCAACACGCATAAATAGAAATCAAACAAGCTACTAATTGCTCGGTCACTCATCACTTGGTTGGTTAAGGCAAAATACAAAAATTTTTAAATGAAATTTCATGACCAGCTCCAGCTTCACTATCTTGAACTTTACAGCTTGTTTTACTAAACGAGCATTTATGGATAATTTGGGCCGCTGCATTATTCTTCCCACAGGAATCTATCTGTCCTAAACAGGGTAACTAAAACTAAAAAAAAGGTTTTGAAATAAAATTTAACCAAACAGTAAAAAAAATCACATTTTATTTCAGCTAGTTGCCAAATAGTTACTAAAATAATTAAAACTGAAATAAAAATGAATAAAAACTATATAGATATATTTAAAAATCTAAAACGAATAAAAATGTCAAAATACAACAAAATGACAAAAACTAAATTGAAAACAGAAAATATATAATAAAAACGAATTCTAAATATTAATAAAACTACAACAGTACTAGTACTATTTTTTAGCTCCATTTAAGCATTAAAATAAAAGTGAATAAAAACTGTGTAGATATATTTTAAAAATGACAAAAACAACAAAATTATCAAATCTTTAACTAAAATTAAAATGACAACAGAAAATATGAAAATAAATACTAAATTAAAATATTATTAAAAACTATAACAGAACTAGTACTTTTATTTACTAGAACTAGTATTTTTAGTTTAAGCTTAAAAACTAATATAACTAAAACTATAACTGATATAAAAATTATTAACATATGCATAAAATAATAATTAAAATTGACCAAATCTAAACAAAATTAAATTTTAATGAACCGAAATTAAAATTGAAAACAGAAAATATAAAAATAAAAACGAATTCAAAATAGTAATAAAAACTATAACAGTACTAGTTCTATTTTTAGTTCTATTTAAGCTTAAAAAACTGAAAATAACAAAAACTAAACCTGATATAAAAATTAATAAAAACTATAAAGATACATCAAAAATAATAAAATGACAAATTTACTAAAACTTTAACTGAAATGAAAATGAGAGCAGAAAATTTATAAATAAAAAAACATTCCCCTTTTAAGGCAATTTAGGAAGCGCTGGATGACAGAAAGCTTCCTTTGAGAGGAGAAATAACACAGAAACGTCTGGCGTGTGAAGCGTCCTGCCAGTGTTTGGAGAGCGTCAGCTGCAAGCGGATGCTGAACATGAGAGTTTATTTATTTTACTGTCTGCCGGTGTAAGAATCTTAGAGAAATGTGTGTTTAAAAAGTCCTTTGAAGTATTATCCCTGGAAAAGAACTGCTAAATGAATAAATGGAAACGGAAATGGAAACAAACGTGGATTCTCTTAGCACAACAAATATCATGCATTTTAACAGTTATATACAGACAAACACACACTGTAAAAAAATTACGGTAAACAAACGGCAGCTGTGGTTGTCAGAATTTTACCGTAAAAAAATATGGTAGCAACATTTTAGGTTTTAAGATTTATTTAGAGTTACATTTAAATACCGTAATTTCATTAACTGATAAAATGTTAATATACCAACCTTTTACAGTACTGAAATCTGTTTTGTACCTTTGTAATACATGATAACCACCAGAAGCAGGTGGTGATGAGAAAGTCACATGATGAACCAAAGCTCATCACAAGTAATTTGAAGGTGCACAGTGTCATTGACACAAACACTAAACACCATCATGGTAACACACATGAAACTGAGATAATGCAATAAACATTAATTTAACAACATTAGGATGTAACATACAACCCTAATGTACAACACTGATAAGAACAAACTAAAAAGAAACACTTATTTCAACAAAAAAACATCACATTTGAAATGTAATGCAGGGAATTCTGGGAATGTCAGTTTACAGTTATTCACTGTAAATTATACGTACTTTTTCCACTTCCAAAAACGGTATACTACCGCAAAATTACATCTAATGTCCAATACAGTTTTTCACCGTAAATAGTAGGGGAACTTACCGTTAACCATTTAACAGGTGTTTACTGTAGCATTTTTACAGTCTTTTACTGTTAAATTCACGGTATTTTTTTACAGCATGTCTGTGTGTCTCTGGAACTCACCGTCCACCGGAGTGAAGTATTCGGGCAAATGAGCGGCGGCTCCGGCCCCCTGCATCAGCAGCTCTCCGTACGGGTTTCTGTGGCCCGTCATCAGGTGGTAATAGTCTGCTGGGGTCGCGCCGGGAGGCGGAGGGGGAAAACCGAACAAACCTCGCTCCTTCAGATGCTCGTGAGCCACTGCCATGAGCACAGAGAGACAGAAGAGAGAGTTAAAGAGGCATGCTTTCATGGAAACAGGACTAAATCTTCAGGATAATCACAACTATGAGCTCATTAACATACGACCCGCCCACATTTGCATTATACACCTCCTCAGTTTTTGGAAACTGATGAAAAACTGTGTGAATTATGCCATGTATTGAAGAGCAGTGTTATTTTAGTATTATTTATATAACATTATAGTATTATATACTATAATGTATTCTTTTTTTGATATTTTGAATTGGCTTTTATTTTTATATATTTTAATTTTAATTTTAGTATTTACATTTAATTTTTGTTTAAGTTTCAATTTTATTACGGGCTTTTGTCATATTTATTAGCTTTTTTAAATAATTAATATTAATATTAGTTAATTAATATTAATTAAATATGAGCTTTAATATATTTTAAGTTTTAGTTTTAGTAATTTGTAGTACTATATTTAGTATTCAGGGTTATTATCGTTAACTAACATATATATATATGAAGAGTTTATTTGCAAAAACAGATAACTTTTTATTATGTTATCATGTTTTTATTGTGTTTTATTGTGTTAGTTAGCTGTTCTTTTAAAGTTATTTTTTAACCTAGTCAAAATAACCCAACTGCAGTTTGATTGAGATTAATTGGAATGCACAAGGAAAGAAACATGATTTCTGAGAATTGTTAAAAACGGAGTTATCTATTTTTGCAAATGAACTCTTCATATATTATTTATTATAAATATATAATTTGAAATATATATAAATTAAATATATATATTTCAACTAGTTACCAAGGCAACATTTTAGTTAAACTTAATGTACTAAAATAACTAAAATTAAAATAAAAATTAATAAAACTATATAAACATTTTAAAAAACAAACAACAACAAAACAAAATTATAAAACTTTAAAATTAACATGAAAGCAGAAAATACATAAATGAAAACAAATTTACAATATTTATAAAAACTAATACAATAAAAAACAAATTAATAAAAATAACAGTATCTTCAATGACCAACATCTTCTTAGTAATTTTGTTATGTGCTTTTGTTCTTTTTTTGTCATTTTTACTTATTATTTTTTTATTTTAAAGCTTTAGTTTTACTTTTTAGTACTATTCAAGCTTAAAGAAATCTAGAAATGTTGCACTAACTGAAAATAACTGAAAGTTCAAGTTTATATATTATTTCAGATTTATTTCAACTTAACAAAAACAATTTTTAATAGTTTCAATCAGAACAGACATCATTTGCATACAACCTTAAAGTCTTAAAGGTGCAGTAGAAAAATAGCCTTATATATAATATATGGGGAAAAATGATCATTAAAAAATAAAATCTCAGTTTTGGTTCAAGAAACATTAACCAGCATTAAAAGTGAAGCTCTACAGACTCAGTCCACACGCGTGAGGTCAAGGGCCCTACAGTAAGAACATGTTGACATCTGCACCTACTAAACATCTTATAAAAGTGTCAGCAGCAATCAGAGACGCAGTTTAACAAGTTCAACGCTGAAGAACAGATTACAAGCGCTTAAGAAATACAGAAATACACTCCATGTAAGCATGCAAACGCAGTGAATGCTGGTCAATGCACTGCAAGTGTGTCATATAACACCTTTTGAGGATCACCCAGAATGCACTGGGCACTTGAATCAAACGAACAACAAAACGGTCCCTTATTAAAAAGAAATTCATCCGCCTCTCCTTCACTATAGAAATAACTCCCTCTGCCAAAGAACACAGTCAGAAAGCGTCCTGGATTCTCTCCCAAAGCCTTTCATTTCTATATATTCTGAGTTGAAAAACAAACACACTGTTAAAGTACGAGCCAGCGCTAACGGCGGGTCTGCGGCGGGCTGAAAGCGGGTCAGATGCGTCTGGAAAGCGTTCAAGGCCACGTCTACCCATCCACACTCGCTCAGGCTCAAATAGCCCCATTTCTCTTTCTCGTGGCTCTTTTACGTCTTTATCGCTGTCGGGATCTCCTGCGCGCTGCTTATTTAAGTTTAAAGGTGCAAACACATTACGGCTGACAGACTGTGAAGCGTGATTTATATGTCACTCCGTCGGCCTGTAATTGTAATTCAGCTCTGAGGAGAGGCCTGTCGTCGCTTCGGGACAGAATCGGGAAATTCTGCCTCGTATTCATTTCCAGAACGTCCCTCGAAGGGCAAATCACAGGACGGGAAAGTTTCACGTGTTTGACAATCCACAGCAATGCATTTGCAAGCGGCCAAACCCAAATATATACACACATACTCAAACAAAACAGCAGCTTTCAAAATTACAATCATTAGAAGTGAAGCTCTGAAATGCTGAATTTGCAAACCCTCGGCTGAGGCTCAAATAACGCCGATCTGCTTCAGACCAACCACAGGAAAGACTAGTTTAATGTCTTTTATGCTCACAAAGGTTGCATTTATTTGACAAAAAATACTATAAAAATTGTGAAACATTATTAGAATTTCAGATAACTGTTTTCTATGTGAATATGTGTTAAAATGTAATTGATTGCTGTGATCAAAGCTGTATTTTCAGCATCATTACTGCAGTCTTCAGTGTCACATGATCTTCAGAAATCATTCAAGAAACATTTGTCGTGCTACCCAATATTTTTGTAGAAACTAATACTTTTTATTTTTCAGGATTCACAGATGAATAGAAAGTTTAAAAGAACTGCATTTATTTGAAATATATATTTTTTTTTGCAACATTATAAACGTCTTTACTGTCACTGTTAAACAATTTAATGCATCCTTGCTGAATACAAATATATATAAATATTTTAATTGTAGTGCATACTGCTTTGACTTCAGAAATAATTTACAAATAAAGAAATAAAAATGGTAAATTAAGTAAAACGTATAAAAACTAACTCCATTGTAGTAATTAAAAATTGAGAAGAGTGATAACTTAGTTTAATAATAAAAATAATAAACTGAATAAAGTTGAAAAAAAGTCAGACATAATTTGCAAATAAAGAAATAAAAAACTAAATTAATTAAAAACATGTTAAACTAAAATAAGGAAAAAGCATAACAAAACTAAATCCACTGTAGCCATTTAAAATAAAGTAGAGTGATAAGTTAAAGTGTAATAAAAAATATTAATAATAAAATTAATAATAAAGTCAGAAATAATTTGAGAATGAAGAAATAAAAAATATTAAAAGGGTAAATTCCCTGTAGACATTTAAATTTGCTGTTAATGTATAAAAATACAATAATAAAAAATTGCAATATATATATATATATATATATATATATATAAATGCAATTAGATTTTAATTGCAATTTAAAAAAATATTTTAAATATTTAAATACATATTTATTATTTATTTTTTTATTTATTAATTATTATTATTACTAAATGAAAATGTATAAACATTAAATAAAAAGAAAATAATAATTATTACTAAATATTATAATATATTAATATTTATCTGTAAAAAAACAAACATAAAAATAAAAAGTGATGAAAAGCGAGTGCTGTGCTGGAGTTTGACTGACCGTCAGCTGGACTCAGTCCTCGTGCCGCTGAGATCATGGACAGCGTGGGGCTGGCGTGGGCCGAGCGAAGGTAATGCTCCACGTGTGGAGAGACGTATGAGTGCGGCGGGAGGAAGCTGGACTCGCCGGCGGCTCCCGGAGACAGACGGATCAGAGAGATGTCAGAGATCACCGGACTGCCCGCCAAACCTGCAGGACTGGAGAGAAAAACTGATCATTCACCAGAAAATCTGTCAGAATGAACTGAAAATCAGCTTCAGGGATTTAAACAACCTGTTCTGAGAGTTAAAGATTGTCCTTTCTCACGCTTTCCTTCTAATGAAAGTCAAAACCGTCATAAACGCCTCTTCTCCTCTTTCATAGAGCAAAGAAGTTCTGGGGCTGCATGATTCCAGGAAAAAATTGAACTGCATTTTTTAAGATTCAAGATTTTTATTTGTCACATACACGATTATATAGAGAGTATATGACCAGCAGTGAAATGTGAGAGATTGAAATTAAGATTGAAATTGTGATTACGATGGTAAATGTGATAAAAATGTATTATTATTATTTTATAGCCATATTGATATACAATCACAATATTTTGCATTTTAATTTTATTTGCATTCAATTAAATTAAATTTTACACACACAATAATGAATAAATTGCACATTTTAATGCTTACTATTATTATAATTTTTTTTTTTAAGTGGAACACTTCGGACAAAATTTGATTGTTTTAGAGGATCAGATTTTTCTCCTAAAATTTTTAATTGTAATCACAATTTTTATCAGAAAAATCACACTTAGATTTTAATAGCAATTAAAAAAAATTATCAGAAAATAAAAATCGCAGTTAGATAATAATAATAATAATTATTATTATTTTTACTAAATAAAAACAAAATAATAAATATTACTAAATATTATTATATAATAATATTTGACTGTAAAATAAAATAAAATATAAAAATAATTTATTAAGAAAAATAATATACTACTACTACTATTAATTTTAGTTTATAATACAACTTTAAAATTACAATACAAATATTTGTCTTAATTTCTTCATTTTTAAAAGTTAAACTGCTGAACTTTTATTTTGACAGAAAACTTTACAAAGCTTCTCTTTTGTTTATAAATGCTTCTCAATACAATTTTGGAAAGATGACTGCTGCATGCTCTGAAACGTGCAAAGCATATGTTTATTTAATGAAAGCACTGGTTTTGTGCTCTGATACCTGCACTAAGCCACAGTGTGATTTTGGTTTTATTTGGACAGATGGTGCAGCTCTAGTTGGTGATATTAGCTGGAGAAGCATGAACCTCTGAGATCATTTCTATGCGTTTGCTGAACATTTCATCTGCTGTATTCACTCCGCAGATCTTTAAGCGGGTTTGTTTGTTCCTGTCAAACACTTTCATACACGCCGATCACATTATTCAATGTTTGACACGGAGCGTCTCGTTTATGAGAGTTTGCCATAACTAATATTCCTGAGGTTTGGCGCTGGACTCGTCTGAGGTGTGACGGGAAAAACACCAAACTCTTGAACACAATCCAGACCGCTTTCAATCCACGGACGCACTTTCATTTGCTCTGTTTTCCATCCCTCCTTCAAGGAAACTTCTCGCTGGAGTTCAGGATCATTTCACTTTAAGCTCTTGATGATTTCTGATGATTCCCAGACGGGACAATAAAGCGCTGGGACATTTGTTCTGATGAAAAGTCTCGCTCAAATTTAACCACATGCCACACGTTTGAGGATGATGACATTAAAAACCATTACTATATCTATATCTATATCTATCTATATATATAGTAATGGTTTTTAATGTTTAAATTTTTTATCAAATATATAAAAAAATGTATATATATATATAATATTTTTTTTCAAATGGAAGTGTTACAAATAAATAGAATATATAATAAAATATATAATAATTTTTTTTATTATCCACAAAAACTTTATTTATGCTCTTACAATATTATTTTTTTATATAAAAGTCATAAATATTAAAAATTAATGTTACACTTGAAAAAGTCACATTAATAAAATTAATGTTTCACATTTTGGAAATATTTTAATAGCTATTTTCATTTTATTCTAATTGAAATACTTGAAAATTTTAATTTGGACAAGAGTAGATTTTTTTTTAGATGATCAGACTTTTCTCCTAAAATGTACATTTTATGAAATATTTTAATAGCTATGTTTTATTTTAATTAAAACACTTGAAAATGAAATGTAAAAAATTGAATATGCTTGAAAAGTTGAAAAATTGCATTCAAGTTTTAAAGGATCTGATTTTTGAACAGATAAACAAACACAAACGAATCAGTCGTTCTCTCTTCTTGTTCTCTGGTGTCTAGGAGAAACAACAGACACATTTCTCTTTCCAGTGCATTTGTTTTGTTTTTTTACCTCATCTACGATCATTAAACTTTATTAAATTCCTCCACATGCAGCCAATATCTGATTAGCAAGTTATTGATGTTTTTCCACCCAGTTTTAATGACATGGAAATCAAAACAGCAGCTAAATATGAGAAATTATGGTTTTAATGGTTTCTCTGTGATGCAACAGAACAAACGAAGCGGTTCGACTACAGTAAAGTCTTCTTATTTAAAAACTCTGACCATCTTCTCAAAATAAAGCTGAAAAACTGCAAACAGCGAGCATGTATGTATATCAGACACATGCATACTTAATACTGGCCTCTCTCACATGCACTGCATGTAAAACATCTGAGTTTCAAACTAAAGACACACAGCCCGGGCGGCGCTTAAATAAGTAATATAATATTCAGATTTAACAAGCTTAGCCTGTGGAGTGATTCTCATTTTCATAGCAAGAACAACAAAGACAGCGCTGAAACATGGCCTGCTCTGCACCAGGGGATTGTGGGACCTCTCTTTCACACCTCCACCCTCCTGCAGAGAGCCGGGGCTTCAGGCTCCCAGAATGCAGCGGGGCAACAGCGCTGACAGACGATCAGAGCCAGAATCCAGTAAATCTCTGAGTCCTGAGGCTCCAAACGCAGCCGGATCTGACGGAGCACTCAGAGCTTCAGCTCAAATCACTCATTCACCTCGTACACATAGTGTTCACTATATAGTGTTCCCTGGAGCACACAACCAGTCATAAGTAGCACAGGTATATTTGTAGCAATAGACAACAATACATTGTATGGGTCAAAATTATCCATCTTTCTTTATGCCAAAAATCATTAGGATATTAATTAAAGATCGTGTTCCATGAAGATATTTTGTAAATTTCCAACCATAAATATATCTAAACTTAATTTTTGATTAGTAATATGCATTACTAAGAACTTCATAATCCAAGTATTTAGGAGCTAATAGGGCTTACAGAGAAGTTAGTTTATTGTAATTGTTTTTATAATTATGAAAAAATTATACAACGAAAAATATTAAACTTTTATTCATTTTTTTAATATTAGTCTAAATTCATTTACATTTTTTATGTACTACTGTATGTACATTTCCAAACATTCATTTTGCCATTAATTGTAATAATCCAGTGAGATGTTTGAGATGTGATCCGATCATCATCAGTCTGTCTGGAGTCACATGAAGAAACTGAGACTAAATCCAGAAGAACTGTGTCTCAAGACGCTTCAAGAAACCTCCTGCAAAGCTCCTGAGAAACTCTGCTCAAGTGCACCGAGGACAAACGCTGCTTTAAACACAAAGATGCTCACAACAAATGTTGATTTCATTTAGTTAATAGAAGTTAATTGATATAGAAAATCTATTTATGATGTTGTTTTTGACAGCATCCTCATTTTACAGCATTTTACACAAGTGCCTAAAACTTTTAACAGTACTGTAGCTCTGCAGGAAGGTTTCTTGAAGCGTCTTGAGACACAGTTCTTCTGGATTGAGTCTGTCTCAGTTTCTTCATGTGACTCCAGACAGACTGATGATGATCACATCTCAAAAATCTCACTGGATTATTACAATTAATGGCTAAATGAATGTTTGGAAATGTAAACTGATATTTCCTCCTGACACACTACAGCAAAAGATAGAAATAACTGACTTAAAACCATTTTTTTAGCTGCTAAAAATACTAGTGTTCTAACAATTATATATATTATTTCTACGCATGTTCAAATTTAAAATATTTAAAATAGAAAATAGAGAATAAATAAATGTATTATAATCAAATATTTAAAAATAAATAAAAACATTAGACATTATTTAATTTTCTGTTTTGAAATATTGTTGTAATTGTATAAATATTGTTTTAATGTACTTTTTAAATTAATCAATTAATGTCACACACACACAATTTTTATTATAAGGTAATATGGACTATATTAATAATTACAATGAAAAATACGAAGCACATTTTTTATTTTAAAATATTACTTTTAATTAATACATTTTAA
>CM049847.1:30347484-30772484 GCA_027422415.1 Schizothorax lantsangensis | reverse complement strand
TATCATGTCTATTTGCTACTACATGTCTTACAACTTTGAATCTTCTTTAAAGGATCAGTCTCTCTCTCTTTCCCTACTAAACAAAACTAATATCTAAAACTATATTACTATAATATATATACTATATATATATATATTATTATTAATATAAATTATAGTCCAACTTTATGTCTACAAGCTTAAAGCTGATTAGCAAAAAATAAAACAAAACCCAATATTAAAAAATATATATATTATTATTAATAATATTATATGGTAAATGTAATATATCAGTAATATGTATCATTATGTAATATATAAATCATTACATTTACCATATTATTAATATAAAAAATCATAGTCCAACTTTAATTTTACAAGCTTACAAGCTTTCAGTCAATTACAAAAACAACAACAATATTCTAAAAATATATTATTATTATTAATAACAATATTATATGGTAAATGTAATGTATCAATAATATACAATATTCTAATTAAATATATACAGTCCAACTTTAATTTTACAAACTTACAAGCTTTCAGTCACCTACAAAAAACAACAATATTCTAAAAATATATTATTATTATTATTTATATAATTATATGGTAAATGTAACATGTAAAATGGTGAATATATATATATATATATATATACGTATATATATATATTAGTCCAACTTTATGTCTACAAGCTTTCAGTCGATTACCACAGGAAATAGCTTTAACTCCTCGGTTTGTAATAAAAGAAGAAAAAAAAAGTATAAACTTAGAAATTTCAACAGCATTTAAAACCATTTTCACAGTGCTGCACACTTTCCAGCTGAACGTCCATTGTAAGTACATTACTGCAAACATGTTTTGTGTTTATTTTTACAAACTTAAGGACAAACCACAGTACACTAAACCACAGATGCAAAGTATTTTCTCAAACCAAAGACACTTTTCCCCACAGCGTCGGAGCAGTGGAAGTGTCCTGACGTCCCGCCGGAAGCTTTCTGACACTCTCTTGGACGAGAAGCGACGCTGACAAGTGGGAGGTTCGCTGGGTAGAGTCTTCCCTCCGCCCGGGAGAATTCCCACGGCGCTCCTGTCCGCTACGCAGATGAATCGCACCGTCCGTTGTCATTTGAGCCAGCTCCGGAAAAAAAAGCTACCTTTTCTCCCCCTCGCTTTGTCAAACGCAAGGAAAAAAATGAAGAACGAAAGCAAGATATCCATAGGGGAAGCTTCCTACGGCCGCTCGGCTGACAGCTCTGACAAAATAACCAGCACCCTCATTATTTTATATGCAAACAATGATAAAACGAACTGTATGGAGATGTCATGTTAGACAATCAGCTCGGAGACCCTTGACATGCCGCCCGGCGACTGTAACAAAGTGTCCCGGCTTGCCACGGGCGACACCGCTCTTAATTTGCTGCACAATGTCCCTGTAATTAGATGAATTTGGCTCAGGCAGAGGAAAAGACAGCCAGATCAAGGTCTTGATGAATTAGGGGTCCGCTGTCAAGATCAAATCACATTAATCAAGGCGAGCGAGAGTTGAGACAGCTAGTCTCCCCCCAACGCGGCTCTATGTGTGATGAATAGGCTAGCTGCTAGTGGGCCGACCGAATGTATCACTATCAAAATCTGTGAATTTAAATGTAACAACGATACTTCGAGAATTCTATCGATTTATTCTGCTCTTTTAAGATAAACCTTCCTTCGAGCCCCCGTTTCAAAACAGACGAGGAGGGAAAAAAAGCTCTGTGGTGTTGTATTGAAGAAAAAACAACAAAGTGTAACTTCAAAAACTAGCGCAGCCCACTTTATGATCTGTTTCTACAATACCGCCGCCGCCGATCCGCTGGAAAATTCACGTGGGACGCGCGAAGCTCTGAAGGTCTGGAGGTTAACCTACATTACCGCCGCGGCTCGACACACCTGAACCGGAGGATGCTGGGAGAACCGAAGACCTTCGGGCTGGACGGCTAATGAAGATCTTTGTTTGGAGAGCAACGACTAAACCTTTAGGAAAGAAAAATCTCTGGAATATCTCAACTGTTTCTCCTAGACAGCAATGAGATCAAATGCTCAAGTCGCCTCATTCTCAAATCTTTCTCCTATAGAGTTTCAGAAGAGATCTCAGCAATGTGCTTGGCTTTCTCCTTCAAAGTCTTTAATCAAAAGTCAGAGATCTCAATATGAACTCAATCATTTCTCACTTAATTCTCAAATGTGCTCAGCGTTTTCTTCCAGTCTTTAATCAAAAGTCAGAGATCTCAATATGAACTCAATTATTTCTAATTAAATTCTCAAATGTGCTCAGTGTTATCTACCAAAATCTGCAAATGTAAGAAATATTAATATGACCTCAATAATTTCTCACCAAATTCTCAAATGTGCTCAGTGTTTTTTACCAAAATCTGCAATCAAAAGTCTGAAATATCAACATGAACTCAATTATTTCTAATTAAATTCTCAAATGTGCTCAGTGTTATCTACCAAAATCTGCAAATGTAAGAAATATTAATATGACCTCAATAATTTCTCACCAAATTCTCAAATGTACTCAGCGTTTTTTACCAAAATCTGCAATCAAAAGTCTGAAATCTCAACATGAACTCAATCATTTCAAACACAAAATTGATACTCACTATGAACATAATAAGAGATCTCATTATGAACTAAATTATTTCTCATCATGTTTTCACCAAGATCAAATGATCTTAGCTGCTGTCCATGTGCTTTATACTTTTATAGGTACATACATTTAGTTTATAAGAAGTGTTGTCTTGTTTAAGAATTTGAGGAGAAACAAAAGAGATAAAGTTGAGCTGAAAACTCAATTAAATGTTCCACTTTACTCGTTTCTGCTTGTAATCTCACGTGTGTCTCTTCTAGAGTTTTAGAAGAGATCTCAGCAGCGTGCTCGGCTTTTTCCATCAAAGTCTTCAATCAAACGTTAGAGATCTCAATATGAACTCAATCATTTCTCATCAAATACTCAGAAGAACAAATGATCTAAAGAGCTATGTACATGCTAATTTTTATAGGTTTCTGCATGTAATTTGTCAATTAGGTCTCACTGAGGAATTTCAGGAGAAACATCTGAGACAAAATTGATACCCCAGAAAACTCAATGGAGTGTCCTAATTCTCACGTTTCTACCCACTAATCTCACATGTGCCTCTTCTAGAGTTTCAGAAGAGATCTCAACAATGTGCTCAGATTTTTCAAGACACCAAAGTCTGCATTCAAATTCAGAGATCTCAACATGAACTCAATCATTTCTCATCAAATTCTCCAATATGCTCAGCACTGTCTACCAAAGTGTGTTTAAAAGTCAAAGATGTCAAAATGAGCTCAAACATTTAGTGTCCTGAGATATGAAAGAGCAAATTGTAATCAATAAAAATCCATAATCATAGCATACAGCTTTCCTCTAAGATAACTTTCTGAAGTACACACCAAACATTAAGACACGAGAGTCCCACACAAAAACTTAGGAACTAAGTAAGTTGCACTGGAAAGAGTATCTGCTCAATGCCTTAAAGGTAATTCAAAGAATTAAACGAGACCAAGATGAGAGAAGAAAAGTTTATATTCTCCTCTCCAGATGTTTGATCCAGTGAACTGCACTAATCTCTTTCCTGGATTTCTGATTTACCCGGCCTTGAGTTTTGCATCTGGCACAGAAACAAGGCAAGAGTTTATATGTTTTCTAAACGGTTAAACCAAGAACCGAATGACGTAGCTCAGTTTTCGTTTTAAATCTGGACATCCATTTCAGTCGTATGCTTTTTATGAAGCATCAAAAGATACGCCGGACATTTTAGGATCACCTGATTACACCACATTTGAATGTTGCATGTCTGCATGCATTCTGACCGCAGGGATAAACAAAGAAGATGCTTCATTTGCGAGCGCAGAGATTATTTATATTCACAAATGGTGAGAACCAGAGCCAGAAACGGACAGGGCTGCAGGCTCACCCGTGCAGAGCGTGGAACGCATGGGGTTCGTAGTGGTATCTCCCCTCGTGGTGACGCACGTCGATTGGGATCGGAGAGTGGAAAGTCGGGAAGATGTGATGAGGGCCTGCAAGAGAGAAACAGAGAGAGAGAGAGAGAGTTGAGAAAAAGCCAAGACTTTCAAAAAAGAAATTTCAAAGGCAACAGCGCTACAATAAAGTAACATGAATTTCAGAGCGCGCTGAGCAGTTTCGTGTAAAATATTGGCACTATCACACAAGAGTGGAGGAATAAATAAATAATCAAAGTATCCTAAGAAATCCTACATCCCCAACATAAAAGATATCCAACTGGGCTTTTGACAAAGACCTGCAGCTAGACGCTCTTTGAACTCATACAGATGATGGACGTTGTGAAGGAAAAAAACATCCGGGACGCAAACTGGGGCTGACAGCGCAGGGAGAGAATATTCCTCGGCCCGGCATCGTTGCCTCATGCTGGGCCGTGCCAACCGGAGCATCTCCCTACTGAACCGACACTGATCCGACCGCGTCCCCGACGCTTTACTGGCACCGAAACGAGTCCAAAACGAAGGTGCCAGGGCGACATGAAATCAGAGGACGCCAGCCCTTTGAAATCAAACCTTGAACTAATGAGAGAGAGTTTTTTGACTAAAAGCTGTTGCCCGTTGCCTCAGCGTTTTACAGTCTGCCGTATATGTTGGCTGGCATTTCTTTTCATCATAACTCCTTTGGCTGGATCATTTTATTTGAGCCCGAAGAGAATCAGAATCAGCACTTTGCTGTAATAAAGCCTCCGTTGGCTCGGGATGTCCCGTTAAAGGCCAGCAGAGCTTCATTAGCAGTTATGATAACGGGAAACCACATTTGACGGTTTCTTTGCCATATGCAAAGAGCTGTTTGCAGTGGTAAAGTCTTAACTAGCTTTCCCTTCTAATTAGTCTTTCGCTCCCGGAGCTCCTTCAATCTTTTCATGCCCTGTGAAAATAAACGGATAAAAAAGAAACGGGTCGAAATCAAAGCAGATTTAAAAGCTTTCCTGTTCTCTAGGTTTTCACATTTTCTATTAAAAAAGAGCTCTGTTGCTAACATAACAGTTTGTTATGATAGGACAATATTTGGCTGAGATACAACTATTTGAAAATCTGGAATCTGAGGGTGCAAAAAAATCTAAATATTGAGAAAATTGCCTTTAAAGTTGTCCAAATGAAGTTCTTAGCAATGCATATTACTAATCAAAAATGAAGTTTTGATATATTTACAGTAGGAAATTTGCTAAATATCTTCATGGAACATGATCTGTACTTAATCTCCTAATGATTTTTGGCATAAAAGAAAAATCGATAATTTTGACCCATACAATGTATTTTTAGCTATTGCTACAAATATACCTGTGCTACTTATGACTGCTTTTGTGCTCCAGGGTCGCATATTTGCTTTTTTATATCAATATGGTACGATTAATGGTAAGTTTGAAACAAGTTAGATAAAAAAGGTAATCTAAAAGTAATCTAAAAAGTAGTCAGATAGATTACATTACCTAAAAATGTTACTAACTACAGTTTTCATCATGTAATCTTTAATCAGTAATGATTACATTTTGTAAGTAATCTACGCAGCTCTGGTTGCTAATGTGTTCTGACTGGTGTTTCTATGTGCAAACTAACACTAACAATGAGCACTAGTGCTAGCAATGCTTGACTTAGCAGGAATGAGAGGAGGGTAAGTGAATCAGCTGATCTCTGGACTGTATTAACATTCTTTAGGGCGGCAGCAGTGGGAGGGTGAGGGGTGACCCGGGGAGGTCAGGGGTCATGGGTCATTATCCACACCTGGGGTTCTCAGCAGCTCCTCCAGAGGATTCATTCACTCAACAGAAGCAGTGTGAGTCAGCAGTCTCTCACACTCTCGCTCTCTCTGCTTCTCTGTCAATTTGTTCATACCCTTCAGAATGGCAGACGAGAGCATCCCAAAGGACAGGAAGTGACCCGCTGCTTTTCCTGTCTCTCTCTTTCACTTCACATTTACATAATGTAAAACTTAAAGGGACAGCGCACCAAAAATACAAAACTGAAGTCGTTTATTCACCTTGATGTTGTTACAAACCTTCCACAGAACACAAATGGAGACATTTTGCAGAATGTTGTCAGAAGGGAGGATTTTTCAGTCAATAGTGTCAAAATCCTCATTAAAAACTAAACTTTCCCCACTTTTATGATACTTTTATGGTTGTTTTAAATCCGTTTTGGAGCTTAAAGGGTTAGTTCACCTCAAAATGAACATTTTGTCATCATTTACTCACCCATATGTTGTTCCAAACCTGTATGAATTTCTTTCATAAAAGATAAAAGATATTTTGAGGTATGTTGGTACAGTAACAAGGCAGTTCATGGCAGACATAGGGAAAAAAATACTATGGAAGTCAATGACTACAAGCAACTGTTTGGCAACCAGCAACATTCTTCAAACTATCTTCTTTTGTGTTCAACAGAGGATGGAAAATTAAAAAAATAAAATTAAGTGCGCTTTCCTTTTAAGTCATTTATTCACCTTGATTCACCAAGATTTTTCAGTAAATAACGACAAAATCCTCATTAAAAACTATTTTTTTCCCCCACTTTTATGGTGTTTTTACAGCCTGAGCATTCTGCTAAACGTCTCATTTTGTGATCTACAGAAGAAAAAAGCAACACAAAGTTTTCATTTTCAGGTCATCTACCACTTTAAGTCACCCTCAAGATTAGTTTGTTTAAGTAAACTCAGCCTGTTTTGTTCTGTTTATCTTTATGTTTGTCTGCAGAATCACACATTTACCAAAGGAGACACTGAAACGCTGAGATCTAAGTGCTTGTGCTTAAATTCAGTAAATCAGATGTGATTCTAAGCGATCTTTACTTGTACAGTCTACGTATTCGGCATGTTTTTAGCACAATCAAATCAGCTGCGTGACTAGCCGAAGTCATGTGCTCCCTTTATAGTATTTGTCATGGAAAATGCCTCAGGTTGCCTTTAACTGATGAAAAACACCATAAAAACACACCTGACATGCACAACAGTAATGCCACACAGCTGTCGAAAGCACAACAGCAGTCTAAAACACGCAACTGGAGCAACAAAGCTCCGGCCTGACCTTTACACTCTTAAAAATAAAGGTTCTTTATTGGCATCAATGGTTCCACAAAGAACCTTTACCATCTATGGAACCTTTTCATTCCACAAAAGGTTCCCCTAGTGAAAAATAAATATACAAAAATATATCTGAAATACATTTATTTCATGCTAAGTATACTACAAGAACATTTTCATATTTACAGTATGTCCTGCAATTGTACTAAACTGGTAAACTTAAAGTCTGCTAAGTTAGAACAACTAATTTTGTACTTGATGCACTTTAATTGTGCAGAAGTAGTGCTAAAGTACAATTAAATAGTTCCACTTTAGCACAATAAAATATACTAAGTATATCTTCAATTGTACTTTAGCACTACTTCTGCACAATTAAAGTGCATTAAGTACAAAATTAGTTGTTCTAAGTTAGCAGACTTTAAGTTTACCAGTTTAGTATACTAAAAGTACAATTGCAGGACATTTTATTAAGTACATAAATATAAAAATGTATTTGTAGTATACTTAGCATGAAATAAATGTATTTCAAATACATTTAAGCGTATTTATTTTTCACTCGGGGGAGATACTCTGCTTGAGATGGCCTGTAAACACTGCGAGGAGGCTGCATTCAGCGCCCGGCCGCAGTTAATGCGCCATTACTAATGCAGCGGGTGAATTATTGCAGGGACCGATGGGAAGAGAGGTCAGGGACAAAGAGAAGGAGTGAAGTGGGTCAGCGGAACATGACGGAGCCGCTGCAGGAATTCTCCCGCGCTGAAGTCACGGACCACCGCATGAATCCTAATCACGCGGGTCCGGTTAAGGCCGACTTTGCGCTTTAATCATAACTTTGGAGGAGGAGGAGATGCAAAAATAAAACAGGGGAAAGACACAAACTAGGGTAATTGGAAGCATGAAAAATACACAACTTAAACGCAAACGTTTGTGGCTCCGTAAACACTCCCGACCGAAATGAGACAGCGGCGAATGCGAACCGGCCTCGGTCCCTGTCATTAAAACGACACGTTACCCCGCAGCCTCATTCATCTGTGCCCGCCCTCAATTATCCACATTACCACTGTTATTTCCAGCCGTCGCATTTTTCATGTCAGCACAAACACCCACCCCGTTCGCAACCCGTTCTGTAGAGGCTCGGGGGCCGCTGACGTCCGGGCCCCCGTCACCGGAGGAGCGGGCAGGATTATTCGATCATGCTGACAGCTCCATTGTTCCTCCGCAACGGGAAGAACAAAAGAGGATCGCTCTGGAGAGTTCAAGAGGCGCATTTACCAGCTTCTCTGAGCTCTATCCCCCAGGGCTGCGGCGTGGCTGTGGAGTTTCCGTGAAGCCCCTCGCATCTATTAGTCTTTAGGTGATAACATTTGTTTTCACATCTGGGCGAATGGCACAGAGGGGTGCCACACTTTTTCAGTGTCGGGCTGCGTGCTGCTCCAGAGCGGATGACTTTCTCATGCACTTCTTAACCTGGCCGCTTCTCACTGGGATCTTTATCGTTCGAATACGAAGCGATGGAGCTTCTAAACAAACACACACACACAAAAAAAATATTGGGTTCCTCAAAGAACCTTCTAGTGAATAGTTCTTAAAAGAACCATTTTTTCTTAGTCTGAAGATGAATTTCTCGCTTTTGTTGAACATAAAAGAAGATATTTTGAGGAGGTAGCCATTGACTTCCATAGTAGGGAAGAAAATACTATTGTGTTAGCAACTGTTGTGTTACCAACATTCTTCAAAGTATCTTATTTTGTGTTCAACAGAAGACGGAAACTCGTAGAGGTTTGAAACAACGTGAGGGTGAGTAAATGACAACACCATTTTTATTTTTGGGTGAACTATTGTTTTTTTTCTCTATAAAGAACATTTTGTGGAATGGAATGTTTTCATGGATGCTAAAGGTTCTTGATTGAACCATAAATTCCAATAAAGAACCATTTTTGTTTCCCCAAAGAACCTTCTACAATACAATTATTTAAGGAACCACTTTTCTTTGTGAGAAGAACATTTTAATAACCTTCTTCACTGTAAAGAACCTTTTGTGGAATGGAAAGGTTCAATGTAAGTTAAAAGTTCTTGATGGAACCATGAATTCCAATAAAGAACGTCTCGGTTACGTACGTAACCCTCGTTCCCTGATGGAGGGAACGGAGACGTTATGTCGTGACGACATAGGGGATTTACCTGGAAGCCCCAATCATCTCTGTAAAGAGAAAACGCCAATGAATATTGGCTAGTGGAATTTGCATACCTGAGCCCCTCCCCGTGCATACGGGTATAAAAGGGCGACAGGTGCATCCACTGATCAGGTTTTCCACTGAGGAGCCGAGACAGAGTCCCAGGCAACCAGCGGTGGTTCAAGATTGTGGCATGGGGACATAACGTCTCCGTTCCCTCCATCAGGGAACGAGGGTTACGTACGTAACCGAGACGTTCCCTATCTGTCGGTCACTACGAGTTATGTCGTGACGACATAGGGGTCTTATGGAAAGCGCCACAACCTGAACCCCGTCACGACCTTGTGGCATGCAGATGTTTGACAAGCGAGCGCGTGACCAACAAATGCCATGCGAAGGTCGCAACCTTCCCATCGCCCCAGCGCAAATTCGCTAACCTTGGTGCCCGCAGGGACCACTGAGTACATCGCTGCTGGAGATAGCCAAGCCGCTGTTCCTTACCCCAGTGTCGGAAGGGATTTCGACCTTCAATGAAAGATACTTCACGTCTTTCCTGTTTGTTGTTACAGCTTGGCAGTAACGACGGGGAAGCGAGCCTTCCGGAGAAGGGCGCTACGGAGGCCACATCCTGCCCGAAGGGAGGTACCATGTGGAGACACTGATATGGACTGACCCAGGCCTGGGGCAGTACTACATACGACTGGACCCTGGGGCAGATCCTACCTAGGAGTAGGGAGGAGGGCTGCCAGCAGGGCCTGACAGAGAGCTCTGTCAAAGGGAAGACACGGGTTTACCGTGAGGGAAACCTTACCGTGGAAGAATACACGTATGGGATTACCCGAGGGGAATCAAAGCCATACGGACACCTAGCCGAGTACAGGGGCTGACCGGAGACCCGGGCGAGCAAGCACAAGTACTGGGCCTGGCGTCAGACTGCTCCGCCCAGTCTGACTGCCGGGGGTGCTGGAGGAACTCCACCAGGGTTCGCCGTCCGGGGAACTGAACTGGAGGAGAAAACAGGCGCTCGTATCCCCGGGTGAGGGGGAATGGCGCAGCAAGCGTGACACCGGCCAGTTCTTCCTGCTACTTACCTGTTCCCTAATACGCGGGAAGAAACTGGTTCAACTCGAAGATTGTAAAATCTTGCGAAGGTGTTCGGTGTCGCCCAGCCCGCAGCTCTACAGATGTCTGCCAGAGAGGCGCCGTGCGCCAAGGCATAGGAGGAGGCAACACTCCGTGTGGAGTGAGCCCTCACCCCCATGGGGCACGGCTCGCCTTGGGACTGGTACGCCAAGGCGATGGCATCCACTATCCAGTGGGCCAACCTCTGCTTGGAGACAGCCTTCCCTTTCTGCTGACCTCCGTAACAGACAAAGAGCTGCTCGGAGCTTCTGAAGCTCCGGGTGCGTTCCACGTATATGCGTAAAGCTCTTACGGGACACAGCAACGCCAAGGCTGGGTCTGCCTCCTCCGAGGGCAGTGCTTGCAGGTTCACCACCTGATCGCGGAAGGGCGTGGTGGGAACCTTGGGCACGTATCCAGGCCGGGGTCTCAAGACAACGTGAGAGTAGTCCGGCCCGAACACAAGGCACTCTTCGCTTACCGAAAATGCTTGGAGGTCCCCGACCCTTTTGATGGAAGTGAGCGCGGTCAGGAGCGCTGTCTTAGCCGACAGGTATCTTAGCTCGACTGAGTCCAGCGGCTCACAGGGGCCCCTCTGAAGTCCAGCCAGGACGATAGAGAGGTCCCAGGAGGGCATCAGGGGTGGCCTAGAGGGGTTCAATCTCCTGGCACCCCTCAGGAACCTCACGATGAGATCATGCTTTCCCAGGGACCGGCCGTCCACTGCATCGTGATGGGCCGCGATAGCGGCCACATACACTTTCAAGGTGGAGGGTGACAGCCTACGCTCCAACCTTTCTTGCAGGAAAGAAAGCACTACTCCAATCGTGCATCTTCGGGGGTCTTCTCGGCGAGAAGAACACCAGTTCGCGAACAGACTCCACTTCAGGGCGTAGGCTTGCCTTGTAGAAGGAGCTCTAGCCTGAGTGATGGTCTCTACCACTGCCTGTGGGAGATCGCTCAAGTCTGCCGCGTCCCGTCCAGGAGCCACACATGGAGGTTCCACAGGTCTGGACGCGGGTGCCAAATGGTGCCGAGCCCCTGAGAAAGGAGGTCCTTCCTCAGAGGAATGCGCCAGGGAGGGGCTGTCGCGAGGAGAATGAGTTCGGGAAACCAGGTCCGGGTGGGCCAGAACGGCGCGACCAGCAAGACCTGCTCCTCGTCCTCCCTGACTTTGCACAGGGTCTGTGCGAGCAGGCTCACTGGGGGAAATGCATACTTGCATAGAGCCCGAGGCCAGCTGTGTGCCAGTGCGTCCGTGCCGAGGGAGCCCTCGGCCAGGGAGAAAAACCACTGGCAGTGGGAGGACTCGCGAGAAGCAAACAGGTCTACCTGAGCTTCTCCGAATCGACTCCAAATCAGCCGGATCGTCTCGGGATGGAGTCGCCATTCTCCGGGGAAGGTGAGCTGTCGTGAGAGCGCGTCGGCCGCACGATTGAGCACCCCCGGAATGTGGACAGCGCGCAGCGATTTGAGCCGCGTGTGACTCCAGAGGAGGAGATGGCGGGCGAGCTGTGACATGCGGCGTGATCGTATACCCCCCATCCGGTTGATATATGACACAGCCGCAGTGTTGTCCGTACGGACCAACACATGCTTGCTTAACAGCAGTGGCCGAAACTGCCGCAAGGCTAGATGCACTGCCAGCAGCTCTAGGCAGTTGATGTGCCAAAGCAGTCGAGGCCCCGTCCAGAGCCCCGAGGCTGCCTGCCCGTTGCATGTAGCGCCCCAGCCCGTGCTGGAGGCATCTGTCGTGACAACAACATGCCGAGACACTTGTTCTAAGGGCACCCCGGCCCGTAGAAAGGCAAGGTCTGTCCAGGGGCTGAAGGAGCGGCGACACTCCTGTGTGATGTTCACCCGAAGTGCACCGCGGCGCCATGCCCACCTCGGGACTCGGGAGTGTAACCAGTGCTGAAGTGGTCTCATATGAAGCAATCCGAGCGGCGTGACCGCGGCTGCGGATGCCATATGCCCCAGGAGCCTCTGAAACTGTTTCAGTGGGACCACAGTCCTGCCTCCGAAGGAACTCAGGCAGTTCAGCACTGACTGGGCGCGCTCTTCCGTGAGGCGGGCCGTCATACTCACCGAGTCTAACTCCACACCAAGAAAAGAGATTCTCTGCGCAGGGGAGAGCTTGCTCTTTTCCCAGTTGACCCGAAGCCCCAACTGGCTGAGGTGCCGAAGCACCAGATCCCTGTGATCGCACAACTGTTCTCGGGACTGGGCCAGAATGAGCCAGTCGTCGAGATAGTTGAGGATCCTGACGCCCACTTCCCGTAACGGGGCAAGGGCGCCCTCTACGACCTTCGTGAAGACACGGGGAGAGAGGGAGAGCCCGAAGGGGAGGACCCTGTACTGCCACGCCCGACCTTCGAACGCAAACCGTAGGAACGGTCTGTGTCGAGGAAGGATCGAAACATGAAAGTAAGCATCCTTCAGGTCGATCGCTGCAAACCAATCCCGGGGCTGTATGCATTTGATCATACGCCTGTGCGTCAACATCTTGAACGGGAGCCTGTGCAGGGCCCGGTTCAGGAGACGCAAATCCAGGATTGGTCGAAGACCACCGCCTTTCTTGGGTACGATGAAGTAAGGGCTGTAAAACCCCTGCCTCATCTCGGCTGGAGGGACCGGCTCGATTGCATCCTTTGCCAGGAGGACAGCAATCTCCTCGCGCAAGACAGGAGCGTTCTGAGCTCTCACCGAGGTCTCGAGAACGCCGCTGAACTTGGGAGGTCGCCTGGCGAACTGAATCGCGTAGCCGAGTCGAATTGTGCGCGTGAGCCAGCGAGACGGGCTGGGCAGCGCAAGCCACGCTTCCAGACGCCGTGCAAGTGGCTCCAACGGTACAATCGACGTACCTGTGGTGGTGCAGCGAAGGGGAGTAGAGCTGGATGGTACAGAAGGCAGTGCGTTCTGCAGCATCCGCGCAGAACTCCCTGGGTCCCAAAGGGGACTGGCTAGAGGTGCGTGGGGAGGCACTGCGTCCCCGAACCGCGCTCTCTTGGCCGCTGGCAAAATGGGTCGCGGCCGAAAGTGAGGAGGCAATGCGTCGCACACTGTCGGCCCGTGGACCTGAAAACCCGGAGGAAAAGGAAATTGCTCTTTCTTTGAAAATGTGGGTGCCGCTGACCCTTGGGCCAGCGGCGGAACAGAAATAAAGGGGAACATAGGATTCTCCGCCCGGCCCTCCACCGGGGGAAGGAGCGACGCTGTCCTCGTCGTCTCCTGAGAAAGAGCAAACTCCAACATCTCCGGGTTGCCCGCGTCAGGGCCGCCTCGTCGACTTCCTGGACGATTTGGGGCCCGGAAGGGACGCGGGGGACGCCGCACTCCTGCGAGAGGCTCGACGCGCCGGCCTAGCTTCCGCTTCAGCACGGGGCGGAGCGGCTCTGGAGGACGCAGGAGGGCGTCCACGGCGACGAGCAGACGGAGGTCTGGTCCTAGGGACAGCCGCCGCTGCCGGAGCACCCCGCCGTGGCAGGATGTGCTGGATCGCCTCGGTCTGCTTCTGCACTGCCGAGAACTGCTGGGCAAAGCCCTCGACAGTGTCGCCGAACAGCCCAGCCTGGGTGACGGGAGCGTCGAGAAAGCGTGCTTTGTCGACGTCCTTCATCTCCGCCAGGTCGAGCCAGAGATGGCGCTCCTGGACCACGATAGTGGACATCGCCTTCCCGAGGGACCGCGCCGTGACTTTCGTCGCTCGTAGAGCGAGGTCAGTCGCCGTGCGCAGCTCCTGCATCAACCCCGGGTCGGAACTACCCTCGTGCATCTGTTTGAGTGCCTTGGCTTGGTGAACCTGCAGGATCGCCATGGCATGCAGGGCAGAGGCTGCCTGACCCGCGGCACTATAAGCTTTGGCTGCCAGAGCAGCCGTCAGCTTACAGGCTTTGGACGGGAGACGCGGACGGTTCCTCCAGGTGGCGGCGTTTCGCGGGCACAAGTGCACCGCGACCGCTCCCTCCACCTGGGGAAGAGCCGTGTACCCCCTGGCAGCCCCGCCGTCGAGGGTAGTGAGGACGGAGGAGGCAGACGAGTGGCTTCTGGCCGTGAAAGGGGCCATCCACGACTTCGTCAGCTCCTCATGCACCTCCGGGAAGAAAGGCACCGGAGTAGGGCGCGGTTGTGAGCCGCGTCCCGCTCCGAGAAACCAATCATCCAACCGCGAGGGCTCGGGACTGGGTGGTCTGTTGACCTCCAGCCCGATGCTCGCGGCTGCCCGGGCAAGCATGGCCGTGAGCTCTAAGTCCGGTGCGGCAGTGGCGACCACACCCGAAGGGGGCAGCCCCACCGCACCTTCATCCTCAGAGGACGTAAGCCCATCCCCCGATGCTGCGATCGACATACTGTCTTCTGGTGGCGCACCGAATGATATGCTGGCCATCCCGTGGGAAGAACCAGCAAAATCACCCAGGAGCCGGACGGGACCCTCGCTGCGTGAGGAGTAAGAGGTCCGTGGGGACGTGCCCGGCGGAGAAGCTCTTACTGTGGCCCTCAGATCTCCCAGAGCGCCAGCCGGTGGTCCTCTGCTCGAGCCAGAGAAACCAGAACGGGTGGCGGCAGAGGGTGCCAATCCTTTCAAAAAGGAAAGGCGAGATCGCAGCAATGTCATGTTCATACGCCCACAACAGGCGCATGAATCATCCACGAACGCAGCTTCAGCGTGCTGAATGCCCAGACACTGAAGACAACGATCGTGTCCGTCATCCGCAGACAGGAAACGACCGCAACCAAGAGGACACGGACGAAGCGGCATCTTGAAAAAGACGCGATCGTCCGTGATTTGCTCTTTTAGAATTTGCTCTTTTAGTTGAAGTGCCCAGGGGAATCGCTGGTGAAAAGGGACTCCGCTGAATGCACCGTGACGCCAACCAGGAACAAATCAAGACGAAAGGCTTTGTGGAGATCAGCGTACTTCTCATCCACTCGGCTCCGAAGTAAAAATCTGATCAGTGGATGCACCTGTCGCCCTTTTATACCCGTATGCACGGGGAGGGGCTCAGGTATGCAAATTCCACTAGCCAATATTCATTGGCGTTTTCTCTTTACAGAGATGATTGGGGCTTCCAGGTAAATCCCCTATGTCGTCACGACATAACTCGTAGTGACCGACAGATAGGGAACCATCAATGCCAATAAAGAGCCTGTATTTTTAAGAGTGTAGAAGAACCACTTTTGGTTTCTCAAATAAGCTTCCAAGTAAACAGTTCTTAAAATAACCACTTTTTCTTAGTATGAAGAACATTTTAATAATCTAAAGAACCTTCTTCCACATTTGTGGAATGGAAAGGTTTCATGGAAATTAAAGGTTCTTGACGGAATCATCAATGCCAATAAAGAACCTTTATTTTTAAAGACTGCATGAAATCCAAATTTACAATATTTATTTTGTTAGCGCACATTGCTAGTTTTAAGGTGAACAATTAATCCATGCAAGTTAATCCACTGATTTTTTTTGTTTGTTTTGGTAATCTTTAATCAAATTCTGATCATTTGCGAATGAGAGATTAGAGGAGGAGCGCAAAAATAAATCCCCGCCCTCTAGTCAATATTCCGTTTCAGTTGGAAATACATCACCATACTGAAATAAAGTGGGCAGCATCTTCTGGTTCACACAGACTTTAAGAGTGTAGAAGAACCATTTTTGGTTCCCCAAAGAACCTTCCAGTAAACAGTTCTTAAAAGAACATTGTAATAATCTAAAGAACCATTTTCCGCTTCTGTGGAATGGAGAGGTTCCATGGATGTTAAAGGTTCTTCAGAGTTGTTAAAAGTATATGAACCACTGGAGGCTCTCGACCAGATAAACATGGTCCCTCTTAACTCTAAACGGCTCTTTCTGATGTCATTCGGCTTTGAATATTCGGGCCAAACAAACACAACCCCTCTCGTCTTTGTTGTACCCTAATCCAAGGATCTAAAGGGGTAAATGGTTTCATTTTACAGGAAGTACTCAGCAACAATAATGGCCCTTTGAGTGGTCGGGGTCTTTGCAGCGCAATTAAAAAGCTTTGGGCATTACTCACAGAATCAGGAGGGGAAATTAGACAGGAAATTCCTGTAGAATAAGCTGGCCTCAGGCCTAACCAAACATCGCCATGCCAACCACTACACACCATCAGACCTAGTGCATTCTGGGATGTGATCTGCTAACACTGGGTATCTAAAATACAAGTCTGTGCAATCTATCCATCCTTTCCATTACTCCATTTATTTATCTGTCATTCTATCTATTGTTCCATCCATCCATCCATCCACCCACACTTTCCATTACTCCATCCATCCATCGTTCTATCTATTTATCCATCCATCCATCCATCCATCCACCCACACTTTCCATTACTCCATCCATCCATCGTTCTATCTATTTATCCATCCATCCATCCATCCATCCACCCACACTTTCCATTACTCCATCCATCCATCCATCGTTCTATCCATCCATCCATTCGTCCGTCATTCTATGAATCTGTTGTTCAATCCATCCATCCTTTGTTCTATCTGTCTGTCGTTCTACCCATCCATTGTTCTATTCATCTATCCATCCATCTATACATCCATCATTCTATCTATACATCCATCCTTCCATCCTTTCCATTACTCCATCCTTCCATCCATCCTTCCCTCTATCTATCTGTAGTTCTACCCATCCATCATTCTATCCATCCATCCATCCATCCATCCATCGTTCAATCTATTTATCATTCTATCCATCCATCCATCTATCGTTCTATCCATCCATCCATCAATCCATCCGTCCATCATTCTACCCATCCATTGTTCTATCCATCTATCCATCCATCCTTTCCATTACTCCATCCATCCATCAACCCTTTGTTCTATCTATCTATCTTCTATCTATCTATCTATCTATCTATCTATCTATCTATCTATCTATCTATCGTTCTACCCATCCATTGTTCTATCCATCCATTCATCCATCCATCCATCATTTTATCCATCCATTCATCATTCTATCCATCCATCCATCCATCCATCCATCCATCCATCCATCCATTCATCCATCTGTTGTTCCGTCTATTGTGGAAGCCATCCATCCATCCATCTATCAATTGTTCTATCTATTTGTCATTCCATCCATCCATCCATCCATTTATCGTTCTATCAATCTGTTGTTCTATCCATTCATCCATCCATCCATTCGTTTTTCCGTCTATTGTGGCATCCATCCATCCATTGTTCTATCTATTTGTCATTCTATTAGGGATGGGAAGATTCCTCGATTCGCTCGGTGCATCGGCAAAAAAAGTTAACGACGCGATGCATCGGTTTAAAAAGTGTGCATCGGATACAAGATGGCATTTGTATCGCGGTGCATCGTTTCTAAATTATTCGCATCGGTAAAAACGATTTATTTATATATAATTACTAGTGGATGTGCTACACTTTTATTGTTTAGAAAGTGACCAATATTTTATATGTAGATTGATTTCTCCTCCCTAAACTGTGTCTCAAGCGCGTTCTCTCATCAGCACTGCATGAATATGACTAATCACAACAGCACGGAGACCTGAGGAACGGCGGGGATTAAAGTCCAAAACCTGACTTGAAATAACCTAACAAATCAATCGGGGCTAAAGCGGTTATAAAAGACAATGTAAGTTCACACAATCTATCTAATTTGTGCACACTTATTCTTAAGCAGCTCTTAATGTCGATCATGGATCAAATCGATCCAGCATGGCAAACAGCGAATATATTTGTGCTGTTTAATGCATTTGAGACGTTTTGTTTTCCTCAGTGCATAACTGACATGTCACGAGTATATTTTTCATCTGTAAATGTTAGAAAGTCATGCAAATATATCCATTTTGCTGTCAGGAGTGGGCTTACGCGAGTGGACGAGCGCTGCTGCGCGCTAAATAGACGGAGCGCAATAATTCTGAGTCAAATATGCATTTTATGATAGCAGTAACTGTAAAGGGACTATTGTAATGGGTAAATAAAATGTAAACTAATACAGTCCTAATTAAGCTCAGATGAGTTAATGTGTATTTCTTATAGCAGTTAAAATTTAGTTTTCATTTAGTGATTTTAACTTTTAGTTTAGTGATTATTAATGCTTTAAAGAGCAATGTTAGATTGTAATGTTCTAATGCTATCTATTCTAACTATAAAAGGTACAGCTGTTATAAAACCAGAGAGAAAGGCTGCTATGATAGTATGAGAGAGAGAGTCAGTAGTAATATATTGGTCAGTGTTAGAGGAGCTCAGCTTAGCCGGACAGTTTGCCTGCCCTGAACCAGGTCAGCTTTCCAGCAGAAGTAGCCACAGTGACTGAGGTTGATCTTTGTTAAATTTGCTTTATGGAACCAAATCATTGGACAGTGAGTCAGACTAACTGAAATAAGCCTGGCCTATTTGGTAAACTTGTTTTATGAAAAGGGCCTCGAGGCGTTAGAAGTCAGAAGACACATAAGTTAATTTATGATTTGCTGTCTGTCTGAACCAAAGAAATAAAAGCGATCATATTTTTTCCATTATACTGAATCGCATTGTGTTGAATCGAATCGAAATCTAATCGCACTGAATCGTAATAGGGGTGAATCGTATCGCATCGCATCGCTAGCTGCTTCATATGTATCTTCAATGTATCGCATCGAGATGCGTATCTCATCGGCCTCAGTTATGGAGATGCACATCCCTACATTCTATCTATCTATCTATCTATCTATCTATCTATCTATCTATCTATCTATCTATCTATCTATCTATCTATCCATACATCCATTTGTTGTTCCGTCTATTGTGGCATCCATCCATCCATTGTCCTATCTATTTGTCATTCTATCCATCCATCCATCCATCCATTCGTTGTTACGTCTATTGTGGTATCCATCCATCCATTGTTCTATCTATCTATCTATCTATCTATCTATCTATCTATCTATCTATCTATCTATCTATCTATCTATCTGTCTGTCTGTCTGTCTGTCTGTCTGTCTGTCTGTCTGTCTATCTATCTATCTATCTATCTATCTATCTATCTATCTATCTATCTATCCATCCATCCATCCATCCATCCATCGTTCTATCTGTTGTTCTATCCATCCACCCATCTTCTTTGAGTATCAATTAATTTAAATTCCACTTCCTTACAATCAATTACGAATTGCAATCTCTTCACTCTCAGTTCGATTTCTGAAATGCAATTAGGAGTATTTGGTTGTGTGCAATTAGTTACATATGAAAATAAAACATAACCAGAGAGTTAACCCTTCTTAAGTAGCTTAAACTGGCCTAAGGTGGCTTACTGGTCCAATGTGGTTCCACTGGCCAGGCAGGTCTGGTTTGATGGTTTTAGAGGGGTTTTTGTGCACACGGCCAACTAAACCATCTGCAAAACATCTTAGTCTTTACATGCACTGGTTAGTCTGGTGCATCACTTCAAAATGTTACTTAAGTTTCTAGTAAGCCCAGTGTGCTGGAGGTAAACCAGAAGGACAAACAGAGCACGAGATGCGTGTTGTTAGCATGCTGTTTGTGTAATCTAGGTACTTAAGACCACAAGAGTCTGTAAGACTGATTACGGCCCGTCGTGATCGGCCCGCCACCTCAAGCCCCTGATTTATCACCTCTGCTCGTAATAGTGCTGCTTAACACACAGGTTTGTCCAGATTAAGTAATTACCCTAAAGCCGAAGTTTATTATCTTTAAGACTGGAGCTATGATAAAAAGAGCCCTGTCGGAGAGACGAAGCGAGCACAAGCGCTGATGGCGAATGAATAAGGGCGATAATTAAAATGCGATGCATTAAAGTGGCGTTTCTGCGGGCGCCGTCAGAGTACGTGGTTTCTTACATTCATATTAGCCTGGCGAAACCCCTCCAAGGGGGCGAGGGGGATAACAGCTGGCCCAGAGCTGCAGCTGAAGGCACAAATTACTCCTCGAGCGCATCTGTAAATTAAACAAGGACACGGCTCATTTAGAAGAAGAGCACAATCGCACCTGAAACCATCCATTGTGTTTTGCGGGGTCATGGGTAACTAGACTCTCAAACAGTGCTTTACTTCACTTAAAGTCAACATGAAAATGCATTCGAACGCCTTTTACTTGCATCATATAATAAGAAGTTTTATCATGTCGACTTTAAAGCAGGTTTGGTGTCATAAAACACGAACATTATTGCTGGTCCAAACTAATCTGATGATCAGTCAGCATCCAAAACAGTTTGAAGATGGATTGTCCTTTTAATATTTCTTAGTTCCGTTAATAATTCATATGGCTATAAATAAAAAAAAAAAGTAAAAAAAAATAATAATAATAATAAATATGAAAGAATGGGTTTACTTGATATTATGGTTTAGGGCTGCACAATTCGGGGAATATAAATATATATATATATATTATACTATATATCAATATGACTTTAAAATAATAATAACATTATTATTATTATTAAATAAATTAAACAAAGGAAAACATATTACTATTTTTTATTACTATATAAAAATACTAATACAAATGATAATAATATTATTATTATTTTTATTATTATTATTATACAACTTTAAAATTACAATACTAACACTTATAACTAAAAATATACCCCCCCCTAAAAAAAAAACAAAAACAAAAAAAAAAAAAATTACATTAATTAATTTTAGTAAGTTGCCTTGGCAACATTTCTCATTTAAATTTAGTTTAACCTGATGCACTAAAATAAGTAAAACTAAAACTGAAATAAAAATGATGTAAAACTATATAGACATTTAAAAATGACAAAAGCACAAAATCAATAAAACAAACTTAAAATGAAAATGAAAACAAAGTATAAAAATAAAAAATAATTCAAAACATTAATAAAAACTATAATAGTATTTCAATTATTCTAAATTATGTTTACATTCAAAAACAATTTTTGTCATTTGCTAATTGGCTATTTCTTTCATAAACCACTTTAAAGTCAACATGAACTGGCATTCACAGCACCTTTTATTTTCATAATGTAAAAAGTGAAGTTTTATTTGCTGTGGAGTTTAGCGCAGGATGTTTGTTGTGGTGTAACAGCGAGGTCATCAGCGTCCGTGTCCTTGCGTCTCTGATCGATGGCTTTAGGAGCACAGAATAGCCTCTGTCACGTCCTGCTTCACGCTCTCTGACTCTTGAGGATCACACCTAAAATAGAGCACCTCTGAGGCCGGGACGATCAGCACTCAGAAGCACCAGAGCGGACCGGACAGCGCGGGACGCTGCCCAGACGCCGGCCGTTATCTGCATCACAGGAGGAGCGGACTGAAAATACATCTTAAGATGCTGGCTGTTTTTTGGAACAAGCTAGCTTGATCATCTTCAACTGGTTTGAGTAGCTAATAGCTGGTTTGTTGCTGGTCCAAGATGATCTAATGATCAGCTAGCATGCTACAAAACAGATGGATTCTCCAGTAACAACTTCTGTTAGTAATTTATACGGCTTTAAAAAAAATCAACTCCAATGTTGAAGTTAACTTAATTATTAAAGAATGGGTTTCCCTGAAAATATGGTTTAGGGCTGCACAATTTGGAGAGAAAAAAACCTTGAAAAACTTGAATTGCATTTTTTTATGAAAATTAGAATTGCAATCAATCAATCAATCAATCAATCAATCAATCAATCAATAAAAAAGCTGTGATTGTTTGTACAGTTGCAGATTTTGGCCACACATTTTGTAATTATATATCAACATGATTTAAAAATAATAATAATATTTATTATTATTATTATTATTATTAACAAAAATATATAAAAATAAATGTTACTATTTATTATTATATGTTGATTATAATATAGTTATATATTTATTAACAAAGGTTACTGTAATATTTCCTAAAATAATAATAATAATAATAAATATTATTATAACAAAATAAAACTATATAAACTATAAATATTACTATTTATTAATTATTTTAGACTTATTATAAATATTTATATAAATAGTATATATTTATTAACAAATGTTGCTGCAATATTTTCTAATAATAATAATACATTCATAAATTTTCTGATAATCACTATAACAAAATGCAAATATAAAACATATTAATTATAATAGATTTATTATAAATATATTGCTCAAATTACTGTACATTTATTAAATGTTACGTAATATCATATATAATTGTAATATATAATTTTACAGTGTGACTTTAAAGATTACAATACTAATATTTTTTGGTTGTTTGAAACATGCAGTGCACATATTTATTTAATCAAATCGCAGCTGTATCGCGATTTCAGCTTTATTTTAATGAACTGTGCAGCCCTAATATGATTAATATCAACATTCAAATAAGCATTATAAAAGTGAACACTATTATAAACACTAATATTGTGCATTAGTTGGCCATTCCTCGTATAAAAACACTAAATGGAGCACAACACAATCACAGCCAATCAAAGCCAAATGATGTTCAACAACTGTGATGAGCGGAATTTTGGACCAATCAGAGATCACTGTGGGTGGAGCTACCCAGTAATGTAACAGAAATATAAACAAAAAGCTACAAAACTACTTTATAGATGGTAATAATACAGGCTTTTGTCCTCAATCTGAGTGTTTATATTATATGAAGAACAATTCAAAACATCTGTCCTGCAGCATGAGGACAAATTCAAGTGCATTTCAGGGGTTTATTTGATAGAAACGGATGTATAGCACATCTTCTCTATTCGGTCTCATGTCACAGCATAAGGTTTTCTCTGACATGTGAGGAGCAGAATGAGAAACATCTGTCTCTTAGCAGGGGATCGTGGGTAATCAGCACACTTTGCAGGAGGGCCCCACGTTTACTGTGCGCTTCAGAAAAAGAGTTTTTCAAAAGACTGTCCTGTTCCTCAGAAAGCGAGGCTTGATTTTCTATCTGTCTTTTGTGCTTGCATTATGAAGCTAAGCGCTGTAAATCAATGTTTGCTTGATGCAAATAGAGCTCAGCGGTTCAATACTTGAGATTTGTAGTCAAATTCAGCTTCATAAACTCATGAACACGTGTAGCTTGCGCTCTAATCCGTCTCAGGAAAGTGTAAAGTGGTTGTTTTGAACTGCTCATAAAGATCTCAAACATCTGCTAATGTGCTTTAGATGCTCCAGTAAACGGCCTTTTGACCCTTCAGATTTTCTGCTCAAACTCAATGTCTTTGTGAGGTTGTTCACGCAGCACATGAGCAGATTTCTGAATCGAGCACGCATGAACGGCAGCATGATGCCGTAAAGTTTCCAAAAGCACATAAAGGTGTAAATAATTTAGCCTGTTGATGAGAAACAGTGATAAAGTTTGCCAGAAAACACAAGCCATTATGAAAAATACACAAATAAAGCAATTTACTCACAAAATGTGCTTCGTGGTCAACTTACATTGTTTTGAATGGTGCTATATGAATAAAATTGACAACTGAAAATCCTTTTCTATTTGTAAGGCCCAAAATTTGGCCAAATATTCTGTGATTATATATCAATATCAATATGATTATTTTTTTAATTATGATTCTTATTTTTACTGAATAAAAATAAACAAAATAAAAATATAACTACTGTAATATTTCCTAATATAATATAATATAATAATTTTAAAATATAAAATATTAATAATTTAATATTACAGTACAACTTTATATATATATATACAGTATATATATATATATATAGTATATATATATATATATACAAATAACTCTCTCTCTCTCTATTATATATAATAGTTTTTGCTAAATAATAATATTTAATGATAATATTTGTTAAATACGTCTTTTTATTTTTTACAAAATTACGATTCATATTATTACTAAATGAAAATAAACAAAATAAAAATATAACAACTGTAATATTTCATAATATAATACAACATAATATACAGTAATATAATTTTACTTTTACAGTACAACTTTAAAATTAAATTATCGTATTTGCTAAATGGCAAAATAATAATAATAATAATAATAATATAAAATAAATTAAATTAAAATATAAAAGAAAATAAAAAAATTAAATCTTCCTGATCAACTTGCATTGTTTTTAATTATGATATGTGTGTGATTTTATTATCAATATGACTTTAAAATAATAATAATCTGATTATGGTTCTAACTATTACTAAAAAAAAAAGAAAAAAAAAAGCTATTGTAATATTTCATAATATAATATAATATATATAATTTATTTTACAGTACTTTACAATACTATTTTACAAAATATTAAAGCTATCTGGGAAACACACAGTGCATATATTTATTTAATTAAATCACAGCCATGTCACAATTTTAATTTTATTTTAATTATTCCTGCAGCCCTAATATGCTTAATGTTCAAATACACATTATCAATATAAACACAATTATAATCTTTTGTTAATGGCAAAATGTGCTTCCTGGTCAACTTACATTGTTTTTAATGGTGCTATATAAATATTACATTTGACAACTGACAATCCCTATCTCTTAATTCTGTTACATTTGTGCCAAAAAAGTGAAAAAGAGAGCAAGAAATGTGATATTTCCAGAGTAAAATCAATTAAACGCACACTGAACTGCGGTGCAAACGTCACCTCTGGTTTGATCTTCAGGTGTGCAGATCAAAATGTTTGAGAAGATAATTAGATTAAAATGTCTCCCCGGAGAACCAAAGACAGAAAAATAAAAGGTATTAAGATCTCGGATGACTTTGTCGCTGTCTGTCTGGAGCATTGTGAGCGATACAGACGAGCCGTTAATTGAAGCTGTTTAATTGAGTAATTAACTCTGCTGACGGTTCGCATTGCTTAAGGCAGAACGTGTCGATTAATGAGAGACGAGACTGTTGACCCTGTTTCATTTGACCTGGTTTGGGACATGCTGTAATTAGCTTTTACCCTCTCGTGTGTCGAGCTGAAGTGTGCAGCGCTGAGTGTGTTAAAACTAAACTAACTAGTCTTTAGCAGCATAACTACTGGTTTATGGCACTGTTTAAGAGCTAGCAATGGATGGACTTTTTGTTGGAGCTTTTTTTGGAGTTTTTGTGCTTCACGTGTCTTTCTTCTGTCAAATCTTTACTTTTATCAAGTAAGCATCAGAATAACTGCAGTCATATTTCTAGATGAACACTTACTGGACTGAAGCAGCTCAGCTTTACTTGATTCTCCATCAATCATGTTTTAGTCTCAAATCTGATCATCAGGATCTTTTGAGGAGCGTTTGTTTCCAGAAGCTTTACTTTCACTGTTCCTCAGCGGAGGAATGATCTTCATCTCACATCTTCTGAGGAGCCTTTATTTCTTCATCTCTCAATCAGCATTGCATTGCATTGCATTATATGTTTGGATCATTAAAATCTCATCTGACATACTGTATTATTGGAGATATAGAGTGACGACTGATATTTATATCATTTTATGTAAATAGTCTGCAATCTTCTGTCTCTTCATCATTTCAGGTTTGATGAAGTCAATATTATTTTATTTTATTTTACATTTCATTTTATCTGTATGATATGTTTTTATTTTATTTTGATTTCTATTTAATTTTAATTTATTTTATATTTTAACTTATGTATTAAATATAAATTAAACATAAATATATAAATAAATTAAATAAAATACATTTGTTTTATTTTATATTGCATTTATTTATTATTCATTTTATTTACTTTTTATGCATTTATTTATCTTTTATTTATTATTAGTTTATTTGTTTTTATTTACTTTTTATTTATTTATCATTTTATTTGAATAATATAATTATTTTGCATAATGTGACTGCATTCAGGAAACAAAATGACCCTTTTATTAGCTTTCAAAATCATATATAAAGTATTTTTTCCTTAGATATATAATGTTTTAAAGATCATTACAAGCATCAGAATTTCATCACTTTTTGTCCATATAAATATCAGCATCTGCACCAAATTGCATATTTTTGCTCAGTCTGGGTCTCTGAATAAAACTGAGCTGTTTTTTCCTCCATATTCTCACTATATCAGACAATTTGAGCCATAAAAGCCTGATGAATCAAATATGATACTCAACAATAAACACATATGCAAACTTTTTTTGTCCATAGGTTCAATAAACTCTTCTGTTTATTTAAAAAATAGATTATTATTTCATATGTCAGGCTTTGCGGGGTTAAAAGCAAATTAAACATGCAATAAAACTCAGCTGTAATCTGTGAGTGACTTTAATGTGAAGCCGAGAGAGTAAGAAACAACTGTGCTTCATAAAACCATCAGATTAAAAATAATCAAAGACAAAAGCGTGTTTTCCTGGTTTCATGTAATTCTAGCCGCTCACTGGGACTGTACTGATGAAGGGTCCCGTGATTACGGGGGTTTGGGGGCGTTACGGAGCGTCTGATTATGAAACGAGAGCACAACAACAGGATCCATGAGGTGACCCCCCACATCTCATCCCGACAGGAGCGGCTCGGGACGGGGCAGCATATGGTGCGAGTGGGGCCTCATTGGATTTTCCTCTGGTTTCCCTCTACAGCAGGCGGAGGGTTTGTAATGGATCCACACTAATAACAGAGCATGAGACTGTCAGGGGTGATGCGACCGCACTCATTACAAACACTGTAATCACATTCGGTGAGACGCAGGGGCATCTCATTTCTTACAGCCCAGACTACAAATGTGTGGACGGCTTTTAGAAGATTTCTAGGGAGATTCTTTGGTTGTGTATATAAGATAATGCACAAATGAAAACATGTAGACATTCTATATTCAAATTATTATTGATTCAGGAATCATTCATTATTCATGACTCTTTGAATCATATACCAAGTAGAAGTGAAAAAAGTCTTCAAATGTTCTCTTTTCTTGTAGACTAAACGATATAATTACAGAACATCAGAATGGATAAGTATAGAACGAATGCCAAAACATAGATAGACAGAATGATAGAATGCCACAAGACAGACAAAATGAGAGAATGGACAGATACACAGAACAACTGAATGGACAGATAGACAGAACGACAGAAAGCCAGAACGGACAGACAGAATGACAAACAGATAGATAGACAGAGAGACAGACAGACAGATAGGTAGACAGATATAAGCAGACAGACAGATAGGTAGACAGATATAAGCAGACAGACAGATAGGTAGACAGATATAAGCAGACAGATAGAGAGACAGACGGGTGTGGGCAGTGATTCTGTCTCTACACTCCACCTCACTAGCATCAAGATCAGCATCAAAACAACAGCAAACCACTGCGTGACATCATCCCATTGAGCCCTCATGGGCTCGTGCCACGGGACATCCTGGCACTTCACTGGAGAGCTGAGGGGCCACTCGAAGGAACCGGCCCGTCCGAGCACAAAGAGCTTCATTCAAGAGCGGATCTTTTGTCAGCCGAGAGGGTAAAGGTTTACTGAAAGCAATCGGAGCCCCCTTCAGCGCCGGCGTTTGTCCGAGATGCTGATGTCCGAGAGGAGCTCGCTGAGTCTTTATGAGACCCAGCGGAGCTCGGGATGTTTCCAACTCGTCTGCTTTGAACGCAGCTCTGGAACTGATGATTTGCATAACAGATCAACACCACACTGACCCCGAGTCTGTTCATATCGCTCCGCCGGTCTGATCTAAGCTTCGTTCGCTCACACTCCACTCTATCTTTCATCACATCTGGTCCATAAACCCTTATAGCGTCTGTCTCGGATCTCTGTGGTAACACTAACCAAAGCGTTGGCTTAACTAATAGGTGCTCATTAGCGTTTCAGTGTTTATGAAGGGAAAAAAACCCATAATGAGTTTCATGTTGAATCAGAAACTGGTCTGGTTAATAGTTTCTCTGGGGTCAGTGAAGATGAGTGCGCGGGTCAGAATTTACCACGTCATCTCAAATCTCTCATTAACAGGTTAGGTGTTAGTCAGAGATCACATGACAAGCTGTAAAGAAGAAAAAGTTCAATTAAAGATAATGAGCCACTAGATTCTTACGTTTTCTGAAGAATATATTGATGCATGTCAGTGCAAAACTAACCACCATGATTTTAGCATAGATGCACTGCAAAGAATTGAGAATAATTAGTATTTTTGTCGTTTTCCAGTACAAATATCTAAATATACTTAAATTACAATGCATTAAGTTGACATGCAAAAGAGAAAAGTTTATTTTTCTGACCCCAATGGAAGAGATTTTTTTTATTTTTTAAGAAAAGACTTAACTCTTGTGTTTTGCTGAAAATCCTTAACCTAATTAGGTTTTCCCGTTCAAAAATGACCTGCCATTTTAAAATTGCTTGTAAATCTCTCATTATGTCAAATTATCACCAAATCTTGGATTCGATCTTGTTTTCTTTCAATTAGCACAGGTTTAGTATTTCTTTTTGAACCCGGTTGATCATAGGTCAGTGTTTGAGTGAAAAAAAGCACTATTTGTGGATAATTTTGGCAATATTAACTCAATAAGCTCAGATCAATGAGGCATACGATCAATCAGTTCCAAAAAGAAATACAATCAGTGCTAATTGGGGGTTGGGACTTTGGACTATGTAAGCAAAGTCAGTAAGTTTAAGTCCAATGCAATGACATTAAATATGATCTATTCCAGCACATAAAACACAACGAACTCTGGTTGGTCACTTCATATGTCAATCAAACGGTCTCTTCCTGTCTAAGTGAGCAGTTTTTGGTCAAAATAAGTTCAGGATCAGATTAGTTTTTTCTTATAAAAACAGTGTTTTCCTGCATTGGCCGCTTCATTTTCTCAGCACAGACTCGTTCAGCTTTGATCTGTCCTTCATATCTGAGGATAAAAATTCAACACAAACTGAAGTCACACACAAATCTAATCCAGTAGGACAGAATTGAAACGGGTCGGTCAGAGACAAAACCTTGAGCTCGTCAACATAACCGGGCTAATTAGAACGTTCAGAACAAATAACAAGCACTTTGTGGGTTTACCGGGAGCGTCTGGTTTATTTTTTATCCACATGTGCGCTGCGACTCCACATCTGGCTGACTTGTGAGTAATGTGTGGTTTCTGTAGCTGCATTAATATCACAGTATTTCACAGACATTCACAGAATACCTCAACATCTCAACATTTACAGTAGTTTCTGAGCTGCTCTGCTTCCTTTCATATTAAAATAGTACAGCAATAACTGATGTTTAAACTAAAGTCAATGAAAAAAATTAAATTGGATTTTGCTTCCTTAAAGCAATAGTTCATGTCGTTCCAAACCTGTATGATTTTCTTTCTTCTGTGGAGCACAGAAGAAGATATTTGGAAGAAATTGACTTTCATTTTATGGATTTTCCCCCCCAAAACATATTTTTCCCCCTAATGGTATCCTACTTAGTTCACACAAAAAAAAAAAAAAAAAATCAACTATAATTTAACTAGTGCAATTTATCTGTGGAGATTTAAAAGTAAAAATGTAAATGTTTGAATATATTATATTTTGTTTATATATATTATCTAACAAAATATAACATTTTTAATTGCATGCGAATATCTAGTTTTATAATCTAAGAAATAGGGGTGGCACGGTACATGTATTTGTCACGGCACGGACATCTCGGTTCGTGCATGAGGCCTTATGACGAATACAGGCAATTCACCCCCAATCCAGAAGGGGGCGCCTGCAGCAATGCAACGCTGTTTGAGAACAGCCAGCAGAAGAACAGCGAATGCCATGAGTAGCGCACTTGAAAACAATGTGCTGATTCTGAACGCGTCCCTCACATAACAAAGCAGTATACTTTAAAGGCTTAACTCAACTGTTTGCGAAATGGCGCTTTGTGCTTGTGTATCCTACCTCTCTCATTCGGCACAAATCCAAATATTCCATAATATTTCCATATTTGCAATGTAACGTATCTGAATGCTAAACTATTATTTATTATGTAAATTATAGGCTTTGTACTTCAGTCGTGTTCCAACGGTGACACAGAGGAGGGTGTGCTGATGTTTGGTTCACTGTATTTTATTTTGATAAAGTACCAACTGTGCTGTTAAGTTAGCAATGCTGGAACTGATGTGTTTTTTTTTTTTTGTGTGTGTGTGTGTGTGTGTGTACGCTCCGGCGCGATCACTTCAACTGTTTCCTTATACCAGCAGAATCAACTTTAAACACACATTGTCTTGTTAATAATCACTGTATAAAGGTCTGCTTTTATTTGTGTACACTCACAATGAAAACAGATTTTATGTGAAAGTGACGTGACATACGGCCAAGTATGGTGACCCATACTCGGAATTCGTGCTCTGCATTTGACCCATCCAAAGTGCACACACACACAGCAGTGAACACACACACACACCGTGGACACACACCTGGAGCAGTGGGCAGCCAATGCTGCGGCGCCAGGGAGCAGTTGGGGGTTCGGTGTCTTGCTCAAGGGTCTCACCTCAGTCGTTGTATTGAGGGTGAAGAGAGCGCTGTACATTCACTCCCCCCACCTACAATTCCTGCGGGACCGAGACTCGAACTCGCAACCTGTGGATTATGAGTCCGACTCTCTAACCATTAGGCCACGACTTCCCCGTATATATATATATATATATATATATATATAAAATGTAATAATACTCACTATTTTCTCATCTAGATTGTAATTGTAATTTGCACTACTGTCTGTTCAAAATAAATGAAAAGAAACCGAGCATCGTAGATTTCTTTTTTTTTTCTGTTGTACTGAAATCGTATCGAACCGTGACCCCCGAACCGAGGTACGTACCGAACCGTGACATCTGTGTACCGTGCCACCCCTACTAAGAAATTATATTTTTGGAAAATAAAATGTTATTTCAATGTTATATAATACAATATAAATAGTATAAAGAAATAAAAAAATTAAAGGTTTTTATATATTATATTTTGTTTATAGATATCTAACAAAATAAAATATATAAAAACTTTTATATTTTTAATTGTTAAATATTCTAGAATAAAATATATAAATATGTAAACGCACACACACATATATATATACAGTATATAATATAAAATATAAAACTATATGTATGTATGTATATGTATGTATCATATAATAGCAATATTATATAATAAAATGCATGTTTTTATTTTTAAATTGTGTGTGAATATGTAGTTTTAGCATTTTTAGAATAAAAAAGTTATATAAAACTACATAATTAAAAAAAAAAAATTCATCAACTTGATTCATCAGTAGACGTTGCTTTAAAGAAAAAGAACCATTTATGCAACCATAATGTGCATCATTTCTGACGTACGATGTGATTTGTGATTATTTTCTTCACTTTGGATTTGTGTTGCTTACACACAGCACATGAATTAACTAAGCATGAAAACAGTTTGTGTGCTGGAGCCACGTTCAGCAGGCGTCTCTTTATGTAATATCTGAAGATGTCATTGTGTTAATTATCTTCAGTCGTTTCTACAGGCGTCAGCAGCTCAGAAACATGCACCGTCCCGACATGCAGCGACCGCAAAACCCATCCAGACCTCGTCTGCTGGCAGGAACACAGCTTTACTCTCCAGGATTGCTGCGCTTTCTTAAGGACAGATTACAGCACCGAATCCTGGCAGCACTTCTGAAGCCGCCCGGGGCCACACAGAGGAACGAGAGAACGTTAACCCGAGGAAACCCTGAACCGAGCTGACCGTGAGACATCAATCAGACACGACAGACAGCGGGCAGGTAAACCACAGCAACACGCTTTATAGAGACGTACAGACAGCATACAGACACGAGCAGACCAGACGCTGTGCTCTCTCACAGCTCATGAGACTTCAATACGATCTGAACTGAAGCATCAACCTTCTCTCAGATGTTTCTCCTAAAATCCCAGAGGAGAAATAAGACATGAATGAGTCAATAGTCGTTGTACAGAAATAAATGAATGTGGAGAGCAGCTCAAATCATTTGTCGAGAAATGATCGAGTTCATATTGAGATCTTTGATTGCAGACTCGGGATCTTGGGAAATCTGAGCATAGTTTGAGATGTTGTTGAGGTTTCTTCTGAAACTCTAGAGATGACAAATATGAGATTCCGAAGGTGTCCTACTTCAGTTCACAACAAAAAACATGCAAACAAATTTAATAGTGCAACTCGCTCTCTCTCTCTCTCTCTCTCTCTCTCTCTCTATATATATATTAGAAATATATATAATTTTTGTTGCTGTTTTTATAGAACACAACATAATATAATAATAATAAAAATATATGCTTTTTAATTTTATGTACACTTTAACTTTTTAATTATAAAACTAGATATTCCTTTAAAAAAATAATAATAATAATTTTTATATATTATATGAAATGATATATAATTATATTAAATATATAAATATAATATATAAATATAATATAACATTTTAAGTGCTTTAAAATTTTCAGTTTAAAAAATATTTTTTTTGATTATCTAAAAATTTAAAAAGTATAGAAAATAAAATGTAAAACTTTCTATAAAACTAAATTAAAATAAATGTTATATAATATAATATAAAAAATATATAATAAAAACTTTTTAAAAATATCTAGTTTTATATTTTTTTACATATATTTTATTATATTGTATTCTATTAAATTATTTAACTTTTATATATAATATAATATAATAAAATATATAAAATTAAATTATAAAAAACTTTTTAAAATGAATATCTACTTTTATAATAAAATATGTAAAACGTTTTATATATATATATATATACAGTGTCCTCCACTAATATTGATCTCCATCCCTTGGTAAATATGAGCAAGGGTGGCTGTGAAAATAAATCTGCATTGTTTATCCTTTTGATCTTTCATTCAAAAAAATCACAAAATTCCAACCTATCATTGAAGTAAAACAATTGAAAGTGGGGGGAAAATCTCATTGTGAAATAAATGCTTTCACTATTTCATGTTGGACACAATTATTGGCACCCAATTATTGCAACGTCATTTTCCCAAGATAATAGCTCTGAGTTTTCTCCTATAATGCCTGAAGAGTTTGGAGAACACCTGATAAGACATCAGAGACCATTTTCTTCATCCAGAATCTCTCCAGATCCTTCAGATTCACAGCTCCATGTTAATACTTCTTCTCTTCAGTTCACCTCACTCATTTTCTACAGGGTTCAGGTCAGGGAACTGAAATGGCCATAGCAGAAGCTTGGTTTTGTGCCCAGTGACCCATTTTTGTGTTGTTTTTGAGGTTTGTATTTGGATTATTGTACGGTTGGAAGATCCAAACATGGCCCATTATAAGATTTCTAACAGAGTCAGTCACTTATTGATTTTTTATCTGTTGGTATTTGATAGAATCCATGATGCCATGTGTCTAAACCAATGTCCAGGACCTCCAGCAGAAATATAGGCCCACAACATAAAAAATACAGCAGTATATTTCATTGTACACATGGGGTACTTTTTATCCCTGTGTGCACCAAACCCATCTTGAGTGTTTGCTGCTAAAAAGCTCGTTTTTTCAGTTTCATCTGACCATAGAAGCCAGTCCCATTTGAAGTTCCAGTCTGGTCTAACAATTAAATATGCTGGAGATTGTTTTTGGATGAGTGAAGAGAATTTTTCTTGAAACCCTCCCAAACAACATGTGGTGATGTAGGTGCTGTTTGACAATTATTTTTTTGGTTTTCTGCCCCCTAGACTCAACTATTTTCTGAAATTCTCCAGCTGTGTTCCTTGAAGAGTCTTTGGCCACTCAAACTCTCCTCCTCACCGTGCATTAGGACGATATAGACACACGTCCTCTTCCAGACAGATTCGTAACATTTTATGTTGATTGGAAATTCTTAATTATTACCCTGAAGATGGAAATGGGAATTTTCACTGCTCTAGCTCTTTTCTTAAAGCCACTTCACTAATTTGTGAAGCTCAATTATCTTTTGCTGCACATCAGAAATATATTCTTTGGTTTTTCTCATTGTGATGGATGATTAAGGGAATTTGGCCTTTGTGTTCCTCATATTTATAATCCTGTGGAACAGGAAGTCATGGCTGGACAATTTCATGCTCCTAGTCACCCTGGCGTGCGAAAAAAATTAAAAGTGAATGGGAATATACTTCAGAGATATTTTACTCATAAGCATTTCTAGGGGTGCTAATAATTGTGGCCAACATTCATTGGAGAAAAACATTTATTTCATCATGAGATTTTCTCCCCACTTTCAATTGTTTTACTTCAGTGATAGGTTAGAATTTTGTGAATTTTTCGAGTGAAAGATCAAAAGGATAAAAAATGCAGATTTATTTTCACAGACACCTTTTCTCACATTTATCAAGGGTGCCAATATTAGTGGAGGGCACTGTATATATATATACTATATACTATAGTATAATATTTTTTAAATATGGTATAAGGACCATATTATAAAGGTTTAAAGGGATAGTTCACCCAAAAATGAAAATAGTGTCATCATTTACTCACCCTCAAGTAGTTCCAAACCTGTATGAATGTGTTTGTTCTGCTGAACACAAAGGAAGATATTCTGAAGAATGATGACAGAATTTTCATTTTTGGGTGAAGTATCCCTTTAAAGGTCAGTGTGACAGTATTTGTGTTTCAGGGTGGATGCGTCTCATTGAGCACACATTGAAACACACGCTGCTTCTCTCTCTGTTTATTCACAGATGTTTATTATGGATGTTTGGTTCTGGAGCCGGACAGAAGTTTGGCTGAGATGAAACTCTCTTACAGGAAGAACATGACTCACTTTAACAGTCATGAAGCACAAGAAACGCAGTCTGAACTCCAACAAATCTGGTGCACATTGAAGACCCTTTCCTTTCCTCACAGGTCCTTACAAAAACAGACCACGACAACCAACAGTTTACACATACTTCATTTTAATGCAAATAACAACAAGGCTCTGCAGGACAGAAGTTGAGTGCATTTTTTATGGTTTTAGTGTCATTTTATACTATTATAGTTTTTGAATTAGATTTTATTTTTTATATTTTCTGATTTCATGTTAATTTTAGTTAAAGTTTTAGTAATTTTGCTTGTTTTTTATTTTTATTATTTATTTTTCTTGCAGTTTTAAAATATGCCTGTAAAGTTTTTATTAATTTTTATTTCAATTTTAGTTTTAGTTATTTTATTACATCAGATTAAATTAAGTTAAAATGAGAAATGTTGCCTTGGAAAATACATGAAATAAAATAAATTTAAGATGTTTTATTTTATTTCAAGTAACAAAAAAAAACTTGTTTAATGGTTTTAGTTTTAGTTAACTTTAATAACCCAGTTTTTAGTTTTGCATTTTTCATTTATTACTTTTGTAAAGTTTTAGTAATGTTTTCAAAAGTAATTTTTATTTCAGCTTTTGTTTTAGTTTTTTTTTTTATCAAGATGAACTAAAGGAAAATGAGAAATGAAATAATAATAATAATAATAAAAAAAACTTTTAATATATATTTTTAAATATTTTATTTTAGTTAAAGTCTATTTTATTTTATTTTATTTATGGTTTTAACTATAATAATTCTGGTCTTCTCCATACATTTTATTGGGTTACTCTCCTAGATCATGTGACACTGCAGAGTTGAGTAATGATGATGAAAATTCAGTATTGCATCACAGGAATAAATTATAGTTTAAAATATATTAAAATAAAAAGCAGCTATTTTAAACTGTATTGATCAAATTAATGCAGTCTTGTTGAGCATAAGAGACGCCTTTCAAAAACATCTGAAAAATCATGCAGACCCCAAACTTTTGAATGAAAGTGTAAATAGGAGATTAATGTAAAACATTTAAATTAAAAAAATATATAAATAAAAAAGGGGGGAAGAGAGAAATCACCTGGTGGTTGTTCTCTAAAAAAATAAAAACAGGCATTCAGGTTAAAAGTTGCATTATTTGGTGTTACACAGAAACAGCCTCTAAACAGCAACACGGCCAAATTCCCACAGAGCGGCTTCTGTTGGGAATACAGCAGATGAAGGATTGGAGGTTTGCTCCTTTAGGGATGGAAGCCTGTGCTCCGTAAAAACCCGTCAAATCCCAGAGGTCGCGGCGCGTTTACAGTTGGGAACACAAAGCAGAGCGGGATGAATAGGCGGCAGGAGTTCGCTCAAATCCCCTCCAGCGCTCATATATCTCTCCAACACTTGTAAACGGGCAGGAATGGGGCGTGTTGTTTTCGGGCAACTCTCGTCTGGGTGAGATTTATGTCTCACCATCGCTCGCCTTTGATGCCCGAATCAAGCGTTCCAATGCAACAAATAATATCTGATGCACTTAATTGCAGTGTTTCATTGAGCACAGCTGGTTTTCGCTCACATCCTTCTTTATTCTTGGCCGTATCGCGTTATTATAACGCGGCCAAACCCTGTGAGCTCATAATAACATCACGCCATCGCTAAACAACATGTGTTTGTGTGTGAAAACTCAATCCCTCCAGCTTTTTAATTATTTCAGTGGATAAAAATGTAGCACGGCCTCTCTTCAGAAATGCCTGATATATAATGCATAAAACCCTTGCGGTTTAAGTGCAGTGTTTGATATGAGGCTTGACTTTTTCCTCTTTTTCTTTCTTGTGATTTCTGGGCTGTTCGGAGTCTCTTTTAATGACTCAACCGCGGCGGGAGAAACAACCTCTTTCTTTTCTCACAAAAAAAAAAAGTCCTGAAGTTGATTTTTATCCGGCAATCAGCGCGGCCCTCTATAAATAGACTGAGAAACCGAGCGTCTTGGAGTGAGTATATCTAATCTTTCTCTCTTTCTGGGCCCCAAATGAAATCTCAGATTAAAGCAACGCGAATCGCACAAAGCCATCAAGCTAAATGTTTACAAAATGTATGTAACCTGCAGAGCCATTACTGCCGTGCAAAACTGCTTCCATGTGGGCAAAAATGGAAATAATTGGCGTCTTTGTTACAGCGGCGGCGCTCTCATTACATACACATGTGCTGTTCATGAGACAGAGCTTTATTCTGGATTAACTCTCATGTACACTAATGTACACTTCCAAAACACATGGTAATACTGTGGTACATATGACAAGTACCATGAAAATACTGTTTTTATAAGTAAGACTGTAGAAAACATGCACAGAAAACTTCAAGTACACTCTTAAAAATAAAGGTCCTTTATTGGCATCAATGGTTCTATGAAGAACCTGGAACATCCATGGAACCTTTCAATGCAGAAAAGGTTCTTTTTAGTTAAAAAAGGTTTTTTAGATTTTTAAAATGTTCTTCAAAATGGTTCTTTTAGGAACTGTTCACTGAAAGGTTCTTTTGGGAACCAAAAATGGTTCTTCTATGGTATCACTGCAGAAACACCTTTTAGAACCTTTATTTTTAAAGAGTGTACAGGAGACAAAACTTAATACAACTGTATTTGAAGAGAAGAGTTTGTCTCAAGATAGACAGATAGATGAATGATAGAACAAAAAACAATAGAACAAACAAACAAAAGAAAGAGCAAATGATAGAACAACAAATGACTGAACAAACGATAGAATGAACAAACAGAATGAACAAAAAAAGAAAGCAAACAATAGAACAAACAAATGACAGAAAGAGCAAACGAAAGAAAGAGCAAACGATAGAACAACAAACGACAAAACGAACAAACAAAAGAAAGAGCAAATGACAGAAAGAGCAAACAAAAGAAAGAGCAAACAATAGAACAAACAAACAATAGAATTAACTAAGAACAGAATAAACAAATGAAAGAAAGAGCAAACGATAGATAGATCGATTGATTGATTGATTGATAGATAGATAGATAGATGATAGATAGATAGATGTTTAACAAGCTGAAAATACACTTAATTTCCCAGAATGCATCAGTTTTCTGAACTTGATTCTGCAGTTAAACTCCTAAGAACAAGTGAATATTCTCTAGAAGCTGTTTTGGATCTTCAGCTGCTCTGGGTTTCTGCGGTTTGTTTCTCTTTGACCTGCTGCACTACTGCATATAAAAACAGTAAAGCTGAGCACTGTTTTAAAGAGAGAGAAAGAGAGAGAGAGAGAGAGAGAGAGAGAGAGCCTCTGTAGGCCTGCAAAGCCGTCCTGTGAGAGACTCATTTAGAAGGAACGAGGGAAGGAAGGGAAGAAAGAAAACTCCTTCTCAGGAAGATTAGTGGACGTCCTTTTGCAGTCGGAGGTGGACGCAGAGCCGTTTCGGACACATTTTTCTCTGCCAGCCGCTGTGACCCCTGGGGCGAGGAGTTACCGTGAGGCCAGCCGCCCGCCTGCGTCAATTATTCACTGTCACCGCCACCACTTCATCCCCTTGATAAAGAAAACTGTCCTTATCGGTAACCAGCCTCTCTTTAAAAACTATTTACACACTCCGGCCCGCAACCATCCATCCCACCCCTCGTTCTCTTACAGAACGCGCTGGGCTTGAATAATGCAACATAAAATGCGACGTGGGATGTGTGTGGAGCAGATAAGGTGTGTTTTTAAATGCTTATTAATCAAAAAGTGTCATTTTAACAAGACAAAACCTCTTTCCGGAGACATCATGTATTGGCGTTTCACTTAAACACGCTCAATCACGCGCACAAGCCGTCGTAAATCAATAGAGTAGCGTTTTCATGCAGCAAAATATGCGTTTAAGCATATGCATTTGCGCTTGACCCCGTATTGTCTGTGTGGCGGCTGTAAAGATGTTAAGCATCCTGCCCGCCGGTTCCCTCAGGACTGACCCGACTCAGCAGAAAACACGGTTGCAGCGGCGCTTAGCGCGGCCATCAATCACGCCGCAACACGACTAACTCACTTTCACCATGATGTATGTGGTGAGTCACCGATTCCAGTTAATCAAGTCATTACCCGCAGGCCCGCGAGCAACCTCAGCTGCTCCGCTGCACAACCTCACGGCGCCGTACAAATGCATTGATTTTTTTTTGGTCTATATATAGCGTGATATTTTGCACCAAACTTTGCAATCTCACTTCTGCAGAAAGAATAATTGCACTATTGAATACATGAATAATACTGGATAAATCTGCAATTCAGATAAATACAAAACACTACAAAAGCTGCTCCTTATTGCCATTTATCAAGATGCATGTGTGCATGCTGCATTTGAATGCATTAACAAAAGGCAACATTTCCAGGGAATCAGGGCCTGAAGCTAAACTGCCAACGGCCAGTGATTTGAGAAAATGTTAAAAATTTGAGAAAATGTGGCCATAACATTTTTTCCCCAGCCATAAAACTGTATGTACATTGTTTAAATAAAATAAAAAAACAGAACAAATTGTGGAAACACATGTATTATTATATAATAATAATAATAACAATAATAATAAACAATACATTATTTACTATTATTTAATAAAATTATAAAAACAAACCAGAAACATCACTATAATATTACTGAACTACAAAATATTATTATTAACAACAACAACAACAACAACAACAACAACAACAATAATAATAATAATATTTAATGTATATTAATACTAATAATAATATTATTTTTAGTAGTAGCATTTTTTATAAATACTGTATGTGCATTATTTCATTTAAAAAAATGTAAACATCTAATTGCATTTTTTCTAATTAATTAATTATGAATCAAATTATTTTTAAAACACTTCTATTAAGAAATATCATTATAATACTATTGAATAGTAAAGTATTAATAATAATAATAATAATAATAATAATTTATTATTTATAATAATTTATATTATCTTTTGAAATGCTTCTCTTTTGTTCACAACAGATTTATAAACTCATTCTCATTAAAAACTTGGGAAGATGTCTGGAGCATATTGCATTTTCAAATGCACATTATAAACAACTGAAACTCTTCATATAATTACAACGCTAAACCATAACGCATTCTCAGCCATTGCTCGAATTAATACAAAAATTTACCAACCAACTGACCAATTTTTACTCACATTTGACTCTTGGTAAGTGTTCATTTTAGGCCCTGCAGGGAATGCATGAACTGATATATCATGAAAGCAATGTGATAAAAGCATCTGCCAAATGCATCCATGTAAACACAACATGCAAAGTGCATTCGGACGCCACTGTCTGCCAAGGTCGCCGTGCACGAGTTTGCATCCCGACCGCATTTATAACCCATCGAGAGCTCTCACGGCGTCCAGTAAAACGCACCGCAGAGACACCTGCTCGCATTTTAATTGAATACATGCATTGTTTTCCCTTTTAAATCAGGTGACTCGCGCTCGGGTTCATAATTCGCGCTCACATTTCCATAGAGGTCTGTGAGAGCGGGCCCCAGGCCCCTAACATAAAACAAATGACCAGCTCTCATGATAAATGGTTCTATTAGCAATCCAGATTGTTAAACTCAGATATAACGGAGCCGAGAGGAGCGGCGGCCCATTTATTTTCCCCTCCTCACACAAATAGCTTGTTTTTTATGTGTAAATAACATATTAAAAGTCTGCATTAGCCGTGTTGTCTGATAGAGAGGAAAGCGTCGGGGATAAATAACGGCGGACAGGGGCGTAAAACACAGCGCTTTAATAACGTCGTCTTTGCGGTGGGCTTGACTGAGGTGACAGCGGCTCCGCAGATTGTTGTAAACTCCACATTGACCATAAAGCCGCCGAACGCAACCGTATATTAAAGCGGCGACTCCAGGCTCCAGGGAAAGTGATCCCGGGTTCAAGGACCTCGTCTCTCGGGCCCCGCGCTGCATATTCACTTATCAGAGTCTGCGGGCCGGGATAATAAAGCGGATTAAAGCGATAAGTAATTGCTCTGTCGCCGAGCGCTAGCAAACAGCTGAGGCTCGTTCCGCCGGTAAACTGGAGAGCATTTATTTGGAGATCGGAGAGGATTTCATGAGAAAATCGCCAAACTTTCTGGTGAAGCTGGCTGAGGAAGTCATTGCTGGTTAAGCTAGTTAAAGGGATAGTTCACCCAAAAATGAAAATTATGTCATCATTTACTCACCCTCAAGTAGTTCCAAACCTGTATGAATGTCTTTGTTCTGCTGAACACAAAGGAAGATATTCTGAAGAATGTGGGAAACAGAGCAGTTCTGGGGCACCATTGACTTCCATAGTAATTTTTTTTTTCCTACTATGGAAGTCAATGGTGCCCTAGTCTCGCGTAGCCAGACCTTCAGACTGACGGCTGAAGGTCTGGAATAAATGGCAGGTTTCATTGGCCAAGGCCCGCCCATGAGGCCGTTTGACCGACATGTCAAACAACCAATCACAGTTCGTTTCATTCAGCGTCACGTTTCGGTGTGTGGAAATTTCACCATAATAACAGACCGGTGTTTAAAATTCTCGGACGTATTTTAAAGATTCTATGCCGCGAACTTTAAATATTTCACATACTTTTGAAAATCCAGCGTGTAGTTGATCCTGATAAGCGTTTGTCGTCACATTTGTAAACACGACGGCTTTCTTCTTTCGTGAGGGGGTTTGACGTCACAGCATCTTTGTTTCCAGGCGGAACTTTAAAGAACGCGACACACACGTCTCCCGGAAATCCTGTATAATTCAACCAATCCGACGACGACTTCGACACTCCTGAAGTGATATAAATCAAACGACTTTGTACAGAAAACAATAACACACTGAAACATTTTTCAAAATATCTTCTTTTGCGTTTAACAGAAGATAGAAGTATATTTTTTGTTTATATTTGGAATTAGATTTTATTTTTATATTTTCTGCTTTCATGTGAATTTTGCTTAAAGTTTTAGTAATTTTGTTGTGTCATTTTTATTAGTTTTTGTTATTTTTAAATATGTTTGTATAGTTTTTATTCATTTTTATTTCAGTTTTAGTTTATTTTAGTGCATCAAGTTCAACAAAATACATTTTTTAATTTTTATGTGCTTTTGTCATTTTAAAAGTTTTTACGTCTATATAGTTTTAATTTTTAGTAATTTTTAAAATACATTGTCATTTTAAGTAATTTTAGGCTTTCAACTTAAACTTATTTCAGTTATTTGCCAAGGCAACATTTCTATTTTCTGTTTCAATTTTAATTATAATTAATAAAAAAAAAAAAAAAAAAAAATTTAATGTATTTTTATATATTTATATTTCATTTCATTTTATATTTTATTTATTTATTGTGTTTTATTTTATATTTTTTTGTTTTTTACTTTTTTTTATTTCTTTATGTTATATTTTATTTCATTTATGAATATATTTATATAAAAATAAAAGCTAATTCACAATATTAATGATTTTTTATTTTATTTCAATTACCGAAAATACTTTTTAATAGTTTAACTTTCAATTAATAATAACAAACTGATTAAGCAGAGGTTAGACATACTGAAGAGCTCACCGCCCCCCCCCCCTCTCTTTTTTCTTCTTTACAAAAACAAAAAATAATTAAAAACAAATTTTTTAATGTTCCTAAATCTGAAATTTAATCTTACAAAAAACATTTCGATTTAGTGAGGTCTCTCCTGTCTCATATGTTTCTCACATGTGCTTCCTCCAGAGTTTTAAAAATATATTTTAGGTATTTTTTGGAGTGGTTACACACAGCATAAAGAAAGCATATTTTCAGTAAAACGTGTCCTCAGTCACATCTGAAGTGTTTTCGTTCACAAATACAGAGGAGCTTCTAACAGCACGCTGCTGCAGGCCTCATTAAAAGTGGTTTTAATTAGTTTCAGCTCTGATTCGAAGCCCTCAACGCTTCTGATCTGGAGTTTGCTGTGGTTTTCTGCTAAAAAACTGATCAAGTCAAAACTACCTGTTAGTTTGTGTTCAATATTCATCCGCCTGGAGGCTCTCAGAACAAACACTGTTCACACGGCAATCACAAACGTCCCCATTTCATGCCATTCTTTGATACACAATTAATGACCGTTTGAAATAATGGCAGGCCACCAAAGTCTTTCATGAATCAGAACGCAGAATCACCATTTCAAAGGTCTCAGACGGCCGCCGTCCACCGCTGCGACCGCTGCCTTCACTAATTCATAACAGTTATACTCTGGAGGTAAGAACAAGCTCCTTCGGCCTCATTATAGACAACTTTTATCACGGGTCCACAGACATGTTTTAAACATGCTCGCTCTCGTCTGCCATCACACTCTTTCCTCTCTGGACGGGGTTTGATGACCCCAAAGCACACACTGAGATACTGAAAGTTTGCATCCACGACAGACGAGTGGGAAAAGTGCATGAATATGGCAAGCATATAATCAGAGTACCGTATGAATAGAGATCTCTGTAATATCTCAGTTGTTTCTCTTGTACTGCAATGAGATTAATAGAGAACATTTATTTAAAGACCCTGTGGCATAGCTTGACAAGCACAGTTTTCTTCATCAAGTTGAACTGCTTCCTATTGAAACAGGAAGTCGAGGCTAGTGTTCATTAATTCTTTGAATTAGCTTTTAATTTTATATACATATATTCAGTTTAAATTAAATAAAATATAATAAATAAATAAATTAAATAAAAACAAAACAAAATATAAAATAAAATAAGCAATATAAATAATATATACAATTTAATTAAATTATATATATAAATAAAATTAAATAAAAATACAATCATGAAATATTATAATTATTAAAAATATAATTTTAGGCAATTTTAGCAATTTTTGTTGTTATTTATATTTTATATACATTTTAAATGAATATTGAAATAAACATTTAAAATGTATATACGTAATTAAAAAATAATAATAATAATTATATATATATATATATATATATATATAAAATGAAATATAAAATGAAAATAGTAAATTATATTTTTTTTCAGTAATTTTATACAGTATTTGTTTTTGTCATTCTTCTTTTTTTATAATATTACTATATACTGTAGCTTTAATTAATTTTTATCTCAGTTTTAGTAATATTATTCCTTCAACTTCAAATTATTAATTTTACCTAGTTGCCAAGGCAACATTTCATTTTTTTTTATTTTGTTTTTCTAATTGAAGTTTTTTTAAGTTAAAGTTTTTCATCTAACATTTATATTTTATTTCAGCTTTATTTTAATTATTTTTTAATGATTACTATTTTTAATAGCTTATGTATTAGTTAACAAAAACAACACTGATTATATTGAAAGGCTTTTTTTTACCTAATAATATTTAAAAAATATTTTTTAATTGTGTCTACCAGCTAAAATGTAATTTTTCAACAGCCAAATGTAGTTAATGAGGTCTCTTATTGTTTTTCTAATTGTTGAAGTTTAAGTTTTTCATGTAATAGAGATATTTTATTTTATTTCAGCTTTATTTTAATTACTTTTTTAAATTATTACTATTTTGAATAGCTTAAGTTTTAGTTAACAATACCAACACTGATTAATATTGAAGGGCTCATCCTTTTTTTTTAACTATTAATATTTCAAAATAATATTTAATTTAGTCTATCTACTAAAGTGTAATCTTACAATAGCCAAACGTAGAATTAATGAGGTCTTTTAAATTGTTTATAGCTAGATCAAATCCATCACGCCTCGTGAGCAATGAAAGAGAAACGTCTGAGCAATAAAATCTCCATCTGATCCATCAATGCTGCTGCTTAGTTCGATCAAACAAAGTCAGGATCTCAAATTCACTTTCACTTCAGTCTCAGCCATAATTTCCCCCGCAGTTCAAAACGAATCATATGAATCATGTACGAGTGAAAATCACACTCTATAAATTATGCCGTTCGACTGTCTTGTTGCCACTGTGTGGCCTATTTTTCTGCTTCTTTCTTCAACAAACCATGGATTTTTCTTCCCTTTACAATGGCAGGCCACCAAATTCCTTCATCAAACTCTAAAAAAAGGCTAAAATCCACCAGAGGTATTTCCATTTCAAAGGTGGACCTTCGGCGCGTGTCGTCCGCCGCTGCCATTTTAACTAATTCATAACACTTATACTCCGGAGGAAAGAACAAGGTCTTTGGGACCTCATTATTCAGCGCTTTTATCGCTCTCCTAAAGACATGTTTTAAACATGCTCGCGCTCTTTCTATCCATCCGTCCGTAGCTCCTGATTAATCTCAGAGCAAACAGAGTGCTAAAAGCCCTGGGCTCGTCCAATCGGCCGTGATTACGTGTCGTTGCACGAGGACGACTCGTGTGAGACGCGCCGCTCGCTCGCTATTAATGAACGTGAGTTTAGGATTCACATCAGGCCCGACGGAGCCTCACCTTTGACTCTTGGGGGCTTTCGGCCCGGCTTATCAGGGACGGCCGGCACCGCGAGCGCCATATTTTATCTTTAAAATGCATATTTCATGGGCATATTCTCTTCCTCGGCTCACTGGAGTCTTTAAGCTCTCGGCTGGTGAGATAAATAACCCCAGAAAGACTCAAAACATCTGCTTTACATTAAACCTCATGTGCAACTCTTAAATTTCATTTACACAGCATGCAATGCAATTGGTCATGTGATATGCAAGAACCAATGAGGTCGGATGCACCAGATTTGAATATATGCATGCATGAATGGGATTTGAGACTGAAACGCAAAGTAATATGAAGTGAAAGCGAGTTGTTTTGGGAAGGAGCGGACAGGTTCGTACCTCTGGCCAGTGATGATGGGGAATGTTTTTTGGGCAGCTCGCGGAAGCTGTTTCCATCCAGAGCGGACGTCTTACAGTCCTTCTTCTCTGCGGCGCTGGGAACGCTGGCCTCCATTCTGATGTATTCTACAAGAGAGAGACAGAGATGTCATCTAAAATATCCATGCAGATGTATTAATAAGGTAAAGCAAAGAAATAAATTAAAAAGAAAACATTACGTAAAATTAAATTAACTAAAACATAAAATGAAATAGAAAAAGAAAATATAAAATAAACTATATAAAATTAAATAAATCTGAAAATATATATAAAAAATAAATAAATATAAAAATAAATAAAATATAAATAAAAAATAACTAAATAATTCATAAAATAATAGAATAAAATTAAATTCAATATAAAATATAAAAAAATATAAAATATAAATATTAAAAAGAAATAAATGAAGGGTTCATTTGCAAAAACAGATAACTCCGTTTTTAACAATTCTCAAAAATCATGTTTTTTCATTGTGCATTCCAATTAATCTCAATCAAACTGCAGTTGTTGTTTTTTTGGACTAGGTTAAAAAATAACAAAAAAAAACAGCTAACTAACACAATAAAACAATAAAAACATGATAACATAATAAAAAAACATGATTTTTGAAATTTTTTAAAAACGGAGTTGTCTGTTTTTGCAAATAAATTCTTCAAATATATATATATATATACACAGTTATACCTGCACTCACTCACAACATTAACACATCCCTTCACACTGGTGTTTTTCCCTCAGCATTTAGACAGGCTCGTATAACCCCACTACTTAGGAAACCCACCCTTAACCCATCTCTTCTAGAGAACTACAGACCGGTTTCCCTTCTTCCTTTCATTGCAAAAACATTGAACAAGCTGTGTTCAACCAAGTCTCTGCCTTTCTCACACAGAACAACCTCCTGGATAGCAACCAGTCTGGTTTCAGAAGTGGACATTCAACCGAGACTGCCTTGCTCTCAGTTGTTGAAGCCCTAAGATTTGCAAGAGTGGATTCCAAATCTTCAATTCTTATCTTGCTGAATCTGTCTGCTGCTTTTGACATGGTTAACCACCAGATCCTCCTGTCAACCCTATTGGCAAAGGGCATCTCAGGAACTGCACTCCAGTGGTTTGAGTCTTACCTCTCAGATAGGTCCTTCAAGGTCTCTTGGAGAGGTGAGGTGTCCAAGTCGCAACATCTAACTACTGGGGTGCCTCAGGGCTCAGTTCTTAGACCACTTCTCTTCTCTATCTACATGGCATCACTAGGTTCTGTCATTCGGAAACATGGCTTTTCACATCACTGCTGTGATGATGACACTCAACTCTACCTCTCATTCCATCCTGATGATTCGACGATAGCTGCTCGCATCTCAGCTTGTCTAACAGACATTTCTTGCTGGATGAAGGACCATCACCTTCAACTCAACCTTGCCAAGACAGAACTGCTTGTGGTTCCATCAAACCCATCGTTTCATCACAATTTCACCTTCCAGTTAGTTTAATCAACCATAACTCCTTCAAAAACAGCCAGAAACCTTGGAGTTGTGATTGATGATCAGCTGACTTTCTCAGACCACATTGCTAAAACTGCCTGGTCCTGCAGATTTGCTTTATTCACCATCAAGAAGATCGGGCCCTTTCTCTCGGAACATGCTTCACAACTCTTTGTTCAAGCTCTTGTTCTGTCCAGGCTGGACTATTGCAATGCTCTCTTGGCAGGTCTTCCAGCCAGTTCTATCAAACCTTTACAATTAATCCAGAACACGGCATCAAGATTAATCTTTAATGAGCTGAAAAGAATGCACATCACACCTTTGTTCATCAATTTGCACTGGCTACCAATAGCTGCTTGCGTTAAATTCAAGGCATTAATGTTTGTTGCTCTGCACTTCTTTACCTAAATTCATTACTTCAGACTTATGTGCCCTCTAGAAGCTTGCGTTCTGCAAGTGAACGTCACTTTATTGTGCCATCCCAATGAGGCACAAAATCACTTTCACAGACTTTTAAATGAAATGTTCCCTCCTGGTGGAATGACCTACCCAACTCAATCTGAGCAGCTGAGTCCTTAGCCATCTTCAAGAATCAGCTAAAAACACATCTCTTCCATCTTTATTTGACCCTCTAACTCTCTCTATTCTAATTCTATTCTTTAAAAAAAAAAAAAAACTTGCCCCTTTTAGACATGCACTCTATTCATTTACTAACTGCTTGTTTTCTTTAAAAGAAAAAACTAACACTAGCTTCTCTATTCTTTTCTATTTGTCTATTAATCTCTTTGTATTTATTATACAATTAACAAAAAGCAAAAAAAGGCCTCTAACACTAGCTTGCTCTATTCTTTTCTTATTCTATCTGCTTTCTCTTTATTTATTATAAAATTTTTAAAAATTGTACTGCGTTAGGCTAACTGAGACTTGTCATAAAACTTGCATATCATTGCTCTTTTGTTATTTTGATTGCTTCCATTGTCCTCATTTGTAAGTCGCTTTGGATAAAAGCGTCTGCTAAATGACTAAATGTAACGTAATGTAATATATATATATATAAGTAATTTATGAAAATGCATAAAAAATTTAATGAAATAAAATATATATAAAAATAAATAAAAAAGTTAAATATAAAAAACTAAATAAAATATAAAATGAAATAAAATGCAAAAAAATTAATTACAAATCAAATTAAAAAGATGAAAAAATAATAAAATATAATAAATACATGAACCTATATTAAAATATATAAAAATAAATAAAATACGAAAATATTTTAACAATCAAATATAAAACAATATGAAATATACAACATAATATAACAAACATACAGGTATATAACATAAACATAAAATATTGAAAATAATAACAGCTAGGTGGTTGCCAGGGCGTTGCTATGCTTTTGCTAGGGTGTTCTGATTGGTTGTCCAACCTGAAATCTGATATTCTGATCAGATTCTGACTCTTTATAAAAATACTCTTTATAACACTGCAAGATGACACACACTGAACTTTAATACTTAGTGTTGATTTAAACTAACCTCTAACACTAACTACGATCAACACTAACAGTGCTTGACCACAAATAAATTACTACTAATAAACAAACCTGCGTGCAATCGACCTAAAGTTTATGAAATCCTGCTTATGAAAGCAGGACTCAGTGCTGCATCACGGCACATTATTGAAATGGCTGGAGTGAGCAGAAGCAGATTCGTTTAGTCACTCGACCGTCTCGTTTCTCGTGGTTTTTAAGGCAAGGTAAGCCGATTAGCGGAGGAACACACGAGTGAGCCTGGATGGCATCTGTTTCCGCTTTCCTTCGCCAACAGCGATGCTCCATACGGCCACGGGCACAAGTCAACATCAAGTCAAAAATCACTTCTTTAACTCATGCTCTTATCATGAACAGTTCATCAGTGCATTGCGTTGACTTAAAAACATCTTGGCGTTCATTTCCCGCTGACGTCATCGTTCCCTAATAGTTTTTAAATCAGGGTGTAACGCTGGCGTCAGGATGATGAAGACGCTCCATAAATCCTGCAAGTCTTTTATCTGACCCTACATTCACCTTTACATTCATCCTGCACTGAAATCACAGCATCGGTCTTTACAAGCGGAGGATCTGGCCTCTGAATACTCCTCGTGCTGGCAGTCAGCTTAAACTCATGCTGTGGCCAAAATCTGACATCACTTTATGACCTTATTTCATATCACTGTAAAAGTACATACTAGCGGTCAAAAGTCTGAAATAATTGACTTTTTAATGTTTTTGAAAGAATAATTAAGTAGAAATTTCAGCATATTATTATGATTTCTGAAGATCATGTGACACTGAAGACTGGAGTAATGATGCTGAATTACATTTTCACAGAGATTCACATAGAAAACAGATATTTCGAATTGTAATAATATTTCACAATATTTCTGGCTTCTATTGTATTTCTTGATCAAATAATGCAGCCTTGGTGAGCATAAAGAAGTTCTTTCAAAAACATTTAAAAAATGTAAATTATTCCAAATTTGGCAGTATGTTATAGCTATTTTTTCTGTAAATTGAACAAAAAAAGGCTTATTTGGTTCATTTTGATTTCATATTTATGAATAATTCAATTATTAAATTAACTTTGGTTTATTTATTTACCCTAAGCTTGATACACTGCAAAAATTTTTTTATAAAAATAATTATAATTATATTTACTATTTTAAATAAAAAATAAATTATTAAATTACTATAAGTTGAATAATTAAATTAATTAAAGTAAATAAGTAATTATTCTTATGTTATACTTATGAATAATTCAATTATTCAATTAACTTTGGCTTATTTATTAAACCTAATTTTGATAAACCAGCGATTTAAATACTTAAGACAATGTTTCATTTGATATATTGTCCTTTATTGAAACATGATTGAATGATTATATTATGTAATTATATTAATTATAACTAACACCAATTATATGTACTATTTAAATGATAAAATTGTTATTAATTGAATATTAAATTAAACTAATTAAATTAAATGTGACTAAATATTCATATTTTATATTTACAAATAATTCAATTACTCGGTTTACTTATTAAACCCCTTTTTTTATAAACCAGTCATTTAAACTTAAGAAAGAAAATTTAATTAAATAAAAAAAAAAATTGGAACTTGATGCAATGCAAAATATCAGATGATTCAAATCAATTGAACCAATCAGTCAGACATTAACACAAGAACAGCTTCACATTAATATATTATAATATAATCAGAATCATGAATTCAGTAAAATAGCTGACTAAACTTTATTTCACAGTGCCAAATAAACCCTCTATAAAAACTTGACTTATTTGTGTTGCACTGCGTATTTTCATGTAAATAATGTAAATATTTATCTAAGTCACATGGTATAACCCATTGAATGGCTCAGCTCCAGTGCACACTCAACAGACAGCAGCAGATGTGATCTATCTAGTGTACAGTACTGTACATCTTTGTCCTTGTGCTTTGACAGAAATCAGTGAAAGACGAACACCTCTGAGAACGTGAAGAGCGTCAGAGATCTCGAGAGATCCGGTGCGTGTGATGGGATAACACGGGTGTCAAAGACCAAACGCACAGATGGCCATGAAAGCTACCGCCAACATCACAAGACTCGTATTATTTACAGTCCTCCATCAAACTCTGCATTAACAACGAAAGCAGACAGTCAGTTTTACTTGACCTTTTGACCTCCAGAAATCAACATCATGGTATAACAGCATTGAGAATAAGAAGACATAATCACAGAATCATTATTTAACAATATTTAATTATTATTATTATATACAATGATTTTTTTATATTTATTTGATTGAGAATAGGAACAAATAATAACAGAATAATAGCTATTTTAATTCAATTGTTTAATTTATTTAATACGTTAAACATAATTATTATTATTATAATATATCAATGATTTAACATTTTCATAATACATAATTTTTAATATATACAATGAATAATTTTATAAATAAATACAAAATAAAAAGTGAAAAATAAAATAAAACTGGTCAGAAAGACACATGGCTGATAAAAGCAATACTAAAAATAATAACTACAAGTTAAATTTATTTTTAAATGTTTAATTCATTGCTTAATTTATTTAATACATTAAACATAATTATTATAATTATAATATATCAATGATTTAACATTTTTATAATACATCATTTTTAATATGTACTATGAATAATTTTTATAAATAAATACAAAATAAATAGTGAAAAATAAAATAAAACCGTCCAGAAAGACACATGGCTGATAAAAGCGATACTAAAATATTATTTCAATGTCCTGTACTATGAGAGAGAAATATGATACAAAACTTTAACTACCGGGTTAAAACAGCATGACTCCGGCCATTTTCACTGTAGATATGGTGACTGATTCCTGGAAAATACATGAAATCCTACAGGTGAATATATAACAAGTATTACAGCGTTTCAGATTGGCTGCACATTTTGAAATATACATCAGAAAGCACAGATGTTTAATAAATAAAGATGTTTCTTAAAGTATAACAAATGAGAGCTGGAAAATGATCCAGAACAGGCCAAAGTTTGCCAGATCTCACCTGACCAGAAACTGGTTTCTACATTCACAACAGGCCACAAAAGCACGTTTCACTCTCAAAATCAACTGTAAAATGAATTTAATTTTGCATAAATGCTCCAAGAGCTAAAGAAACAGATCCAGATATTTTGAGGAAAAACTTCATCTATGGAAACGCAGTCGGATCGACCGGTTTGGTGTGGTGTTTATGAGATTGAACAGGTGCGAGCGTGTCATTCACGACCAGCGAGAGCTCATTACCACCGATCAGTGGAGCAAACATTAATTACAACCACTGAAATAACACCTCTGACCTGAGATCAGTCCGATGTCTTTGTTTAGGAGATGACAGTAAGTGAGAAAGTCTGTGATCCAGTGATTATCACTTTAAACACTGCTGGGAATTTACCACAAACCAATGATTTCACAGCTCACTAACCTAAACAAACAAACAAACAAACAAAATCTGATTCAACAATTCATAAAATCTCAGTGGTCACAGTCTCTGGATTGAATTATATATGCACATTCATATAGATAGATAGATAGATACTACACTGTATTGAATAATGATGATTATTATTACTATATAAATCATATAAAATTATTAATAAAATAATAATTATTTAATATATTCAAATATAAAGTATTAATATGTCTTATATATATATATATATATATATATATATAAATTTGAAGATTGATAAACAAATATTAAATTATTTCAATTACTTGAAATATTAAATATAATTTATATTAAATAATTATTAATATATCAAAATTACTAATGTTAAAAATTACTAATATTAAAATGTTATTGACATTTATTTGTTATATATGATAATTAAAAACAAACAATTTTACAAATAAATACTGAGATACATTCAGTATGGTCCAGGCATTTCACTATCATTAACATTATTTAGATTCTTAAATGATTACTTACATAAAATTATGATTACTACAAATATATTATATAATTCAGATTAAATAATTATTATATATAATTATCCTATTAGAAAAATAAAAAAAATTGAAAAACTAAATAAATAATTAAATTAGAAAACGTCAACAAAAAATAAATATTAAGATATTTATATTCATTATTAATTATTTAATAATAAATGATAATTAAATATTAAGAATGAATAATAAATAAATTATATACATGTATACAGACACACACACACACACACACACACATATATATATATATATGAAAAAAAGGATAAATAAAAAAGTATAAATTTATTAGTTTTAAGAAAAAACTAACGAATAAATAGATAAATAAATAAATAAATAAATACTTTAACAAATAACTAAATAAATATTGAGATTAAGTATCATCCATCCATTTAACTCAGCTCTAAACAATCAAACTACTTTTCAAACAAAATAAAAGCATTAAGAAATGGTAATTAGCTATTGTAACGCGTAACACCAGTGAACAATCGTCATTTCCATTTGTAACGAGCCTCTGATGCCCAGCAGGATCTCCACTGGTGTCTTCAGATACACAAACAGCCCTTCAACGGTCATCAGAGCCTCAATACAGGCTTCAGCCAAACATAATCAACAACTTCCCCCTCGAGACTCTCTGAGCTCAGATCAACCACGTGTTTGCTTCAGCCCAACTTCACATCCATTATTTGATGACTTCTGCTTCTCTGAAAGAGGTCAGTGTGTCGAGCGGTTTCTCATTCACAGGTGGGCAGCTGTTCAGTAAAGCCCCCTAGTGAGGGCGCATGTGTCGCAGGTCATTTCCTGTGTGAACACGCACCGTAAATCCAGAGGAAATCCAGCTGTTTGCTATCAAACCCTTGCCTGTCCTCCAGCCTCATGTTCTCAGAGTGAAACTGTGCTCAGATTGCGTCTGGATTACTGTAATTATGAAACGACAGTTTACAGCAGCGTTTAAAACGCCAAAGAGGATCCGTGTCTCGCTTTGCTGCTCGTGACTGGAAAATCCTTTATTTTTACATGAATTTAACTCTATATTCTCATGCAAAAACACACAGGGCTATTATAAAGCCTACCGAACAGAAATGCAGAGGGGGAAACTGTTGCTGACAGCTGACATGTTGGCTCTTAAATGACCTCACAATGCTGTAAAAATCATTGTGATTTTAACAGTAAAAGACTGTAATAAATACTCTGGTAAAAACCTGTTTAAGTTCCTTTATGCTACAGTGAAAAACTAATAGATCTGCACAATTTCAGGTCATTTTACAACAAAATACTCTTAAATGTACTTTTTTTTTAGTATTAAACCTCAACTTGTGGAAAAGCTTTTATTTAAATATATATATTTCAACAAATAGTTAAAATAATATTTAATTTAATTTGATATATATGTAATATATATATGTATATATATACACACATACAGTACACACCCACGCACGCACGCACGCACAATCAATCAATCAGCTAACTTTTAATAATATGGTATATTAAAAAAAAATTCTGTGTTTAAATATAAATTTAGGTCTAATCTGTAAAATTTAAATGTTTTTACCATATTTATTTAGAGCATAATTCTGGTAACCAGAAATTTTGTTTGTTTGTTTGTTTTACAGTCTGTCCAAATGAAAGAAAAGTTAATAAAGCTTTTAATGAGTTCAACAAAGACATGATTTTTTTTTACCAGTCATATTTTGTATGGTAATTCAGAACATGAACTCAACATCAGGGTTATTATAGTTAACTAAAATGAAAACCAATAATAAAAAAAAAATTGTTACTTGAAATAAAACAGATGTTAACTGAAATAAAATAAATAATAAACGTTGGTAACACTTTACAATATTAGTTTTATTATTATTTACAATATTAGTTTACAATATTAACATTAATGCATTAACCAACACTAATTATCTAACAATGAACAACACATTTGTTACAATATTTATTCATCTTTGTTAAAGTTAGTGAACAAAAATACAACTGTTCATCATGTTAGCTCAGGTCCATTAAGTAATATTAACAAATACACCTTCTAATTTTAATAATATTTTAGTTAATGATGAAATTAAAATTAACCAAAATTAATAAATGGCTTTAGAAGTGTTTTTCATTGTTAGTTAAATGTTAACTAATGTCAACAGATGGAATCTTATTGTAAAGTGTAACCAAAACCTTTTATTTCAGCTAGCAACACATTATTGTATGTATTTTAATTTAGTTTAACTTGATGTATTAAAAGAACTAAAACTGAAATAAGAATGAATAGCTACACACACACATATATATATATATATATATATATATAAATAATTTATATACACATTTTTTTTTATTTACAAGAACTACTAAAATAACAAAAAAAATACTAAAACTTTAAATAAAATTAAAATGAAAAAAAAAAATATATATATACCGGTTTTAAAATATTAATGAAAAACTTTTGGCTCATTGTCTTATTCACTTCAAAGTCATTCATAGAGCATACATAACTCCTTACAAAAGATTTAAAATGAAACTACAGTCAAATTTGAACTGCCATATATGTAACACTACATCATCAGGCACTTTTCTGCATATGTTTTGGGAATGTCCTGTCGTCATCAGTCTATGGACACATGTACACCTGGTTTTGTCATCATTACTGTGAATTGATTGGTCTGTTAACCCAAGTTTGTGTCTTCTTAATGATGATTCAGGTCTCTGTATTAGTTCAATGCAAAAGAGAATGTTGTTTGCTGGTTTTACAGCTGTGAAGAAGACAATAATACAGAACTGGTTTACACCACACATGTGTAGAAAAACATATTGGATCCGTAGCCTCCTGCAAATAGTGACGTGTGAATGTACTACGGCGTGAGTCGGTGGGGCCAGGCCCTCGACCATTGATGCTTGGCAGTGTTTTTTGAATGAATGAATGAATGAATGATGCATTTATATAGCGCTTTATTGTGTATTGCCATACACCCAAAGCGCTTTACAATCATGTGGGGGTCTCTTCTCAACCACCACCAGTGTGCAGCATCCACTTGGATGATGCGACGGCAGCCACAGGACAACGGCGCCAGTGCGCTCACCACACACCAGCTACAGGTGGAGAGGAGAGAGAGAGATAGAGCCAATCAAGTTGATGGGGATTATTAGGAGGACATGATTGACAAGGGCCAGTGGAGGGAATTTGGCCAGGACACCGGGGTTACACCCCTACTCTTTACGATGAGTGTCATGGGATTTTTAATGACCACAGAGAGTCAGGACCTCGGTTTAACGTCTCATCCGAAAGACGTTGTTTTTTGTTTGATATACGTGATTATATAAAGGAGTGACTTTTGTGTTCTTGTTGTCCTTCCCTCTCTCCCTCCCTTTTGATTGGACCTTGAGATGTTGAGTATGTGTCTGTTGTTTTGTTTTGTTTTATTTTGTTATATTTTGGATGCTGTGTTGTGTTATGTGTGAAAAAAATAAAAAAATGTTGATATAAAAAACATATTAATATGAAAAACTATAATAGCATCTCAAATTATTATTGCAACATTAGTATGAGCTAATCGCAGTGCAAAGCATGTTGGAGCTTTAGGAAAGATTTGAGTTTTTTTGCATGGCATGAAAACACTTAAAGAAGTACAAAAACTTTTTATTCATCTTGAGCACAAGATGAAGGAACATTCATCCCTACATAATTAGTGCTGATGTATCTTAAAAAACAACACAGACGAACACATCAAACACATTCATTGTGCAACTTCAGTCTGAGAAACTACAAGAGAGAGGAAAAACAGCATCTTATTCCTAGAAGTGAATCCATCAGGACGGGTGGGGTTTGAAGGAGAGAGATGAATGTTTCCATGCTGCAGGTGCGGGGAGTTTCAGGAGAGCCGTTTGGCTCCTCACACTGATTTACTCACCGAACCCCTGCTGAATAATTACAGCACAACCGTCCCACAAACAAATGACTCTGACAGACCCTGAAAGGTCACAGAGCCAAATCCCACATCCCTCGCTCGCGTTCAACCGCCGCAATCCTTCAGACGCCGGGCTGAAGTGTGTTTCCTCAGCTTCATGGATCTTACAAGCGCACAAACACACAGAGCTGAACTCCACGCTTCATCACAGACACGGAAAGATCTTAAGATCAGTTCAGAAGGAAGAGTCCTACAGGAAAAACATCTTTCATTGCTCAGGAGACTTTAAGGAGTTTGCACTTGTCAAGAATCAACTTAAAAAACACATACATGGGTCAAAAGGAAACAAATAACAAGAGTGCACAGCAGACTAGATCATTTCCCATGAGAAATGTTTGTTCATTTTGAGATTTCTGATTTTCTGATTGTAGACTTTGGTTTCTTGGCAAATTTGAGCACAGTTTGAGACACTTTGAGATCTCTCGTAAAACTCGATCCCAACCTTATTTGAAGAAGTACTGCTTTATTAACATAAAAGCAAATAAATATAATACAATGTATAATAACATAAATAAATAGATAAAATATGCAATACCTAAATAAATATATATTCATATATAAATAAATATATAAAATAGGCAATACATAATTAAATGTTTTTTAATTATTAAAAATATATTATGTTATTTAATTTAAATATTTATTTTTAATATATAATTAAATATATAACAATATATATGTGTGTATATATATATATATACAGTATCTCACAGAAGTGAGTACACCCCTCACATTTTTGTAAATATTTTATTATATCTTTTCATGTGACAACACTGAAGAAATGACACTTTGTTACAATGTAAAGTAGTGAGTGTACAGCTTGTATAACAGTGTAAATTTGCTGTCCCCTCAAAATAACTCAACACACAGCCATTAATGTCTAAACCGCTGGCCACAAAAGTGAGTACACCCCTAAGTGAAAATGTCCAAATTGTCCAAATGTCCAAAAACAACTCTGTTCACAGCGACCCGTTTCGGTGCATGTCCCTTTAAATGCTAATGAGCTCTGCTCACCCCGCCCCTCTCTTCCATGGGGTGACGAGCCGTTCTCATGAGAATGCAAACTTTAGCAGCATTTAGCTGCGGAACTTGATAATTAGCACATTATTAGGAAAAGTGATTTACAAAGAGTCATAAATACCCCTTATACTCACTTCTTCTGGAGGTGAAGCTGGATCACGAATGATTCATTTACATTTTACATTTACATTTATGCATTTAGCAGACGCTTTTATCCAAAGCGACTTACAGTGCATTCAAGTTACAGTTTTACATTTGACCAGCTCTTGCTTTCCCTGGGAATCGAACCCATGATCTTGGCGTTGCTAGCACCATGCTCTACCATTTGAGCAACAGGAAAGCCTGTAGCTCAAGACAGAAATTTGCGCAAACATAGACGCATTTAGGCAGATCGGGGGGCACATTCCCTTCAAAACCAAACGTACTCCACTGCGTCTTCAGCGGCTCAGATGTTGGGAGTAAATGATGACTGCTATGTTCATTGTTACTACATCCAACAACAGAACACCTCAATCTCTTAGGAGACATTCTTGTCTACATCTGCTCCGGCGGTGAAACAATGGCGGACTGATGACAGATCACTCAGAGCTCTACGTTAAAACTGCCGTGTCAATCAACAATCGTGGGAGGGGCCTGTGCAGAACTACGTCACTCTGCCAAGAATCTCAGAAAAGCCTGATCTGAGAAAGAGATCATTATTATTGGGGATTTAAAAAAAAGCACTGGGTGGATTTCTATCATTATAGGGTGGATGTGTACACACACTGCCAACACACATTCATGTTCAAACAACATGTAAAAGTGATTTTGCATCCAATGACCCCTTTAACGCATTCCGTTTAAAGACTTTTGACCTCGACCACCTTCCATAGTCTCAGAGCTAAAGCTGTTTCAGTGAGTTTAGGTGATAGTGGAGCCCCGCGGCTCAGATCACCCCCCCGCTGCTAAGTGCAATATCCTGTGGACGATCTCCATCGGTGCAGGCGATGCTGAACAGATGTTGCGATTGCAGCCCCCGCCAAAGTTCAGGGCAGGAGGATTCCTCCCGTCTACCCGAGTCAGCCGTCAAAGCCATAACATCTCACATGTGCCACCACCGCACGACCCACGGCGGGAAGAGCCTCAGCGCCGGACATCATGGGGGTTTAACAGCATGCTTTGATCCGCTGGCCAAATGGTGTTTTTAAGAGACACTAGTGCTTTGACACCAGGACTGTAATGTAAACTTCCTCTCTGTTGTTATTGAGCAGCGAGGAGTCTCTTCTACCGTCCACCCGGGGGGTTCAAACACTTACACGGGTGGTTACGTCAGCTTTTAGTGTCGAGACAGCAGTGGCTTTCTGTAAAGAAAGCTGACAGGAGTTTACACACAACCTAGTTTAATAATTGTTAGTATATTACTATTTCATTTTATAATCTATCTATCTATCTATCTAATCTATAATATATAATATATATATATATATATATATATATATATATATATAAGGATAGATAGATAGATAGATAATTTTATATATTTATAATTACATAATTTCTATATTATAAAAGACAGCTGTTTTTGTTCATTTATTTAATTATTATTATTAAAATATTTTGAAAATAGAAATATACTATTATATAATATAATATAAAAATACTATATATTATAACATTTAATTCATACACACGTATATTTAACCATTTTTGTGCATATATTATGAAATAAATGAACATATATATAATAAATTTACATTTTAATATATGTTAATAAAATACTAAATAAAAATTATACATTTTTATATTTTATAAATATATTATAAAAAAATGTATTAAGTAAAAATGTTTAAATATTAATATACAATTACATTTAAATATAAAAATACAGTATATTTTAATAATGTTTTTTTTTTTAAACATAAATATTACAATTATTAAAAATATATTTTGAAAATATTAATATAACAATATATTTATTATTAAATATTCATGTATTAATATAATTTATTTTAATATATATGATAAAATAATGTTAAATCCAAACTGCTTTCATCTTTAAATCTCTGAAGTATGCTATTACCCTACAAGACAGAAATGAGATTTCCTTAAAACAATTACTGGAGACTGAACTGAATGGAGAGCAAATGCTGAAGACCACACAAAATAATAATAATAATAAAAAAAACATTCCCTGATCTCAACAATGTCTCAAACTGTGCTCAGATTTTCAAATTCCAAAGTCTGCAATTAAAAGTCAGAGATTTCAACATGAATACAAACATTTCTCATAAAATGATCTTGTATGCGAACTATTGACTTACTTGGGTCTATTTTTAGAGAAACTTCTGCCAGAAAGTAGATATCTAAACACAATTCTAAAAGGTCTCTAAAAATGTTCATGTGGACACAGACCTGATCAAGAAGAAAAACCAGCAAACTGGAGCAGGTCTTGACCTCTAACCCTGTGATTGCAAAGGCCTAACAAAGTGTCATCGCACGGACCTAACGGTGAGCAAACGAGCTCCAGGGCACAGACAAATAAATCACAGAGCCCTGTCTGTTTTACAATAACTGAATCTCAATAATGTAAACATCTGCGCTGCGTGTCCGGAGCTGTTGAACACGTCTGAACCGGCTCTAGGCCACGAGCCAAACCCTTGAGAAACCGCCAGGGATTTTCTGCTATCAGGCATTTGTCTGAAACATGTACGATTCTATCAGTGATGATGATCCGTGCACATAAACCCACGGCTCTCCGCTGTCAGAAGTTCTTTAGGTATTAAAGGAGTATCATCCGGTTACCGCATCCCTTCAGGAATTCATTAAGTCCCGAATCAAAGCCAGCCGAGAGGAGCTACGGATCCCCATCACGATTCATAGCGAGCTGAGCATCTCCTGCCCCAGCGGCCCGCCGATCTTTGATTTCAAAGCGTCTCGTGGCGAGTGATGGCCTTTCAGGAGACGGAGATGCTCTGATTTCATTCTGTGTAATTAGATGGTGCTTGATGCGTGATTGTATCTGCTTGATGAAGGCACGAATGCGGGATCTTTTTCCCAGGAGCTCTGAGCGGAGTCGTTGAATTAGTCCACTCTAATGCAGTTCTTCAGTGCAGCGGGAGGTTTGCAACGCACTTGAGTCTGAACACCAAAAACTGAACATCAAGCCAAAGCTCGGATGCTTAGAGCTCATTCTGTAAAATCTCCACTGATGATAATTATGTACTGTGTATGAATCATGTATTTAAGTAGCAAAATAAATACTATATATAGATATGTCATTTTTTATAATTTATGATTTTTGAACATACATAATATATACTTTTAAAGTAAAAAAAACAAGTATTAATTACATTTAAAATTAAGTATTTATTTTAATAATCTAACTATGCATATATAATATATAAAATGAATGAATGAATTAAATAAATAGCCAATATGAGTAAATAGCCAGTATATTATGTATAAAATATGATGTAATATATAATTAATTACTTGTATATATTTTATATAATATAATTACATAAAATTTACTTAATAAAATTATATATATATATATATATATATATATTTTTTTTTTTTTGCTATTCTAGCTATGCATATATAATTAATATATATTTTTGGTGGGTTTAAAGTAAATAATATCCAATATAATATGAGTTTATAAAATATATATTTAATAACTTGTTTTTATTGTGTGTGTGTGTGTGTGTGTGTACTTAATATAGTTATGTTTTAGAATATTTATGATTTTAATTCAAATAAATATATACTTAAAGAAATATTTGAGGTTAACCTGATCAAGAAAATAACATTTAGTTGGCCAAATAAGGCCTGCCATTGAAATTATGATTATGATGATTATGATAAAATTGTGAAATTGTCAACTATGTTACCTGTTAACTCATACAGTTTGTCCGTAACATAGTTGACAATCTCACCATCAGGGAAAACACATTTTCTTTGTAATATAAAAATGGTGTTTAATGATTAAGCTTGATTAAGTTACTCTGATACAATATACTGTACCAATAGTTGTTTTACTGAGAAAGCATGTAAGCAATCAAATACTAGAAAACGGGACTATTTCATAACGCCTCCCTGTATGATTCACCACAGAAAAACCCACAAGCCCACCGGCACAGAGCGCAAAAACCACAGAGGAAGCGCAGCATGACATGAACAACATCCACAGCGATCCCAGAGCCCGACGGCCAATCACAGCCAGCGATGCAGTTCACATGAGCGGCGGATCCACACTGACACTTCAAAGAGAAGAGAAACTTCACAACTCAACCACAGCAGCCTCAGCTCCTCAAGCTGACCATTCAGCATCATCACTGAGATGAAATATCACATGATATCAACCCACAAATACATGTCAGGTCTGTTCTGATAAAGTCACAGAGAGGAGAATAACAACGCAATGCTAAATGCACTATACTGTATAGAATATTAATTTTAAGTAACTTTTAAGTAACTTAGTATTATTTGTATATTTAGAAATTGTTTTATTAAGAAATATTTATATACACATATAAACACATTATATATTAATTACATTTAAAAACAAAAATTGTTTGTTTTTTTGCTATTCTAACTAGCTATACATACATTTATAAATATATATATATATACACACACATACACTTTTTGGGGGGTTTGAAGTAAATAATAACTATTTTATAAAATACGAAATGTATATACTGGTAACTTGTTTATAAATAACTTGTCCTATTGTAGCTATGCAAATATGATTATTTATGCATTTAAACATCAAAATATAAAATTTTGGGTTTAAAGTAAATGAAATCCAGCATATTGTTGAGTAATAAACTACGAAACACATTTAATTACTTATTTATATATAAAACAGGCTAACCTATGAATTTATTATACATTTATAAAACTATTTATATATATATATATTTTTTTTTTTTTACACCAAAAGATGTGTGTCCAATCAAACTCAACAATATTTTCATCTGACACATAGAAGAAATGATGTTGATCATGGACAGGTTGCGTGATGGCCTCATCCTCAAAAACCATAAATAAAACCACACAAGATCAAAGATAATACGACCCAGATGGCATTAAATACAGGTTAAATGTTCTACTACTGTCTCAGGTTTTGCCGGTCCTGTATAGTGGAGCAAAGCCACAAATAATTATGTTGCTTGAGAGTTTTTCAACTAATGAGGAGACAGCAGTGATCAATCATGAAAACATTAATGCCACTGATTGGTTACACTGGTATATAGGGTGGCACCTTGTGATCTGATTGGTTAAAGCTGGGATGCCCGTTTGCACAGGACACATTATAGACAGACACACTGCATCTGAAGGAATGGACAAAATCACATTCTTAAAAGTTCACAATTTTAAGCTTGCACTAATGGTGCAATGCAATCAACAAGAGACAATTACACAGAGTGATTAAAACAAGCAGAAAGATTTCAAAAGGAAAGCAAATCATCAGCAAATAACGTTTTGTTGACGGTCAAGCAGGTTCAACAATAAGAAGATAATAAAACTCCAGCAGTATCTTTTGTCCGGTATAAAACAACACACGTTTTCAGGGGTCAGCGGCTCTATTCACGCGCCACAATGGAGGGACTTCAGAGGAGCTCGACTTCCCCGGGATTTCTTGACCTATCGACAGCGGACTGACCTTATATACTCCTGTGAGAAAGACTATTGTGCTCCGGAGTCAAGCAAGACAAACAAGAGGGGGAAAAAAAGAGTTCCCTGCGGTCTCAAAGAGTCTTAAGTCAATCCTGAGCAAAGTCCTTCAGAACGGGACGTTAATGGTCATCAAACTCCAATCACTTTGAACCGGGTGTCACTTATGAGCTCTATTCCAAAATAAAGCATTTTTTCTAAAACATGCATGAAAAAGCATAGAGTGCAGAGAGAAAAATTAAGATGCCTCACACAGGAAAATCCACCAAAGTGGCCTTTTTTAACCAATTCTTAATTACCCTAAATCATTATGTTAAATTTGGAAATTGTCCCGAAATTCCTGCACAAATAGCCTGGAACTATGTGCACGGCTCCAGACATCTGGCACATTTTAGTGTCACGGAATAAAAACAGCTTTAAGCGATTCTTCCACGGTTTGTTCACCTGGAACCGACTGAGCTTTATTTGGCGTTAATTGGTGGCGATGTGTTGAGCGCTGAATGCCGACTCTCTCTCTCGCTCTTGTCTTAACTTCTGAATCGTCTCGGCGGGGAGTTTTACTCAGTTTCCATTCAGGCCTCTGGTATTTTCAGCTCCTCTGCTTTCGCACCATTCGCTTCATTAAATTCTTCTGCAGTGAGAAAGGGCTTGACGGACACTGAGAGAGCGGGATGTGTGAAAAAGGCTCCGGGGGAGATGAAAGAGGCCCCTGCGGCCCCGGGGCCCCGGTGACCATCAGCTCGGCCGGACCTGAATAATCCTGAATGGGCCCGCCGTTCTTTCACATCCTTTATTCTGACTGCTAGAACTCTTCATTGCGCACAATGGCAAATGCACTAAAACTGTTTTCTCATGCTAATGGATGTGAACTCACTCCCACCAAATGCTTTTTGCTTTTTCCTACAGGATTTAAATGGGCCAATTAGAGCTTTTTTTTGGAGCCCATTATGGCTCCTCGTCTTCTATATCTCAGTGAATTTTTTAACACACAACAAGTGCCGTAACGGCCGAGAGAGATCACAGAAATCGATTGTATTTCAGGAGGAAAAGCAAACAGTAAACAGAGAAAGAGAAAGAAAGTCTGAAGAGCAAACATCAGGTCTTTGGACTCTCAACAGCTCTCTGAACTTCTGTTTGCATTCATTAGCCTCTATTACACTGTTTACTTAAGCTAGTATCAATAAAAAAAACGAGCATGACTATTTTAATGCCAAAAAAATAAATAAACCAAGAAAATACACTTTTGGTGCAATGCACATATTTTCCCTCCACAAAGTTAAACTTTAGAAGGAAATTAAATTGCACATGCACTAAGAAGACTAAAATATGAAATATTAAATGCACAAGCATTAATGAATAATATAACGCATGCAGACTCTTTCTAACACGCCTGGATGAGTAGATGTGTTTAGGACTGGTGCCTGGCACCTTCTGATCACATCTTCCCCCATATGGATCAAATTGCAGCAGAATGTTTGGGATTCCAGTGTCAGGAGTCAAACAAGAGTCGAAAAGCAACTCTATTCCTCCTATTTGTAATGCAACTTAACTCCTAAAATTAACTCTTAAAGTAAGAGTTTTGTGTGCCAGAAAAAAAAAAGCAAAAGAGCCGATGGGATTTTCTTTCCATACGAGTTCATAAATAATAATAATATTAATAACAATGAAACTATTTTAAAAGCGTTAACAGCGCAGCGTTCGTTAAACACGCATGTGCATTTCTAACGAGTTCATATGAATCACTTACCAGCTCTGAAGAGTGAATCAAACCTCCAAACTCGCGCAAACACGATCAAACTCTTTCTTCAACTTTCTGGCTCCAGAAAACAGAAGCTCCATCAAAACCCGAGCGAAGATCTGCGCGGAAAGCGGCGGCTCTGAGGGAGAACCGGGCGGAAAGTTCAGCGGACGCTCTCGGATTCTTCTTCTAACTTTTACGGTCCATCACTGAGAGCGAACGAAGGAAGTTTTCGTCTGCGGAATCATCGGAGAAGTTTGGGAAATAAAAACAACAGAAGAGTTTGTGAGCGCGACTGTTTGAGGTGAGACCCCCGGTGATCTGTTTTCAATGCTCTCTCTCTCTCTCTCTCTCTCTCTCTCTCTCTCTCTCTCTCTCTCTCTCTCTCTCTCAGTCTCTCTCTCTCTCTCTCACTCTCTCTCTCTCTCTCTCTCTCTCTCTCTCTCTCTCTCTCATGGGTCGGGCTTCACACAGAATGATCGCACTGACAAAAGTTACATCAAGTTTTTCTAGAAGGTCATCCTGGAAAAGTCAAATACTGCATGAAAAGTTTTGCTATGAACTTTCTAAACACGTAAAAAAATTATATATTATTAAAACTTAATAAAAAAAATTAAAGGTGTATTTAATTGAATTATTATTATTTTTTTATTGAATTATTCATTTATTTTATATAGGCTAATAGTGCTGAAAAGCAGGAAAACAGACCATCAATATCGATGCATTTCGTCCCAGATCTCACTCGCTTAAATCAGCCTCATTCATCACTTTTAGCTGACTGTGGGTCTGTATTTCGAATAGAAAATGGAAATGGGGTCAAAACTAATTCGTGTGAAGTTTAGGCTACAGCAGATAAAACAACAATTAATTACACTTAATTAACTCACTTAGACGTGAGCTGCTGGACTAAAATAGATTATGCTTAAATCTCCATTAAAACCGGGTTATTTCGGTACACTTCAGTATACTGTAATTACACATACCTTTAATATATAGGCTTTAGTGCATATTAACATGTGATCCACATTTCAAGGTGTGCAATTTTCATGCAAAGAGGAAAATAGACATTTATTTGGCTAAAAACTGTTTTCTTTATCATTTTTAATCGATGCATGAAATATTTTTTACATGCTTTACAAGAAAAAAAAGACAAATCTGAACTTAAACAGTGTGATTAGAAATATGTATTATATAAACTAAGAAAACATTTATTGAACTCCTCAAATGTGTTTTAAAACAGCATTGAATGTCTGTTAAAATGTATTATATTAATGATAAAACATGCTTTTAAATACAAGCTGGTGCTTAGATGGCAGCAGTATTTTAAACATTAATTTTAAATATGCACAAATCTGCCAGAATCCCATGTTATGGTGCTATAAGTGTCCCTTAAGTAAGTGATCTTAATTGCATTTGTGGTGAACACGAGACAAGACGGTGTGTAATATAGAGGTGAGAAAACACTGCACGCCGTACAGCTCTAATCATGACATCACCGCTCCGGCTCGTCATATGAGCTCATGTTTAGTGCACTAGCTAGTGATCATGCAGCTCTACACTCTCAGGAAAAAAGGTACAAATCTGTCACTGGGGAAGTATCCTGTCATAATGTACTAATATGTACACTTTAGGTACTAATATATACAATTTAATGTACAAATATTTTTCATTTAGGGGTAAAGATGCACCTTTTAGCTTTTGTAGGGTAGCGTTGGAAAGTGTACAAAGATTTTTTTTCTTTTTTGAAACACTAGTTTAATGCATTTGGATCAAATCTTGTAAGAATAATTTATGCATTAAGAGAGACCGGGGCTAGTTGTCACACAGGAAAGTGTTTCCAGTCAAAGGTCCAAATGATTAAATCTAATAATTATTTTCTCTTGCACTGGTTTTGTTTGTTGGTTTCAAACACCTAATTCACATCTGCCTTAAATTATAATAATGTTTTGTTTTGTACTGATGCAATGCATGAAACTAAAATTCCAATACCATCATATTTCAATTATATAGATTTAAACTGAAACGTTAAACTGTGCCCTGAAGACAAGAGTATTTTCTATACATTTTAGGTTAACACAAGCTATAATTCTAATTATTTTATTATTATACTTGTTTTACAGCTTATTTCAGCTGAAAAGCCTGTAAAAGGCTGCTTAATAGTAGATTTTAAATGTGACAACATGCCCCATATAGTCAGTAAATGTTAAAAGACCACTGTAACAATAATTGTGAAAATGTTCAATATATATATATATATATATATGTGTGTGTGTGTGTGTATGCATGTATGTATGTATATATGTATATACAGGCCTATATATATATATATATATATATATTTAACAGAGGAAAAAAGGTGTAACAACTAGCCCCGGTCTCCTCTACAGCTCCTCTACTCTGAATATAACAGTAATTTGTTTTTTCTTTTCTCTTTGTCCTGAGTCATCAGTTTCCTTTTTAATAAAAAGCCTAATAACCACAAAACACAGACCAATTATTTTTCTGATGATGTATTTTATGAGTTTTAAATCAAATTGATATCGCTCATCCACCCACCGCTCGTCTTTTGTAATTATTTTACTGACCTTTTTTTTTCTCATCTTCTCAAAATACGTCTGACACCACAGAAAACCCCTCAACATCAGGAGATCCTTCCAATGAGGGTCCTGTCAGAATGAGATCTCACGTGAACACCAGATGGACCTCTGAAGGGTCATTACTGTCATGAACAAGATCAGTGTTATGCGATAGCGCCATCTAGTGTTTACAAGGACCTGGTGCTTGATGTTAGCAAGGGAGATGATGACTGATTTAAACTCTGTAAAAGGTTTATAAAACCAGACTTAAGTTAATAAATACATCACATTGAACAGACATACTCATCAAAACCTTTGCATGACAGTAAACTGCTTTCAGACCGGCTTCACAGGAGGCATGACGTCACATCTGGAGGAAATTAAAATGAGCTTTACAGAGAAATTCATGCATGATTAATGAATAAATACAGAGCTTATTTTAGTTAGAAATTGATTCATTTTCATCGAAAAAGGGGCATTTATGCTTTATTTTAGCATTATTTATGGCCTACTATATAGTTATTCATATTTTCAATTAACTTTTATTTTTATATTTTCAGTTATTTAATTTTAGGTTAACCTTTAGTTTTATGTGCTTTTGACATTTTTAATAGTTTTTGTTCTTTTAGATATTACAACTTAGGTTGCATTTATTTTTATTAAAAAATAAATAAATAAATAATAGCAGTTTTTGTTGTTGTATTTTTATCAAATATTTTAATAATGTATTTTTATCAAATTGTTGCAGCTTTGATGAGCATAAAAGACTTAAAATGCTATAGAAATATTGTTCTTAGTTCATGTTAACAGGGTTATTATAAATTATAACTAAACTAAAACTAAATCTATTAAAAATCTTATTTTTCCATTTAAATAAAGCTGACGTAAAATATATATATATATATATATATATATATATATATATATAATAGAACTAGGTGAAAAAAAGAAAATTCCAAATGTTGCCTTGCCAAATTACTGAAATAAGTTTATGCTGAAGCAATAAAACATATATTATGAAAATATTACTACAGAAAATCAGCATATTAGCATGATTTCTGAAGGATCATGTGACACTGAAGACTGGAGTAATAATGCTGAACATTCAGCTTTGATCACAGAAATAAATTACATTTTTACATATATTCAAAAAGAAAACAGTTATTTTAAATTGTAATAATATTTGACAATATTACTGTTTTTTTTTTTCAAATAAATGCAGCCAAAAATCTGAATTATTCCAAACTTTTGACACAAATAATAATCCAAAAATGGCACGCACAGGATTGTGGGATATCATGGGCAGCACACGAAACATCTGTGAAACACTGGATTCTGGACGTGTCTGATGTCTTTCTCTGTATATAAAGGGAACATTTTCCAGTATTTCACAGTAACTTTATCTTGGGCCCACATGCTGGATGACATTTGACCTTTAATATCCGCAGTTTTCCCGAGCGGCTTCCCGTTCCAGCGGTGTATTAAATCACATATGCTGTGCTCATAATGAACGCCTCGTCCCAGCGCTGACCCCCGTGACCCCTGGGCTTCATATCTAATTGATTTAGATTCGGCGGTCATGATTGGGCTCTAATGGATGGCGTGTTCGTTCGGACGCTCCGGGGTGGGATTCGCTGTGACCTCACAGCGCAGGCATGAGATGAAGGTGGAAACACGTCAGGATGGATGTGCAGATCACAGCTTTAATCCGTGCAAAAGCGTTACAGATGACATGGGTCTCTAACATGCAGCAGACAGGGTGGGATCGTCCCGGATCACTGGAACAGAAAACAGAAATTAAACACTTTAAATTAAGACATCATTGGTAGAAAATTACATTAGTTGACATGCAGTGTTATTTCAGCATTATTTATCATTTTTGTCAATATTTTGAGTCAGCTTTTATTTATTTTTATTTTCATTGTTTTGATTGTAATTTTAGTCCATTTTTAGTAGTTTTGTTATGTGCTTTTATGATTTTTGCTGCTATTACTATTTAGGTTACATTTGTTTATTTTACATACATTTATCACCATCTGTTTGATTACATGTCATTAACTAACTGCATGAATTTTACTGTACATTTCTGCCATATGGACATCAACTTGACAGTCACCACTGATAAGCTACTACTAACTTACCTGAGAAGTTAAAGAAATACACTAGAAAAACACATCTATACATGTGTGGAGTATAAGAACATATAAGAGCCGAAGTGTTTGAATCATACGAGCACAGTTCAGATGAATGATAAAGTTTACTCTCTTTAACTTTGTTGTTCTGTTGTGTTCATCTGCTTCTCCCATTTGCTCTTTTTACATTGACTATCACTCTATATAGACTAATACAATCAGATATAACAATCATTTCTCAAATATTTATGACAATATATACTGATAAACTGAATGTTGATTTCAATGGTCTGAGAGACTGGATGCTTTCAGCTGATTTCTATTGAACTGTCAGCAACTGAACTGCAGCTCAAACTATTTCAAATATAGTGATTTAAGCTACAAACTCATCATAAAGCACAATGTTTCATCGTGTTCGTGTATTTTGAGCTGCAGCTCGTCTTATTAATGGAGTGTTTCACTAGTTAGCAATAAAACCGGTTACCTCACCTGAATATGTTCATAGATTTGTGTTGGATGATATCTTTGGCATGGAAAATTTATTTGTAAACATCATATTTTTTTGCTTATTTCAGTTAATGTCATAAAAATAGCAAAGTTAAGCCAGTAGTAGCACTAACAGTGTCCTGTAAACATGACTGAAAAAGGCGAAAAGCGGAGGAATCGACAAACCGAATCAATTGAGTGAGTAATTTACGCTGGAATCGCTTCGATTGATTCAAACTCGTGACTTCGATCATTCAGTTCAAGCGATTCACTAGCAAAAAACAGATCAAAAAAGCTATTAATTTTTGAATTTCGACATTGCTTGTAATTATTTTAAAAAGCCCGTATAGTGATGGGTGAAACGGCTTTTCGAAACTCCAAATCAGTTAAATCACTATTCACTGTTTCGAAACACTCCAATCAAAAGATGCATATTGCAAATCATTTGATTCAGATCGGGACTTCGGAGCAGGTTCGCGAATCATTTCGCACATTGAATGATTTGTGCTCCGCGCTCCTAAATCCTGGGCTGCATCCGAGAACTTAGGCAGCTGACTTGCTGCCTCACTGCCTTATGAGGCAATGACTTTGCAGTAGAGCCGATCCTCCCTATACGCAGTATACGCAAGCTGCGTAGGGCCCCCGAAACACCAGGGGGCAGGGGCGCAGATAGGATTTTTTAACTGGGGGGGACCAAGCTGTCAGCAGTCCAATTGTCAGCGGGGGGGAGCTATCCTGCTCCATAGTACTGGCTGAGTACTGCTGCTCCATAGTATAAACAGAGTATGTGCGAAAGTGAAAGTGAAACAAAAAAAAACTCTCCGCATCCACACGTACATACACAACCATGGCAACGACACAAAAGCATATTCAAGCAAAAGCCAACATGGATAAGTTGTGTGAAACAAAGCAAAATCAACGTTACTCACCTATCAAAAAGAAATAACGCAACCTCGGCATCCGATTCGAGCCCTTCCTGTTCCTTAAGTTCTCTCCACCGCTGGAAAGCTGCTCCGATATTTACGTGGATTCTACCTCTTGCCTGATCGTAACCCTTCTTTTCAATGTTTTGTTTCTCTGATATTTTCCTCTTTTATTATCTGCCATCTCTCTCTATCTATAGTTGATCTGCTAATATCGAGATGGTCCTCACTGCAGAACACAAGATCCAGGGGGCGGAGTTGGATCTAGATCCAACTCCTCCCACCTTACATAGACCTAAACCTACCCGTCTCCACCCCCTGATCCCTAAACCCACCCATCCCCACCCCTAAACCTACCCATCTCCACCCCTAAACCTACCAATCTCCACCCCCTGGATGTGGATCCAACCCCGCCCCCTGGATCTTTGTTCTGCAGTGAGGGGCTACTGCTAATATCCGTCCTGTGCACTCAAATAGAGCGCTCTCTTCTCTCTATCAGTACAAGACACGCCCCCTTACTGCTGATTGGCTACAAGTGTGTTTTGGGACTCGGTCAGACACCGCGGTCAAAGGGTTTTTCAAAAATCGCTCAGTGCACGTTTAAGGAGCGGCGGGCCGGGCCACTACTTAGGCTAATGTACATAACGGAAACCCTGATTAATCCTCTGTTTACCGATGTCGCCTTTCGTAGAGAGCATGAGGGGGACGGATCGGGTCACTATGAATCTGGCGGGGTCATGTCCCCCCCGTCCCTAGTGCCATCTGCGCGCCTGCCAGGGGGCCCCCTTGCTCGCAAAAATGATTTAATTTTAGTTTCGTTTTTGAGTTTGGCAAGCAGTTATGAAAACATGAATGATCATTTCTTTTAATGCGGTGCGCTGTCACCCTCTTACAAATCATGTAGCGTGAATGTCATACAGTCTCTTGACAAAGGCTCGAGACAAAAAAAAAAAAAAAAAAAAGAGTTGAAAGCAGAAGAGACACAGTTTCTCGAGCGCGATTCGAGACAGAGTGAAACAAGGACAAATGCCCCCTACTAATATGTGAGTATTACTGATTTCGGACAGGCTTCTGAGGCAGCTTAACGGTTTAATGATCTACAACAAAATAGAACGAGTTTTGGTGAGAACTAAATTAATATTTAATTACTATAATACTAATTTCTCGCTAGAAATAACATCAAAAGTGCAAAAAGTTAATCAGAAATATACATTTACACACAAACTAACCACCAGACGCAACTTTCAGACGCCATCTTTATTTTTTAGCTCAACCGTCACGGAATGGAACGCACAGGATTGTGGGAAATCAAAGGCAGCGAAGGATACATCTATGCTGCCTTCAAAAATCGATCAGATGAAGGTATCTCATGAGACAGGAAGTGAAGCTAACTTTGGATTCGGACGTGCCTTGATGCCTTCCTGCCTTGGAATGTGTCCTCCGAAGGCAGCATTTTTCAGTTTTCGGATGCAGCCCTGATCTGAAATGATGTTTCACGAATCATTATTTAGATCAGGACTATGGTACCGTGGCCGAGAGAGCTCAAAGCGCTGCAAATAGAAAAAAACCACCTGCAAATTAAGAAAACGTCAATTTTACAACACGCACGCTGCAAATGCTCACAACACAACCAAACAAACGCACTGCAAATCTTTTTTTTTAATTTGTTTGTGTTGTGAGCATTTGCAGCGCCTGCTGTCAAATTGATGATGATGTTTTCTTGATTTGCTGGTGCTTTTTCTATTTGCGTGTGTTTTCTGAAGTTGGGCTCATCCCTATGCCCTAATCGCTTCAAAGCTCTCACTCCAGAGGGTAAACCCTTAGAAGGGATTAGGGCATAGGGATGAGCCTTTCCGAATGGAACGCAGGGTGTGACGCCAAACAACTTCCCTGTGCAAAGGATCATGGGAGCCCAAAGTGTCCATCAGTTGTACCCTTCGAAATCCTTGGCCGTTTCTCAAACGGAAGGCTGCATCCTCCGTAGGTCGCATTTGTAGGCTGCATACGACATCAAGCCTGGTTTATTTCAGTTAACTGAGCATTACATTCACGAGTCAAAAGCATATTACAACAATTTACACTTAACTAAGAATAATGGTCAAATATATAACTGTTAATATTCTAAAATAAGATCTTCTTTATGACGTATGCAGCCTACAAATGCGACCTCCGGAGGATGCAGCCTTCCGTTTGAGAAACGGCCCTTCATTACGAAGGGCCCTTTGAAGTGGCCAGTTTTGAGCACTTCGGTTTGGAACGACCCTTCAATATGGCATCCATAATCGTTTTCACTCCATAGTGCCCTTCAGAGGGCGATATATCCCGTTTGGAACGCACCGTTGAATAATTCGCAATCCCCGCTCCGAAGTCCCCGGTCTTCTGAGACGAGAGCATATCGCAAACCTTTTTTTTTATTTCCTTTTTTTATTAAACAGTACAAAACATCGAACCATTAAGGCATTAAAGTTACAAAACAAAGAAAAAAGAACGAACACAAAAACACAAAATCTTAAGAAAATTAACCATGGTTTTACTACAGTAAAAGTGTAACTGTTTTTTTTAGTTTTTGTATAACCACAGTTTTACTTCAAATACCATGGTTAAACTGTGGTTAGTGTAGCAAAACCATGGTTAATTTGTGGTTATCATGGTTTAACTATAATAACCATGTTTTTTTTCACCTTAAGAGCACATATATGAATATAGAGATGAAGTTTTCTCTGCTTTAGGATGAACAGAACTTTGGATAGTTACGATGTATTCGTCTAGATCAACTTTGAATAAAGAAAAGAGAGATTTAGAGACAGATTTTTGTTTATGTATGTGAAATTTAGCTAACAGGAAACACAAATTAAAGTTATATTCTCTTCTGAGTAGTTAAACGATCCAAAGAAAACATCTTTAAAGCAGAAAGAAAAGTCACTTACAAAATGAGCTCGGATGAGCATGAAAAAAATCTGACCAGAACTTCTCTGTGGTTCATCGCCAAACAAGTGAATGAATCTTCCTCAAAAACAGCAGCTCACTTCAGTGTCTGACTTATTATAATTACGTCCATAAGCTTTTTGTGAGATTTGGAGTAACTCATGAATCTGTTGTTTGATCTCTTCATATTTAAGGAGAGAACTAAAGTCAGACATTGCTTGTTATGATTTTCAAGTGTGTAGAATTTAGTAGAGACGCTGTGACATGATCCTATCAATATCAGACACTACTAAATGTCCTAGCAATAATTTTGATCAAACAATTAAATGTCTGTTGTCTGCCGTTACGTCCCCTCCAATGCAAAAATCAAACCTACACCCTTCACATTAGTTGATATTAATACAACTTAAGAATTGTATTTTTTATTAGCATTTATTCATTTTATAAATAAATTATATATTTTTAATTTACAATTTTATTATTAACTAAAATATATCAAATGAAAAAAAAAAAATATGTAGACATATATTTAAAAAAATCCCAAAAACAAAAATTACTAAAACTTTAAAATTAAAATGAAAACAGAAAATCAAAAAAAAGAAAACAATTAAAAATATTAATAAATACTGTAATACTATATTAATGATTCTAAAATACCCAAAGAGCCTAAAATAATGAAATAATAAAAAATAAAAATAAAATAAATAAAAATTGGTGAGCTCTGCACCTGGTGTACATCTATTTAAAAAAAAATTCTGCCAATTTCAATTATGTTGAAATCATACTTTTTCAGGTTCGTTTCTACAGTGTTCAAATCTTCCCCAAACTGATGTCCACTGATTTATCATACAATAAACCACGCAAACGCAAAGTTGACATTGATGGACGGCAACAATGCAATGATTTTGTATATTATAACTTATGATCTTAAATGCACCTCCCTCAAAAATCAAATCAGTTTTGCTCTCGTCTGAATCTCTGAATCATGTTTACGTCAAAGTATCTAATGCTTGGCCTCATAACTACATGTTTTATTCGATTCTTTACTGCACTTATTTGATAAATGCTCATCTCTTGTGTTTTACATTAGAAATCCAACCCTGAATCAAAAAGTAGTGCGATCATTTACCAAAAATACTCATAAAGAGTGACCTTGAACCCTAAAAACATCCCTGAAGATGAACTCAACAGAATCATTTACATTTCTACCCAATAAAGAACTAGTTTCCAGGTCGCTGTCTCTCCTATGAATCTATAGTCTGTCCAGATCTTGTGCTGTTTGTTCCTCCTGTATTTGTCAGCACAGACAGCTCTGCTCCTGCGGGTCCCAGCGGCTGAATGAGACATTAAGGACATGCTGGGACAGAAGGAAATGTGCCTTCATCAGTTCAGCTGCCTCTGTCGGCTCGGCGTATCCCAGAATGCCTTCTGACTCCAGCGGGAGCCTCATCAGGAGGCGCTGATCGACGGGTCTGCTGCCCTGAAGCACTGAGGAGACAAAGATGTTCATGAATAACTTTACCAAGCCAAACTTTTCTCTTTACAAACATCACTTTTACTCAACCAGCTGCTATTTTGGTGATCTTTAGTGGATTTATGAAGCCACCTCTTCTCAAGATCTCACAGGTGTTACTTATCAGTAACTAAACCATTTAAAAATGATCGTTACTTGAAACAAAGTAAACGTTAAAAAATATAAACAAATGCAAAACTGTAAAATTATTATTTTATTTCAGCTAATTGCCAATGCAACATTTATCATTTCTTATAGTTCAACTTTAGTACTCAAGTACCAAAATAACTAAAACTAAAATTAATAAATAAAAATGAACAAAATCTAGACATATTTAAAAAGAGCTCAAAATTATGAAAATGCACAATAAAATTGCTGAAACTTTAAAAAATAAAGAGAAAAGGGATAAAAATTAAAATACAATTCAATATATTAACAAAAAAATAATGATAAATACTTAAAGCAAAATAAACCTTAACTAAAATAAAATAAAAAGTAAACTTATTTTATTTTAGCTAGCTGCTTTAGTTCAACTTAAGTACTACAATAACTCAAACTAAAACTACAACTAATAAAAAAATTATAAAATTGATATAGACTAATAAAAATGACAAAAGCGCACACATTTTAATTAATGTTCAACAGTACATCTATTGTTTTAGCCATTCAAACCATACAAACATCTTTTATATAAAAAAATATATATTTTGATTGTAAAATAGGTTTGTGCATGTTTATTGAGAACAATTGAGACTTTTTAAATGTGACTCAAGAGTCCAGATACTTGTGGGCCCGGGGTCACTGTATGTGTGGTCAAACAAATGCAGGTTTAATACTAACTCATGAGAATGTGAGCGGATCATTTTCTCTCTCGCAGCTTCATGAAGTCTGTGTTTAATGAGACGCTTCTCTTGGCAGCGCGTCCGAGTCGCCGTTAGCATGAGTGTCAGGTGAATAGCGCCGCGGTTTCATTGGGTTTTGGATGGTTTTCTCATCCGTTCCCCCACAGAGAGCCACCTTCAGTGAAAGCCAACTATCACTGGGGCAGAACCCTCAGAACACCATCAGAGGCTGATTGACAAGCGACTGTGCATGAAAAACGCCTGCTCCTTCCAAAAATATTTGCTTGAGAGATAGCATTTTTGTAAATAATTCATCAGTGCATTTTTTTTGCCCCTTTTTTCTTGTTAATGCATAAAAAATAATAATTTGAACAGTTTCCACTTCCACTAGAGTCATCAGGTAAAACCCTGTAGCACCACAGTGTTTTAGCTTATAAATTATAAAATATTATTATTACTTTATTCTAATAAAAATAAAAATACAATTATAACACGTACACAATTTATTATTATTATTATAGAATTTTATAATAAATAATAAATTTAATTTTATAAATATTTTTACTATGAATTTGATCATTTTTCATTAAAATGTGCTTAGTCCACCTTTGAATTTAAAGTTTGACTTTATTCAAGTTTATTAACGTTTTAGTTTGTCAATTAAAAAAATATATATATATTTTTTACATTTTACAATTGTATTTTTTATTTTGTATTATCTTATAAATCATTAGAAAATTATTTATAAGATGCACTTAACTTGACCTCTGAATTACAATTTCAGTGTGAATTTTAATTTATAAATTAATAAAATAATTTTTACTACTACTACTACAATTAACAATTAAAATTTTCATTTAAAATGCACCTACTCCACCTTAGAAGTTTAATTTCCAGGTAAACTTTAGTTTATGCAGTTTAATATATGTATGTATTTGTATGTTTTTTTTATTACTATGCATAAAACTTCACCTCTGAAGCAAATTTCCTTTTCAGCTGTTTTTTGCCACATTTATCCAAATTAAGTGAGTTTTTGCTTAAAACACGAGTAAATATCTGCCAGTGGGGTCAGAAAATCAACTTATTTAAAGGGAAGTTTTTTCTGTTTTTTTTTTTCTTTTTTTAAGCAAAAACTCAATTTTAATTATCTTAATTATTAAGACAAACTTACAAACTTATTATCTCATGTCATTTTACTTCTCAAGTACACTGAAAAAAAAAGATACTACATTTTTTTAAGGTAAGTGGTTGCAAACAACTAAATGTATTTAACTGTAGCTAAAAATACATTGATTGCAACCCCTTACCTTACAAAAATGTAGTAAATTCAATGAATCACTTTTTCAGTGTGAATGCATCTTGATTTAAGAACGTTTAGTTATTTATACTGAAACAGAACACAATAATGCTGAGGGAAACACTGAGAAACATCCACTGAGGGGCAGCAGAGCGGTTTTGGGGTGTTTGTGCAGAGTGACGGGGCTCCGCAGATCAATGAGGGATTAGAGGTCACTGATAAAGACAAGCTGGGCTTTTGGGCGGCTCTGGGTGGAAGCGGCACAGTCGGGGCTGCCGTAGATCTTCCGCTCAGCTCATTGTTGGGGCTCACAGGCCGAGAGAAGCGTCTACGGGAGGGAGTTTGACCCCTGTGACTGCACTCAAGAGCAGCATTGTTCTCTCAAATCCCCACAAACCCGCCTCTGAGACGCACAGATACTACAGCTTCAGCAGCACAGTCTGGACCAGCCGTGTTTGCATGTGGGGAAACAGTTTACTTACAAACATAACGTCTCTCATTGGGATTTCTGCGACATTTTACTGTGCTTCAGGTAGAGATGCTGCAGGCCTGTAGAGGGCGACACAACAACATCAATTTATAAGCACAGCTCCTGCGATGCAGCAGATCATGCAACTGTGCAGCTGATGAAGTTCAGAGCAAGATGGCAAGTGCTGCAATTAGTTAGAACAATCTGAAAAAATTTGTTGATAACTTAAACGTAGGTTAACTTTAGTTATTTAGTTATGACCCCAATCTGACAACTTGAATTTTTTATATTTAAAAAATTAAAAATAAATAAATAAATGTCCCAAAACCACAAAAAAAAAATGCATTTTTACACTTAAAAAAGTAACCAAAAAAATAATAATCATGATAATAATGCAAATGTCCCTGAACAGCTGAGAAAACTTAATTTTTTTTGTTAAAAATGTATGCTAAATAAATAAATTTGACCCAAAACTAAGACAACGCGTGTTTTATTCTTTCACTATTAGACCACCACAAAAAACTTTGAATTTGAAAAGCATTTCACTAATGTTTAAACAACATTCTTCATAGTAATAGTAACAGTAGTCTATTAGTTTGCCGTTTCTAACACTGTGACGGTTTGTACCTCGACTGACCTCTGAAATCTCACCTCTGTATTTCTGTCAAACATTTGTCAGCTCATACGGGCCTCCAGCGGCACAAAAACAGCCTCTAAAGGCCTTCCTGTCTGTTTTACTGGCTGTGTGGAACAAAGAAGGGGCGTAAAACTAGCCTGGTTTTAATAGACACTTCAAACAGTTCAAACACAGAGATCATGTGAGAAACTCAGGACGAGCAGCACAGACACATAATACAGCAAATTTATCATTCTACCATTGAAATATTATGTAAAGAATATGAGAAACAATTTCAGACAATGGTATTTTCACCTGACCTCATTAGAGTCCAGTGTGACCATATGATTTGAGTACAGAAACATTTAGTGAGAGTCTGTTGGTGTTGATGAACACTAGGTGGCGCTAGAGACGCAGATCCTATAAAAAGAGTTTGAGGCTGAGACAGACTTTGAACTTGAACGTCCAAAGATCAAAATGGGCCAAATAAAGTCTTTATAAAAAATCTCAGATGCCAAGAAATACTTCTTGTGCATGCTATTAAGATCAAAAACTTAATGTCAAAAACTCGATTATGAGAAATTGAAAACAAAAATCCAAGACTTTTGTGAGCATGTGTGGATTTGGGGATTTAAATGTAACCGAGTAAGAGAATTAGAGAAAGAAAAATGGAGAAGTTGAACCTCTCAGGTCATGAGATTTGAAAAAGTAAATATGTTTTTCTTCTCCTTTGGTGTTTTTACCCACTTCTCCAGAGAGAGAGAGAGAGAGTCGCCTCTAAAGCCCAGTTTCAATCACCTGAGAGCTGATCCAACCAGCTTTATCTAAATTAAGACTTTCGTCTATTGTCCGTTTTATTATTATTACATTATTCTGCATGAATTGCATGAGGATGTCCTATAAGAGAGGTTCTGTCAAGTTTAGCTATTCAGATTCAGTTATTTTGTCTGGTCTGGTTAAGATGAACACACACGGCATTATTGTGGTCCTCTGGAGAGTGTGCTGTTCAAGACCCCTACCACTAAACAAATTGTCGAGTGACCTCTTGCTCCGGTGTATTTACCCATGACAGGTGTATGAATCACAGCCGTCCCACCCTGAGCATTACCCGCTCCATCACACCGAGAGTGAGACACACAACTAAACTTAATGATCCTCATAATCAACGAAAGCGCTCAACACTGCAAATCAAAACAACAACAAAAATGCATATGTGAAAATGAAATAAATTAAACGCACAGCAGGGTTATTATAGTTTACTAACACACACACAAAAATCAGCTACTTGAACTGAGCTTTATCTGAAATATATATATATATATATATATATAAGAACCTTTTACGAATTTTAAACACTGTTACATTTCACGTTTAAATATCATTCTACTTGCGTGAACATTCTGATCTTTCCACAGCCTAAATGGAATGTTTCTAAAGCGCAGACCACTTTAACCATTCTAACAGGAACATTCTTTTTGTTTTGTCGTGCCGGCACGTCGCCCGCTCTCAGTGTAGACGGGGTGTGAGGCTCTTTGTGAAGTGTTCTCCGACATGAGGGGCTCTGACCTCTGACCCCCCTCTCATATCTGGCCCCTCTGCACTTCAGGGCCCAAACCCTCCCCCCTCCGTCCCGGACCGCCGTATGATTTATTCAGCAGCTCTTGCTGTGGACTGGCTTTGTGACCCCCTCCCAGAGTGTGTTTGGAGAGGGTTGGGGACCGTCAGCGTGAGCAAACGCCCGGTCGTGCTGCAGCATCCGCCGTGTGACACTGACTCACGCTCACAGCTTTGCTGGCGGTACGGAAGCGTCGCCCATCTGGCCTCGTTCCTCTGCAAAGCGGCAGAAAGATTCAGATTTTAGTTTGATTAGGTCATGTTGCGATTCTGTCCTTCAGTGGAATGATTTGTGAAGCGAGTTGTGCGTGTTTAACCCCTCATCTCCTACAGCAGGCATCCTCAAATCTGGCCCACTCCTGCAGAGTTTAGCTCTAACCCTAATCAAACACACCTGAGCATGCTAATCAGAGTCTTCAAGATCATTAGAAAATCACAGGTAGATGAGTTTGATCAGGGTGGGAGATAAACTCTGCAGCAGATTGGCCCTCCAGGGAAAGATTTGAGGAACCCTGTCCTACAGAGATGATTTAGATTTTCACTGTCGCTTCTGGCCAAAATATGAGTCCATAATTCATAATAACACTTCCTCGAGTGAAAAAGTCCATCTCGTGTTGTCTCTCATCAAAATCCAGTCACATATTTGTTTAGAGCTGTTTTAGCTTGTAAACGCTGCTTGATCTGTGCAGATTTCTCTCCTGATTCAGACCAGACCACTTTTTCACTGGAGGAAGCAATATTATGGATAGAGGACTCATATTTTGGCCAGAAGCAATGTTTTAAAGGAGATGCACAATGCATGTTTAATCTATCAAATATTCAATTATGCATTGCTGTTACATTATACAATATTAAACAATCATGCATATAATTATGCATTCTATAAGTTGTCTTTTTAATGTCATATAGACACTTTTTGATTGTGTAAATCAGCATTCAAATCCCTCTTATTTTACATTGTCCCTTTAGATCTGAATCGTGTTTATGTCATCAATCAGTATGTTTACATGCACAGTAGCTGTATCTTGCTGTAAGCAGGTTTTTGTGTGGTTGAGCTACAGAATGTACAGGACTCACTCAATCATAATTGTTTGACATTGCATCATGTAACGGCAATGCATAATTGAATATTTGATTAAACAGACTTTGTGCATCTATTAGTCCAACTTTTCAAAAATCAGACTGTTGCAATTTTACTTTGACTAAAGGTTTACACAACATTATAAAAAGCTAAATTATTACATGCATGCATTGCATTGTTTGATAAAGTAATGGGGCAATGCATAATTGAATATTTACAATCACATTATCAATGCCTGTTCGTTCATTGTTTCAAAAACTGGACTAAGTGTGATTTTACTCTGACTAAAGTGTTTGCATGACGTATCAAAAAGACAAAGTATTGCATGCATAATTATATGCATAATTGTTTAAGATTGTATAAGTTTGACAATTTATAATGTAACACCAATGCATAATTTAATATTTGTTGGATTAAATACATGTTAATATGTTTAGATGCTGGACGAAGTCAAATTATAATCACATTTTGAAAATCAGTCATAATTTTGCTCTGACTAAAGTGTTTGCACAACATATTAAAAATACATTATTGCTTTAGTCCGACTGAAATGGAATTGCATAAAGTGCATGTAAACACACTTTAAGTGAGTACTAGTAGCAGCTGTTCAACATTAAACAGTAACTAGATTTCATTTTCATTATGTTACTGATGTATTTGGTTTGGATTCACCATACACATTCATCTGTCACGGATGCACTGGAAGAAATTCAAAGAATGCAAGCTGCTCTCTGAGACAAAATATAATATTTGTGACCGAAAGCACATCAAGATGCTAATTAATCGTCATCAGTAATGGCTCACTTCAACAAGTTAGAACGGGTTGCAAACATTCACACTTTTTCAGGTGGACTCGAGGGCAGTTCGCAATGCCCCTTTCACACCCAGTGTGCAACAAAAACTCCAAAAACACCTTTATATTCATGCATTTAACAGATGCTTCTATCTGAAGCTACACGCATTCCCTGGGAATCTAATTCATTATTTCAACACTTCTAGTAAAGGAACGCAAGCCTCTGCAAAAGCACTTACAATGCGAATGTCTCACAGAAACACATACAGCAATGATCATGGATCTGTTTTACCTTTTGTTTTCAAAATTTAGGCCATTGAAGCCATCCAATATAGGAATGAGTTTGTTTCTTCATCAGATTTGGAGAAATGTAGAATTGAATCACTTACTCAGAAATGGATGCTCTGCAGTGAATGGGTGCCGTCAGAATAAGAATCCAAACAGCTGATAAAAACATCACAAAAATCCACAACACTCCATTCCATTCCATTCCATCAGTTAACATCTTAAGACAAATGCTGTGTGTTTGTAAGAAACAAATCCATCATTAACATGTTTTTTAACTTTAAACCACTGTTTCAGACTAAAATACAAGTCCTTTATCCATAATAATGCTGTCCTCAGTGAATATCATCTGGTCTGAGGAGAGAAATCTGCACATATCAAGCAGTCCAAAAAAACAACAAGCCAAAACAGTCCAAAACAGCTCTAAACAATATGTGGCTGGATTCTGATGTGAGAGACAACAGGAGATGGACTTTTTCACTGGAGGAAGCGTTATTAAGCGTGCACATCACGGAGGATCTCACCTGGACCACCAACACCATGTCACTCTCCAAGGCGGTACAACAGCGCCTACACTTTCTCCGCCGGCTGAAAAGAGCAAGTCTCCCTCCACCCATCCTCACCACATTCTACAGGGGCACCATTGAGAGCGTGCTGACCAGCTGCATCACTGTCTGGTACGGGAACTGCAGTGCTGCTGACTGTAAGACCCTCCAGCAGACAGTGAACACGGCTGCAAAGATCATCGGTGCCCCTCTCCCATCCATCCTGGACATTTTCCTTGCACGATGCTCCAGCAAAACCAACAGCATCGTGAAGGACCCCACCCATCCCTCCCACAGTCTCTTCCAGCTCCTACCATCAGGAAGACGGTACCTGAGCATCAGAGCCCGCTCCACCAGACTGCTCAACAGCTTTTTCCCCCAGGCTGTGAGAGCCCTGAACTCAGATCACCCCGCCCCCCTCTGAAACCCCATGCAAACCCCTACCTCCTGAACCATGGACCATCTCCCCCCCCTCTCCAAACACCCCCCAACCTTACCACACCAAAGAAAAAAAACTGTGTGAAACTTTTTTTTGTGCAATTGAAGTGTGCTACACACAGGTGAGTGGGCCAGTACAAACCACCTGTAGTAACACACTCTCCTCTATGCGCACTAGACACTTTTCACACACTGCTGTGTGTACATAATCCCACAAAAGACTCAGCAATATATGTATGTTTACATGCTCATGCACTACAAATCATCTTGTACTGTTCCCCAGCCAGCTGCTTGACTCACAATGTTTCTCTCTGCACATGTACAGTATTATGTGAAGCATTCGTATAGTTTGTATTTTTTATCTTTATTTGTATAGGGTAAACATTTATATATAGTATACTTAGTCAAAATCTGTCTGTAGGTTAGTTGTGTATAGGTTTATAGTGTTTTACTTCATTGTTGTATGTCTGTATTTATGTAGCACCGTGGTCCTGTGAGGCACGACATCTCGTTCCACTGTATGTCCCCACATATAGCGGAATGACAATAAAGCTCAACTTGATTATGGATTATGGACTCTTATTTTAGTTAAAAATGTCTTGATGGATTTGTTTCTTATGAGCACGCAGCTTTTGTCTTCTCAAGATGTTAATTGATGGACTGGAGTGGATTACTTGTGGATTATTGTGATGTTTTTATCAGCTGTTTGGACTCTCATTCTGACGGCACCCATTCACTGCAGAGGATCCATTGCTGAGACACTGATGCAGTGACACATTTCTACAAATCTGATGAAGAAACAAACTCATCTACATCTTGAATGGCCTGAGGGTGAGAACATTTTCAGTAAATATACTTTTTTGGGTGAAGCATTCCTACTCTTTCTGAAAGTAAACGCTCTGTATTATTATGAGTGGAAAGTCAGTTGACTGAGGTCGACAGCAGCGTATCTCTTTTGTGCGAGCTGTGAAACCGCTGACTGTGGAACGTGAGAAGGAAAGAAAGGTGAGCGCGCAGGGACGTCCCGTACGTGGCTCCTCCTTTTGTTCTCTGTGCTCCTCTTGTTCGGCGAGGAAGGCCTCAGAGACCGCAGGCCTGAAAAAAGCCGTCCGGCTAATCGAGACTCATCTCGCTAACCTCTGTGTCACCTCTCCTCCTCCCGATCCAAACGTCACACCTGCATTCATGGGCTCTCCTGTGAGGACCCAATCTCCGCGCGGGAGTCACTGTATGCGCGTCCTGCCCAAATAAAACAACAACATTTCCTGGGAGTGGACGGATGTTGAGAGAAAAAGCTTCCAAACCAACCTTCTCACACCGGTGTCTTTGTTTTTCTCATACGGTGGATGATAAGACCCGAGACGACGGAAAGCATAAAGATTATTTAAAGCTGGTGTGTCATTTTTTTGCTATTCAAATATTTTTGTTAATTGAAATAAAGCTGAAAAGTATTACATTTAAATATTAGATGCACTAAAAAATTACTTTGAGGTCTGTAAGAGATATATATATATATATATATATATATATATATATATATTATGGCTCTGTATGCCACCAGAATAGAATTAAAATGAAACAATCAAGTGCAGACTTTAAGCTTTAATTTAAGGGGCTGAACAAAAATATAACAAAATACTCAGGAATTACAACCATTTTTGTACACAATTCACCCATTTTCAGGTGAGAAAATCTTAAGTCTGAACTCATGGACATCACCAGAGACTGAGTTTCTTCTTTGTGATGCTTTGCCAGGCCTTTACTGCAGCTGACTTCAGTTGTTGTTTGTTTGTGGGTCTTTCTGTCTTTAGTTTTGTCTTCAGCGAGTGAAATGCTGCTCAATCGGGTTGAGATCAGGAGATTGACTTGACCATTGCAGAATATTCCACTTTTTTTACCTTGCTGCATGTTTTGGGTCATTTCCACTTGTACTATGAAGCGCCGTCCAATCAGCTTTGCTGCATTTGGCTGAATCTGTGCAGAGAGTATATCTCTATACACTTCAGAATTGATCCGGCTGTTTCTGTCTTCTGTCTCATCATCACTAAACACCAGTAACCCAGACCCACTGAAGCCATGCAGCTCATGCATCACACTGCTCCATGTTTCACAGATGATGCTGTATGCTTTGGATCATACTTTTTTATTCCTGTCATTCTGAACAGGTTGATCTTAATTTCAGTCATCCAAAGAATGCTTTTCCAGAAGTGCTCTGGCTTTTTTAGATGTTTTTTGTCAAAGTTTAATCAGGCCTTGTTTGCAGCTTGTGGTGAAGCCTCTGTATTTGCTCTGGTGAAGTCTTCTCTTGATTGTAGACACGTCTGCCTCCTGGAGTGTTCTTCTCTTGGCTGGATGTTGTGAAAGGGTTTTTCTTCACCATGGAGAGGATCCTCCGATCATCACCACTGTTGTCCTCCCTGGACGTCCAGGTCTTTTTATGTTTCTGAGCTCACCAGTGTGCTCTTCTTTTCTCAGAATGTACCAAACTGTTGATTTGGCTGCTCCTAATGTTCCTGGTCTCTCTTCTGATGGATTTGTTTTGTTTTTGAAGCCTAACAATGGTCTGCTTCTCTTGTATGGAGAGATCCTTTGACTGCATGATGTGGGTTCACAGCAATCAGCTTCCAAATGCAAATGGCACACTTAGAATCAACTCCAATATAGGAATAGTCCACAACTGTCCTTGAAACAGCTTTCGAGTCAACTGTCCAATTAGTTGGTCCCTTGAAAAAGGGGTGAGGTTCATATTAAAGAGCTGTAATTCTTTAACCTTTCCTCCAGTTGTGATGAGAATACCCTCAAATTAAAGCTCAGAGTGTGCACTTTAAGCCATATACATTATATAACTGTAACTTGAATATGTTTTGGTCAACAGCTAAAATAATAAAAATTGTGCCTGTGTCCAAATACTGTATATATGGACCTGACTGTATATATTTCAGAAGGAAGTGCTAACCAAGGTGGCATTTATATGATAAAAAAATACAGCAAAACAGGTAAATATTATTATAATTTAAAATAACTATTTTCTATGTGAATATGTAGAAAAATGTAATTTATCGCTGTGATCAAATCTGAATGTTCAGCAGCATTACTCCAGTCTTCAGTGTCACATGATCTTCAGAAATCATTCTAATATGCTGATTTGCTGCTCAAGAAACATTTCTGAATATTATCAATGTTGAAAACAGTTGCGCTGCTTTATATTCTTTTGTGGAAACCGTGATACATATTATTTTTCAAAATTATTTGATGAATAGAAAGTTCAAAAGAAAAGCATTTATTTGAAATGGAAATCTTTTGTAACATACTGCCTTAATAAAAGTATTAATTTATTAAAAAGAAATCTTACTGACCTCAAACAATTGAAAACAGTACTAGCTGTGATGTTTTATTTGGTTAAGAAAACTGAAATAAATCTGAAATAAATTAAATATAAATATTAGATGAATCTTTCATAATTATCGTTTAGTTTAAGACAAAGCAATAAATTTACTGATTGGAAATTACAACTAAAATTAAAATAAAATCATTAAAAAACAACAACAAAAAAATGACAAAAGCATATAAATTACTAAAAATGTATTTAAAAAATTTAAATTAAAAGTTAAAATATAAAAATATATGTAAAAATAACTGATAAATAAAAATATAAACTTATATGAAAAATATAAAATATAACTGAAAATAACTATTCTACTCTTATGCTACAAAAACTCAAATTATAAATTTTATGTGAAAAAAATTATATTATGTGAAAAAAAATAAGTTTTGTAGCGTTTGCACTCCAGACATGAATGATTCCTCAAACCATGTGTGATTTTACTTCACTAAGCAATTAGATTCTCCATTTTCACCTGCTGAACCACAAAACAGGTGAAAAACCCCACAGAGGCACATTAAAGGAGGAACCTGAGAGCAGAATATCTCTGGATATCTCCAGGAGGATCGTTCCTGCAGCCTGGACCTGTTTTCCATCTGCAGACGTTGTTCCTGCCTGATATTTTGATACTGTTGTGACAGGGAGAAGAAGGTCAACACGGATTTAACTGATAATAATCGTTTCCCGTGAGGGAAAGCAGGATCTCAGCTGAAGGCCGCTCACGTCCAGATCTGAATGATTTCAGCCTGACATCACACTCGTCTATAAAACGCCTGTCACGTGTGTTTTGTTTGTTCAGGACTCCGGAGCGTGAGTTTTTACAGTCCACCTGGCAGGCCGACGTTTACAGACGCTATATTAGCAGACGTCGCCATTGCCGATGAACCCTAGTTAGCTAGACGCTCCTGATCCCTCACGAGGACATGTCTAAAATACCTTCAGCGCTATCAGAGGAAATGAGCCTCTGCTGTGCACAGGCTTTTAAAAATGAGAGCAGCGAACACTTTGAATTCCTCACATTTCCAGAGATACAGCGACCGGAAACACGCTCGTGTCTGAATATGTATATGTGTGTGTGTGTGTGTGTGTGAGAGAGAGACTGTGGGTGTAATGATGAATCTGACTTAGAAATATTTACATGTGACTGAGTCTGTCTGTCTATCTATCTATCGTTATAGGTTGTATGAGACAGAGATCTCTTGTGAAACTCTAGAGGAGACACAAGATCAACTGAGGTCATTTTGTCAAGAGAAACATCTGAAACTTCAGCAAAAAGGCACAATTTGAAATATTAAACTATTTTTATAATCTAATTTAAGGATATTGCATGAATAAAACTACTGAGATGCAAAAAAATGCATTAAAAAATTACACTGCCATTCAAAGCTCTGAAGTCAGTAAGAATTTTTTATATTTTTGAAAGAAGTCTCTTCTGCTCACCAAGGCTTAATTTATTTGATCAAATATACAGTAAAAATTATGAAATAATATTACAATTTAAAATATGAATATATTGTAAAATGTAATTTATTTATGTGATCAAAGCTGAATTTTCAGCATCATTACTTCAGTCTTCAGTGTCACATGATCTTCAGAAATAATTCTAATAAGCTGATTTGCTGCTCGAGAAACATTTCTGAATATTATCAATGTTGAAAACAGTTGTGCTTTTTTCCAGGATTCTTTGATGAATAAAGTTCAAAAGAACAGCATTTATTTGAAAGAGAAACATTGCAATATTATAAACAGAAACATTTGTAACATTGTAAATGTCTTTACTGTCACTATTGATCAGTTTAGTCCATCCTTGCTGAATAAAAGTATTCATTTAAAAAAAATAAAAATTACAAGATGCATGGACAAAAGTCACAACAAAACATGAAGTCCACATGAACACATGGAATGAAAACACTGCTTTGTTTTTTAGTAAACGGTTCATGTTCAATCAAATTATATAAATACATTTTTGAACATGTCTAATAATTTAATTTGCTTAGAAATTGATATTCATTATTAACTGTGCGCATCTACCTGTTTGTGTGACGTCAGTTCGGTTTTGACAAATTCCACCCATGTTCTTGACCTCAAGTGTCGTTTAATTTCACTTTTCCCAAGTAGAATGTTGGAAAATATATATAATGTTACAAATGTTTCTGTTTATAATGTTACAATGTTTCCATTTCAAATAAATGCTGTTCTTTTGGACCTTCTATTCATCAAAGTATCCTGAAAAACAAAAGGTATCATGGCATTAGAACACTGTAGAATTCCTTACACGATCTCCAGGAGCGTTTCACGGTAAAACCATTCAGCTGAACTAACAAGAGTCCAGAAACCTTTTCACATTCCTTTCCTCTCATCCATCCTGAAAGCTCTCGCATTAGAGCTCAAGTCCACGTACAAGTGTGTGTGTGTGTGTGTGTGTGTTTGTCGGAGGGCAGGAGGTCATGTTGAGTAACCTGAGAGCTCTGACCCCAGCTACAGCTGAATCTAAGAGTAAGCGTCCCTTTAAGAGCGTGTTTGTGTGCATGCTCGTCCAGAGCAGTGACAATATCCAGGTATCCTGATGTATTTAAGGTCTTGTGGTGTGAGATAGCACTTTTGAGATTACTTTTGAGGCTCAATGAATTCCAGACGCTCTGACCATTCCTGACCCGCTCTTGACATCACATCCACTTTGCATTCTCAAACATCTCAGCATTTTGTTTGTTTGCATTGCTTTATTCATGAGTCTGGGCATTCTGTGCAGCCGTAACCCTCTTACAAAGTCTCCACCATTTCCAAAACACAACATAGTTTCCCGTCAGGATCTGCAAACCTGCCTGTCATAATGTTGACACTAGAGTAAGTGATCGCTTCCCTCGGACGAAGGCAGATGCCGTCCGACCTGGGTGTGAGCCGTGATGAGCAGATAAGATCAGGAGGAGCTCAGCAGCCCAGCGCTCTATAAACATGATGGAGATCCATCTGTGCTCCTCGACGCTCGTTAGGACTGTTTGCCGAGTCAAGCATCGCTGCTGCTGCTAGAGTGAATGCTAGGGTTCGTTTCATCAAACCTCTAACACTAAGTATTGAAGTCAAGCGATCAGAATTCTTCAGACATTCCAGCAATTTTCTAACAGCTACTTAGCATTGGCTTGTTTATAAGCAAGAACATATGTATTCAGAAATATACATATAAAATTTAATAATAATAATTTAATATAAATCTATATTAAATTAATTACTTATTTATTTATAAATGTATTTTAATGATATATATATATATATATATATATATGGTAAAATTATATAATAATTTAATAATAATAATAATAATAATAATATATGTTTAAATAAGTTTATAATGACAATCTCATATTTAATCAGTTTTAAAGTTCAGGTTTCCAAAATAAAAACAATTTTCACATTTTTTAAAAATCTAATATTTTAAATAATCTCAAAAAATCTTTCTCTTGATTATATTCTAGAATCAGAGCAGCTGCAGGAACTCCTCTCATTTCTTTGTGTCGAGCTGCGGCTCCGGGTGATTTCTCTGCCAGCGCGGTCCATGGATCATGTTTAATTACACTAGGAATCAGCCGCTGGATTGAGAGTGTAAACACGGCACACAGGCCCTCAGCCGAGGGGTTTTATGGGAGTGTGTGTTGATCTTCTGCAGGTTTATTGCAGAGCGCTAAAGTTCAGGTGTTGGCACGAGTGCGGAGCGCTTTCAAAGTGACGATTCTTCACTTCACTTATGTAACTCTACTGCTTCTCCTCAAGACACTGAAGTGTGATATGTTCTGAGATGCTTTCAACACCAAAACACAGACCACAACTTAAACTAAACAAAAAGAACATGAGTATACTCTCACATAACCAAACTTCTGCTACCAGCATCAATCTGGCCAAGTTTGCAGCTAATTTAGAAAAGAAAAACTCATTAAATTAGAAGAAATGAGCAGAAATCTTTGATGAGAATTTCTATCTTTTCAGAAGTACTAAACACACATGACTAACAGAATGCACTAGTGAAAGTCTCAGCTAATTTAGAAAAGAAAAACTCATTAAATTAGAAGAAATGAGCAGAAATCTTTGATGAGAATTTCTATCTTTTCAGAAGTACTAAACACACATGACTAACAGAATGCACTAGTGAAAGTCTCAAATAAAACTCTGAATATCTTCCAAAGATGTGATGACACTAATCTAAGACCACCATGTCCTAAGTGTTATTTTTGTTAATTAAAACATATATACAACCCCAAATCAGAAAAAGTTGGGACGTGAAAATTGGCCCCAAAGGGCTGAAATGGGGCCCACGTAGGTAAAATCCCTGGCTCCCTCCCTGGGGTCTGGGCTCCTGTCCCCTAACTCCCCCCCCCCTTACGGCGTGTCAGGGTTCTGTTGTGTGTGTCATGTGTTCCCGCCTCTTGTGTCCATATTTGGTTTGTTTCCTGTCCTCGTCTGATGTCATTATGAGTTAAGTCTGTTCCAGCTGTGTTTGTCTAATTAGTCTGTGTATATTAGTTCCTGCCTTTTGAGTTTGATTTCGTCTGGTCTACTCGTTACTTCCCGGTGTATCCTGTCTTTGAGTCCTGCCTTGTCCTACCTTGATGTCATTAAAGATTATTATTTGAGTTTATATCCTCGTCTGCGTGTTCCTGTTCCTCCCTCGTGTGTGCACCCCTTAATATTTAACCATTGACTGTAGCCATTCAGCATTACAGTATAATTGAGAGCTATGAATTTTAACATTTATTAGACTTAACTTCTAATTTAAGTGAACTTAAAACAATCTTCACACGAACCCATTATAATAAATGACATATTTAGCTACCTGTGCCCTTCAGCAGAAATATACAGAAAATGAATAGTTACCAAACACTAAATTAAATATAGATGAACCCCTTAAAGCTATAAAAGTTATTGATTTCCTCTTTTTTTCTTTTGTTCTTGGATTAATAGACATCACAGCAGCTGGTTATTATTATTTGCCTGCTATTGCTTTAAAAGCTGCTGCTGCTTTCTGACCAACTTCAGGTCTTAAAGGGATAGTTCACCCAAAAATGAAAATTCTGTCTTCTTTGTTCTGCTGAACACAAAGGAAGATATTTTGAAGAACGTTTGTAACCAGGCTGTTTTGGGGCACCATTGACTTCCATAGTAGGAAAAAAAAAACTATGGAAGTCAATGGTGCCCCAGAACTGCTCTGTTTCCCACATTCTTCAGCATATCTTCCTTTGTGTTCAGCAGAACAAAGACATTCATACAGGTTTGGAACTAGTTGAGGGGGAGTAAATGACGACAGAATTTTCATTTTTGGGTGAACTATCCCTTTAAAGCAGGGTTCCTCAAATCTTTCCCTGGAGGGCCAATCTGCTGCAGAGTTTAGCTACAACCCTGATCAAACTCACCTACTTGTGATTTTCTAATGATCTTGAAGACTCTGATTATCATGCTCAGGTGTGTTTGATTAGGGTTAGAGCTAAACTCTGCAGGAGTGGGCCAGATTTGAGGATGCCTGCTTTAAAGTCTCTACTAATGAGCAGACGAGTTGAATCTTGTGTGTTAGATGAGGGAGACAGTGCTGGGTGCCTCAGGAAAGTTTTGGAAACCATTTCAAATATGAGGCATATATAACATATTGCATGCATGCACACAGTTTTAAGGCAGCTTTAATCGCCTTTTTTGGTAACTTCATGCCATAACTGACGGCATAACTAGGACATTGCATGCACGTAGTTTCTTTCGCTGTTTGATATGAAATGATACAGGCTACAGTGCGCGCCGTCACCTTTGTGCCTTTGTATTTGAAGAGCGCGTGCTATGAGCACAGTACCTTTTACGCGCTCGTTTGACTCGCGCCTGGCGCGGAGGCGATGTTAGAGCGCGCGTCTGAAACGTCTCCCGTTTGATGTGGTCATAAAGACGTTCTGCATCTAAATAAACGCAATCCTTTTCAAGAAAAAAGAGACGGAGGCAGCAGTTGTGAATGGGGTGGCCAACCCTAGCCCCGCCCCTGCATTAACGGCATTAAATAAATAAATCTCCCGCGTTAACGCGCTAATTTTAACACCACTAATATATATATATATTATAGGGGTGGCACGGTACATGTATTCATATCGAACCGTCACGGTACAGGCATCTCGGTTCGGTGCATGAGGTCTTACGACGAATACAGGCAATTCACCCCCAATCCAGAAGGGGCGCCCGCAGTAATGCAACGCTGTTTGATAACCGCCAGCAGAAGAACAGCGAATGCCAACGGTGACACAGAGGCGGGCGCGCTGATGTTTGGCTCACTGTATTTTATTTTGATAAAGTACCAACTGGCTGTCAAGTTAGCAATGCTGGAACTGATGTGTGTGTGTGTGTGTGTGTGTGTGTGCGTGCTCAGGCGCGATCACTTCAACTGTTTCCTTATACCAGAAGAATCAACTTTAAACACTTATTGTCTTATTAATAATCACTGTATAAAGGTCTGCTTTTATTTGTGTAACGTTACACTCACAATGAAAACAAAACAGATTTTATATAACATGTAATAATAATAATAATAATAATAATAATAATAATAAGTAGTATTTTCAATTCTAGATGGATTTTTTTTTATTTGCACTACTGTCTGTTCAAAATAAATGAAAAGAAACGAGCATAGTAGATTTTTTTTTTTCCTGTTGTACCGGAATCGTATCGAACCGTGACCCCCGAACCGAGGTACGTACCGAACCGTGACATCGGTGTACCGTGCCACCCCTAATATATTAGCATATAAATAATACTAAAATAACACTGGTGTTAGCATGAATGGAAGCTGTAGATTTGCCTGGTTAGCTGTTTGTCCGTGTACAAGCTTAACTACAGCAAAGCTGAAGGAATCTCATTAAAGCACTACTGAAGTCTAAACTTGCCGTCACACAACAAACAACACACTGAACTGAATTAAAGTACAGCGCAATCCCTCACTGCAAAGCTACAGCCAACACTACACACCACATTCAAGAAAAAAAGTACAGAGAGCTGGTGGAAAAGTGTGTCACTTGCTTTTTTGGAATTAGTTTTTTTGTTACTTACGGTGGTCGAGAGAGCTCAACGCGCTGCAACTTCGAAAACACATGCAAATAGAAAAAACACCTGCAAATTCAGAAAACAACTTCGTCAATTTTATAACACACGCGCTGCAAATGCTCACAACACAAACAAATAAAGAATTTTATTTGCAGTGTGTTTCTTTATTTGTTTGTGCTGTGAGTATTTGCAGCACGTGTGTTATAAAATTGACGAAGTTGTTTTCTTAATTTGCAGGTGTTTTTTCTATTTGCAGCGCGTTAAGCTCTCTCGGCCACCGTAGTTACTACATTTGTCAGATAATTTGATGCTATGAAACTATAAAAGCAAACTGGCAATAACATGCACTAAATAAATAGTTGAAATACAATTTCAGTTTTGTAACAGAACATGGGGTTTGATTCCTAGGGAACTCATAAAATATACCTTTACACACACTTGTAAGTTGCTTTGGATAAATGAATCTGCCAAAATATATGCATTAAATAAATGCAAAATACAATGACAAATAATGCAATGCGAGTTTAAAAGTTTTGTCTTAACATTGAGACACTACTTTAACATTTTTATTATTTTTATATATGAATTATTATGTCGATACAGTTTTTGTTCACTTCATTTCAGTTTTAGTTATTTTTTAATTTTGTATTTTTTTCATTTAATTAAATTTTTAGCAATGTTATTGTGCTTTTGTCAGTTTTATTGTTTATTTATTATTTTTAAAATATGTCTATACCGTTTGTGTTCATTTTATTTCAGTTTTAGTTTTAGTTAAAGTTTTAGCAATTTTGTTGTGTTTTTGTAATATTTTTTTTTTTATGTCTATATAAATTTATTCGTGAGAAATTGAAAATCAGAAATGTCACTTGGCAGCTAAAATATACGTTTTTTTTATATATTTTATTTTATTTCAAGTAATGACACTTTTTTTTCTGGTTTTAGTTTTAATTTATTTGTGCAGAACAATATAACAGGGTTATTATAATGAACTAAGACAAGTAATTTCCTGATCTAATTACCAGGCACCTGACTCAGTAAAACCTATAGTTTGTTATTGAAAGGATAATGCTAACGGTCAAAGTTTTGCTACGCAAAGTAGCTGTAGTACGCTTAAGTTCTTTAAAGGTTTTGCTTCAAAAGGCCAAGCAGCTGTTGTTGATTGGCTTTAATTAGTCTGCATTAGGCTGGATGCTAAGTCTAAGCCACATGAAGGTGAGAGTAAGCTAAGCTTATTCTAATGTCAGAAACATGCACTAGCACACGTGCAACCTGTCTGACCCTGTGCACAAACACGCTCTTAAATGCATACGCACAATTAATGCTGCATGCTTCTTCTAATCCGACTGCTTTTACCATGATTCGCCTGGTACTTGTAGTGTTGAAAGTCATGAATGGTTTAGAGAGCCTCCTTTAAAGGGGTCATATGACGCAATTTCAAGTTTTCCTTTCTCTTTGGAGTGTTACAAGCTGATTGTGCATAGATAAGATCCCTGAAGTTGCAAAGACTAAAGTCTCAAAACCAAAGAGATATTCTTTATCAAAGTTAAGACTCAACCACCCCCCCACTAAAACGGCTCATTCAAACACGCCCCCACATGTCTACATCACGATGTGGGAAGATTTGCAAAACAAACGTATATACAAAGAAAGAAGGCGGAACTATTATTCTCGCTGTAGTATTGTTGCTGCCGCCGGCGCCATGTCCTGGAGACGCTATGTTTCGTTGTGAAAGTACTTTGTTTGGGCTTCCGAAAGAGGACACAACTAGAAATCAGTGGTTAAGTTGTATTTACAACACTGTTGCAGAACAGTTCAACCCAAATATTAGAGTGTGTGCAGCGCATTTTACGGAGGACTATTTCCTGAACCTGGGAGAGTAGCCTACAATAGAGGTCTGCATTCCCGCGGCTGTCCCGAACTGCGGGACCTGACCAGATTTCTTGCGACGCGGGATTAAATTCCCAAATAAAACGCAGCAGCGGTCGGTAACTCTCGTGCAATTTGAACAGGAGCGGGCGGTCTAACAATATCCCGTTACCGACGTCCTTTCAGAACAGCATATGTGCTCTTTATTCAAGCACCGGTACAGCCTGAACTCGACTGTTATGCACGCTTCGTTTTAATTGCGAGGTCTGTGCGCAGCATGCGCATAACGATGCTCAGAGCAGGCTAGCCTACCAGTGGTGAATATACGGCCCGCAGACAGAACAGGCAGGTTGTCGATGAGTGACAGAGCAGAATAAAGATGGAGCAAAGTGTAGATGCGCTGTCCTTGAAGAACGTTCAACTCGGTTTTGTTTATATTTTGCTTAGCCTATCATTTTAAATGACAGATGTCGAATTTATTTTAGGGATGTTCATTTCGGTTATTTTTAACCGATGTTCGAGAACCGAGCCTTGGTGTTAACCCGCAACAAATTAGGTTGTCGATGAGTGAGAGCAGAAAGATGAGCAAAGTGTAGATGCGCTCCATGGATTCAACTAAATAGCAAAATTAAATGACAGATCATTTTCTAGGGATGTTCAGCGGCGCCTAACCGACAAAATGCTCTAATCTATCCGGCCTTATATATATATATATATATATTAAAATATAGTATGTGTCGCCTATTATAACTTAATAATTTAAGAAAACGAAAGAAAAACTGTGCAAGTAGCCCAGTGGCGTAGCCAGAATTTTATTTTTGGGCGGGCCTGGGCAAAAGTGAGCGGGCACTAGGCTAACTAACGGACTGAGTCCAGTGGCGTTGCGCAAATCCGCGGCCCCCAACAGCAAACTCAAGGGTGGGGGGCTGGTTACATCGCAATAGCCTATTGTAAATGTTTGTTTTAAACCAGGAAGGCGAGCCAATGGATATCACACAAGTGATGTGAAAACTGTGCGCAAGAGTTATGCGGTGAACCTCTTAATCTCAGTCGATTCACTAGAAATTAAAAGTAAAATCTGACGGCGCTTTCGGCATTTGACGCTGCATTAACAGCACATATTTAAAGAACACAGACGCAACATCTCATTTATATATCGACCAACACAATATACCAAGCGCAGCACAAATTAGTGTAGTCGCAAAAAAAGAATAAAGAAATAAAGAAGCCACAGTACGTTGAAAAGAACCGGAGGCCAAAAACTGAAGGTTTGCTAGAAGTTTTGATAGACCTGGTATTGCGTGACTCCTAGTTGAGGGTTCCAAGTCGTCTTTTATTTCCTGAAGCAAATTAAAAATAACATGGCTTGGCAAACAATATGGTCAGGATAAGACATGCTTTTTTGGGGCGTTAAATAATGGCGCAAATAGAGTGGGGGAACTATGACGTCAGAACCCGGAAGAGTAATTCACCGCGGGTTCCTTCGAGATTTTCGGGTTTTATAATGGGGTTTTTCAATTTATGAGTAAAATAAAGCCTGTGGTAAACACAACTTGACGATACTTTTACGTTTTGTTTTACAATGTAAACTGCACCCACTCACAGCCCAAACGTTCTTATCTAGTTACTTATTAAAAACATACGTTTTCAAAAATGAACATAACTGCTTCAAATTTTTAGTTTTGGGTATGGATGTGTGTAATTTACGTTGTAGAACAAAACGTAAAAGTATCGTCAAGTAGTATTTACCACAGGCTTTATTTTACTCATAAATTGAAAAACCCCATTATAAAACCCCATAGGAAAATCTCGAAGGAACCCACGGCGAATTACTCTTCCGGGTTCTGACGTCATAGTTCCTACTCTATACCAGTAATTTGACGAGCGCAAACATTAGTAAAATGCGTTGCGTGATTCATTTGAATACTATCCTCCCAGAAATTTTGCATCTGAAATGGAAACTCCTACAAAAGCATATTCAATAAGGTCAGGCGCAAAAATAACTGTGTCCACGCCTTTTCAGCGCTAATTTGTCACTGCGCGTCTTTAGTAAAACCTGACAGTACAATTTTAATGCCAAAAGACGGTTTGCGCTGGCGGAAGTTGTTATTAAAACTGGCCCTACATATTTACTTAAAGTAAATAATGGAAAATTACTTCTATAAAATGCATTTTATTGCTTAACTTACTCAATTAGCACTGGGAAACCCTGATTTAAAGAAGTATTTTAGCTAAAAACGTAATTTCTGTCATTTACCTTTATGTCGTTCCAAACTCAACATGCTGCTATTTCTTCTATGGATTTTTTGAACGTTCACACAGATCTTTTCAAATGCAATAATGGTTCACAGTGGTAGTCCAGACTTGTGCACCAAGTCTTCTAAAGGTTTATGTGAGAAACAGATTGATATACAGCTTTTAAATGTCATCCAGTCATATCACCATGCAGCCCAAGACTGGTCACCCACTGAAGCTAAGCAGGGTTGAGCCTGGTCAGTACCTGGATGGGAGACCTCCTGGGAAAACTAGGTTGCTGCTGGAAGAGGTGTTAGTGAGACCAGCAGGGGGTGCTCACCCTGTGGTCTGTGTGGGTCCTAATGCCCCGGTATAGTGATGGGGACACTATACTGGCAAAAAGCACCGTCTTTCTGATGAGACGTTAAACCGAGGTCCTGACTCTCTGTGGTCATTAAAAATCCCATGGCACTTCTCGTAAAGAGTAGGGGTGTAACCCCGGTGTCCTGGCCAAATTCCCTCCACTGGCCTTTGTCAATCATGACCTCCTAATAATCCCCATCCACTTGATTGGCTCTATGTTCAAGTTCAAGTTGAGCTTTATTGTCATTCCGCTACATGTGGGGACATACAGTGGAACGAAATGTCGTGCCTCACGGGTCCACGGTGCTACATAAATACAGACATACAACAATGAAGTAAAACACTATAAACCTATCCACAACTAACCTACAGACAGATTTTGACTAAGTTTACTATATATAAATGTTTACCCTATACAACTAAAGATAAAGATAAAAAAATACAAACTATACAAACTATGCGAATGCTTCACATAAATACTGTACATATGCAGAGAGAAACATTGTGAGTCAAGCAGCTAGCTGGGGAACAGTACAAGATGATTTGTAGTAGTGCATGAGCATGTAAACATACATATATTGAGTCTTTTGTGGGATTGTGTACACATAGCAGTGTTAGGAAAAGTGTCTAGTCTGGCGGAGCGGGCTCTGATGCTCAGGTACCGTCTTCCTGATGGTAGGAGCTGGAAGAGACTGTGGGAGGGGTGGGTGGGCTCCTTCACGATGCTGTTGGTTTTGCTGGAGCATCGTGCAAGGAAAATGTCCAGGATGGATGGGAGAGGGGCACCGATGATCTTTGCAGCCGTGTTCACTGTCCGCTGGAGGGTCAGCAGCACTACAGTTCCCGTACCAGACAGTGATGCAGCTGGTCAGCACACTCTCAATGGTGCCCCTGTAGAATGTGGTGAGGATGGGTGGTGGGAGACTTGCTCTTTTCAGCCGGCGGAGAAAGTGTAGGCGCTGTTGTGCCTTCTTGGAGAGTGACATGGTGTTGGTGGTCCAGGTGAGATCCTCCGTGATATGTCTCTCTCTCTCCTCTCCACCTGTAGCTGGTGTGTGGTGAGTGCACTGGCGCCATTGTCCTGTGGCTGCCGTCGCATCATCCAAGTGGATGCTGCACACTGGTGGTGGTTGAGGAGAGACCCCCCCACATGATTGTAAAGCGCTTTGGGTGTACAGCAATACACAATAAAGCGCTATATATAAAATGCTTCATTCATTCATCCACCCTTCCGCTTCCCCAATCTACCTAAATGTGTTTATGTTCGTGCGAATCATTCGTGATCCAGCTTCACCTACAGAAGAAGTGAGTATAAGGTTTTTTAATGAATCTTTGCAAATTACCTTTCCTAATAATGTGCTAGCAAGTTCAGAGACCTCTCAGAGAGCGGCTCGGAAGAGAGGGGCGGGGTGAGCAGAGCTCATTTGCATTTAAAGCGCCATGCAAGGAAATGGCTTGCTATGAACAGAGCTGTTTTTGACATGGTAAAAACTGTGTTGTTTTACACTACCACTGAGAAATTTTAAACAAACCATGTTACAGACTTTTCATTCTTTGGGGAACCAAAATGTTTTTTTTTTTTTATATTCCACAAACCTTCCTACATTCTTAAAATAAAGGTTCTTTATTGGCATCGATGGTTCCATCAAGTACCTTTAACACGTATAGAACCTTTCCATTGATCAAAAGGTTCTTTATAGTGAAAAAAGTTAAAATGTTCTTCACACAGTAAATAACGGTTCTAATATGAACAGTTCACAGAAGGTTCTTTGGGGAGGCAAAATGTTTTTTGATTGCATTCTATGAAAATCTCTTGTTGGAACCTTATCAGTGAATAACTCTATTTTGGTCAGTTTCTTACACAAACCAATCAACATTAGCATAAGTATGACTTCAGAAGACTTAAATTATGGTGCACAAGTCTCATTTTTGGGTTAACGGTTCCTTTAAATGCAAGATATTCCTTAAACCTTCCTAAAAAATAAAGGTTCTTTATTGGCATTGATGGTTCCACGAAGAACCTTTAACATCTACAGAATCTTTCCATTGAAAAAAAGGTTATTTTTAGTGGAAAAAGTTAAAATGTTCTTCACACCGAGATAAAAATGGTTTAAGAACTGTTCTATGGATGGTTCTTTGTGGAACCCAAATATGGTTCTATTGCATTGCTATGAAAACCCTCATTGGAACCTTTATTTTTAAGAGCGTATTGTACATATGAGATATTTCTGAGTGAACAAGGGTGCTTATCCTGGCGTTGTCATTTAAATTAGCCACCCTCGGCCCCCTCTCTTGCTCTTTCTGTCTCTGTAGGGCCATCGTCGCTAATCAGCGTGGTTGATCTGAGGAGGTGGAGCGGCCAGCTGAATCTGTGACTGTTGGAGCAGAGACGATTAAGAGGCGTTCAGGGATTAGAGCTCTGCCGCGGCCGCTTTGCCCCTCGCCACTGCCTAATTCCGATTAACAAGAGACCTTCTGCCTTAAACCCCCCTGACCGACCCTCAACCCATCACAAAACATCATGCCCATCGAAAACACACACACACGCTCGTGGCCTCCTCCACCTGCAGATTGCACAGGACTAATGAAACCTCAGTTTAAGCCTGCCCTCTTCCCGCCATTTTTATTGGTGCAGTCCATATGGTGCTCATTAGTGGCACACTTTACCCCACAGTCAGCATTTTATAATTCACTTCCAAGCTTCAGCTAAATCATTTACATGGTTTTATATTTTGGTAACTGACCAACATTTTGGACCAGGATAAATTGATCGGATGTAAAATTCATGAGTTATGCTGTAAGGTTCATTTGTTAACATGTATTAATTTTAATTTAATTTTTATTAATATTTGTTAACTACTTCAATGGACAACACTTCGTTATTCATCTTAGTTAATGTTAATTTCAACATTTACTAATACAATTTTTTAAATCATCAAACGTAACATTTAATGCACCGTGAACATGAATAAACCATAAATAAATGTATTTCTATTAAATAACATTAATAAAGCTGAAAAAAATATATTTTTTAAATTGCTAAAAATATACAGATTTAATAAATGAGACCTTGTTGTGATGTGTCACCAATTAATTTTACTTGGAAATAGATTTTAGAAGATTTACATGCAAAAATTGTTTATTTTAAAATTAGCATTTAAAAAATCATTAGCACTTTTCTCATGTGCACAAATCAGTCATATATACAGTAGGTGTATATGATGGGCTCTTTCTCAATATACAATCACATGACATAAAAATGGTGCATTGTTTGCACTATTATTATAGTTAAATTAAACTCAAACCAGAAAACACACTCTTATTGCAATTATTGCAATTTAAAATAACAGTTTTCTATTTCAATATTCTTTAAAATATAATTTATTCCTGTTAAGTAAAGCTGAATTTTCAGCCTCATTACTCCAGTCATCAGTGTCACATGATCCTTAAGAAATCCTTCTAATATCAGTCACTTTAACACAGCATAAGATGCAGTTTTGAAAGTCATATTTGTTCTATTGCCTAGTCCAAATGCAATATTTACATCCTCTAGTTTCATAGGCACAGGTCAGAGTTCACCAAACTTCATCGTCTATGCACATGCTCGTGTTCCCATGTGAATGGGGCCCAAAGTCTAGTGTGACCGCACCTTTAAGAGCGAGCGTGCTGTTTGAGGGTCATATGTCACTTCCATCCGAACGAAAGCTATACGGATGATGCTGGATCGGTTCCAGCACTCGACGGCGCTTTAAATAGGTTCTAATTTTCTCTTTTCTTTTCATCTCTTCTCTTGTTATTGTGGTAATTTCAAGTTCACCTCCGCTGCTGCCCGAGGGCTGACAGTACCTCTGTGTGCCCTCCGTAATTATAGTCAGTCCTCCCAAAAAATGTGATCCCTGGACTTTTGTCCGTCAAGTGTCGTGACAGAGGAACAAAAGCACCTGCGATTTAACTGCAACAAAACTCCCTTTTGTCAAAGCCTGAATGATTTCTTTTGCCTATTGGAAATGAGGTCGCCCATTCGGATTCATCATAAATCATTCAATTTACGTCATTACTATACATTTTGAATGCCACAATTTATTGTTCACTTGGGTGTTATGACCACGTGAAGATATAAAAGTAGTGGATCATTTCATATTGTCGATTTATCTTCACGTGATTGAACTGATGCCAGACTATGACAATGGCCAAGCAGGTCAAAGCACGTTAGTCCACACTGCTTACTTTAATACATAACATAAGGCATGTGCAATTATTGCATTTCACATTAACGAAAGCATAAATACTTCAACAAAACATTCAACATATCCTTGAAGCAAAGCATGCAACGCAAAAAGCCTGCTAGGAGAAATCTGTTATTTAAATTGCACTTAGTTAAAAATAAACTGTGACCAAATGTTAAAGAATTTTGCTGCATTAATTGTCTTAAATTGAGCAAGCAGCAAAAACAACAATTTGTTGAAAATGTGCCCACCCTCAGGCCATCCAAGATGTAGATGAGTATGTTTCTTCATCAGGTTTGGAGAAATGTGTCATTCCATCACTTCCTTTTAACCTTGTTTTTGTGCCTTGTCATAATATTGCTTCCTCGTCTGAATCAGGAGAGAAATCTGCACAGATTAAGCACAATTTACAAGCCAAAACAGTCCAAAACAGCTCTAAACAAATATGTGGCTGGATTTTGATGTGAGAGACAACAGGAGATGGACTTTTTTATTGAAGGAAGCGTTATTATGGATTCATATTTTAGTCAGAAGTGACAATGTAAAGTTAAAAGCATCCTAACGCTAGATCTGTTTCTTACAAACACACACATAGCTTTTGTCTTCTCAAGATGTTAACTGATGGACTGGAGTGGTGTGGATTGCTTGTGGATTATTGTTATGTTTTTATCAGCTGTTTGGACTTTCATTCTGACGGCACCCATTCACTGCAGAGGATCCACTGGTGAGCAAGTGTAATCAGTAATATTCAAGTAAAATTAACTCATTTCATTTAGTGAAGGAGGGACCCGAGACACAGAGACCAGAATATCACAGAGACTTGTGGAAGCAAACCAATTCCCTAGCAACAACCTAGAACACCCTAGCAACCGTGTATCCATTCTGTCTATATCCTATAGTAACCATGCAGAACATAGTCATTGTGCAGGCAAGTTTTGAGCAGGCAAAAATAACTCATTTGTTCTTCAGATAAACTTTTACTGTTGCACATTCATATTTTGTGGTGTTTCGAGGTCAGGTACCCACAGTAATGAGAGCTGTAATCCACTATAACACAAGCACTCATGCAGCATGCATTGGGGCCCTCAGGGGAATTGCATGATTGTTGGGTTTTCACAGGCCTCATTCAGGTTCAAGGACTAGAAGTGCATCTCATTAGCTCTATTTCAACACAGTAATGACATACATTAGCATACGTACGTACATACGTTAGCTAAAATATATCCTAAAATATATTTAAATATTTGAAAATAATTTTTCCATTTTTCATTATTTAATTATTTGGAATATTAAATTATTAATTAATATATTGCTATTATATTAAGCAGTTTAACAGTTAAAATGATTATGTAATACTGCCAAAATCTAATGATTTATGGAGACATATATGAGATTAAATAAATGAGATTTCTGCTTCCAGAACCCTGTTGGTCTCAATTATACCTGTCATGGGATTCATGATGTTCACTATTATGCCAAACAACATTGATCTGTGGTCGTCTACTGCAAAAAACTAAAGCATTTAGTGAGTCACAACAGTTAATTGTTGGAGTGACTCACTAAAAATCATTTGCATGTGTTGAAGTTTGTGTTTGTGTCTGTGTTCTGTGTGTTTCACACTTTGCTGGTGTGAACGCTGCCTTGAGTCGCCTGTTTTCTTTCCATTAAAGACGGACATCAGAAAACATTATTTGCTTGGGAAAATATTTGGACATTTAAGTCATGCATAAAAAAAATCTGAATGTCACTGCATTAGAAATATAATATTTAGTATGTTTAAGGGTAAATATGATTTAAAAAAAATAATGCTTTTATTTAGCAAGAATGCATTAAATTGATCAAACGTGTCAGTAAAGACATTTATAATGTTACAAAAGATTTCTATCAAATAAATGCTGTTCTTTTGAACTTTCTATTCATCAAAGAATCCTGAAAAATAAAATATATCATGGTTTCAAAAATATGAAGCAGCACAACTGTTTTCAACATTGATAATAATCAGAAATGTATCTTGAGCAACAAATCAGCATATTAGAATGATTTCTGAAGATCATGCGACAATGACTTGAGTAATGACAGATTTGCATCACAGAAATAAATTATGTTTTAAAATATATTCACAAAGAAAAAAGTTATTTTAAATTGCAATAATATTTCACAACTTTTTTCTGTATTTATGATCAAATAAAGGCAGCTGTGGTGAGCAGAACAGACTTCTTTCAAAAACAATTAAACATCTTAATTATTCCAAACTTTTGACTACCAGTTTACAGCATATATACTGAATACACCGTATAGTGGTGATAAAACGTATAATGTAATAATCTTGAGACATCTTGAACTGTTTTGGACACTGCAAAACTCATCAACCAACATTAGGGCTTTCTAGAACATTCTAGGACAATCTTAAGTAAATGTGGCGTGTACTTCACATACCAGCTTCAAGTTCATTCACAAAAGCCTTCACCCCAGTGCATTAAATAATGCTCACATCCAAACGCACAGAGCCCCTCTCTGCCTAATCCTGCTCAGTCAGGTCTTAAATCAGACCTGTCGAGTCCAGCTCTGTTCTGACCAGTGTAACCCAACAGCTCCAGCGCACAAGACAAATTGGATCTGGTGGATCCCATATATCACTCCTCTGTGTGCGCGAGCGAACGTTCGCCTCTCTCGCGCTCACAGGAAATTGAGTAAAGCTGCACGAACGTATCAGAGGAACGTTCCCTTCGCTCTTTCATCAAGGGTGCGAGTTCACATCACATTGGTTTTGATTAGGCAGAGGGATTGTGGAGGGATTCGCAGCGCTGCGCTGTCGTGCGGTCAGGGGGATGGAGAACTGACCCGTGCTCGACCTTCTGCCCCGCCAGTGTCCAGGCAACATCTAAATCTTTTCTTTCCCCGTCATGGTTTTTAATGAAACGTCCCGTGCCATAACGCACACGTTTGAAACACGTAGGTGTTGCAGCTTAATGAGAAAAGATCTCGCTGAGGATACTTGCAAGTAACAGAAAAAAATTCAAGTTGACAGAAAACGTTTATTTTCTTAAACTTCTTTTTCTATTGATGTATGACTTTAGATGTAAGGGTGAATGTCAAAAAAACTGTCCTATTTTATCATAAAATGTACATTTTTAGGGAGATTATTATTTTCATTTATTATTTTTTTATTTTGACTATTTTCCTATTAAATAATTCCCCTAAAGAAATTCTTACTGTAACATACTTTTAAAAGTATTAAAATTTTTATAATTTGTAAAAATGTCACAATGCAAAAAAAAAATATATATATGATTTGTTGTTCTAAATTGTATTTATGCTGATTTCTTTTTTTTTTTTTTTTTTTTAAAAACCTATTCAGAAAAACTAAATCTATTTTTGTGTCTAGGTAAGTTGAATTTTCTTAGTAGGTTTTTTAATATATATTTTTAAACCATATATATATATTTTTTTAATAATAATAATAAAGATACATATATACACATATATATAGGGTTATTAAAAATATTACAATTATTGCGTCTAGGTAAGATGATTTTCATATATAGGTTTTTTTTTACAGTATGTATGACAATAATGAACATTTGAGAAGAAGCGTCATGAATTAAAAAAAAAAACTTAAAAAAAAATAATTAAGAAACAGCCAAAGAACAGTTAACAACTATCATACTCTGTTATCTTGATTTACTGTACATTCACTCTCACATAAAACTAGACTGTCACCAATATGAAGTACAAAAAAATACAATACAATACCACAAAAAAAAGACACCAGGCTACCTGACATCAACAATCCACTCTTACCATTGTACCAACAAACAAACACACAAAAAAACTTTTAACTTATTTTACATAGATTCCCTAGACAAAATGAATCATAAACTGCATTCACATCTTTTCACAGTCTGGATTAAAGTACAGACACTAAATGTAGCCTAAACACAATGCTTCACAACATTACAACTTATTTTGCCCAAAGCTCCAATCAAAACACAAGCCGTAGAATTTCACACATCTATATACTGTATTCTTATTAAAATACTACACTATTTGCTTACTATTTCATCTGTAATAATCACGTTGGCTCTTACCTGCTCGTTGATATTGTAACATGCCATCTATATAGGTCATGTGATCATTTCCCGCTTCTTCTCTGGTCGTAACCTCTCGCGAGCTGAGCACGAAATAACACCAGCGGTTAAACGCTCATTAGATCAGCGCAAACTAGCGGATTGAAGATATCAATAATGATAAGTAAACAAATCAATAGATACTTCACTAAATGAGCGAACTTGTGGACTTAAAGGATATGAAATAGCAGAGCTCTGATGATCGAAAAGGTATGAGGCTGTTTATTATCATTTACGGGTTAAGTTCGCTTGGTTGATTTGCGCACCTGCCACACTCAGCCTGAAACATTTCTGTTGTAAATCACTGATTAAAGTCCGTGTGAACCGGAAGTTTGCGACCGTTTTTACTTCCGTATTGTGACGTACTTCCTAGTGAAACAGAATGAGGAAAATAGAGGGCGTGGCTTGTTTTTTCTACTGCGAATTGATTGGATGTAGTAAAGTAGGCGTTTCATTCAAAATGAACACTGACAGTTGGAGGGGCGTGGTTAAGGATGTCATGTCATGCCCAAGCCTTCAAACTGATGTCATCAGAGAAAGCCCATCATTTTAGAGGGGAAGAGCATTTTCAGATTTGGATTAAAGATTATGAAGGTAAAACATTGACTTGCATGGATGAATTGTTCACCACAAAAATAGCAATGTGCACTAACCAAATAAATATAGTCAATTTTGATTTCACACGGACTTTAAATGTCGAAACTGAAGTAAAATAGCCGAGTCAAAAAGTCGAAAAGCGACATGAGTGACTCTGCAAAGTTCCGGTCGACCCTCCTCAAAAGAATAAAACACAAATAAAGTTCCTTAACCTCTTTAATGTGGGTTTAACCTCGTTTCTATCTGTTAATTAAAATACCCACCGGACACAATGAAGCCTTACTCTCTCTTGTGTCTTGGTGCTTTATACAGTATATATATATATCTGTTGCATTATTTGTGAAAGAGCCAATGCTATGACTGCATGTTTGAGTGTCATTAATTTTATCTGATTATTCTGGGATGTATTCACTGACAGACTCACTCAATCGAATAGAAGATTTTTTTAAAGTTATAACCTACATTTTATTTATTTATTTACTTACTTGGCCTACTTTCACAGTGTTGGGGTAATGCATTACAAGTAACTTGAGTTACGTAATCAGATTACTTTTTTCAAGTAACTAGTAAAGTAATGCATTACTTTTTAATTTACAGTAAAATATCTGAGCTACTTTTTCAAATAAGTAACGCCAGTTACTTTGTTTTCCCATTTATTGACCAGCTCTCCTGTTCCCATGTTGAGAAAAATCTGCAGTAAGTGCAGAGGCGTTGTGTGCAATGTGATACGATGGTTACTGTAGTTCTAGACTAAATGAGAACATGCATTTACACATTTCACTTGCACAAAAACAGATTTAGTATCCCCCAAATTGAATAAAAACAGAAATGCAAACTCAGAATATGACGCAAACCTGCAATAATGTAACATGTTAATAACTGGATTTACATTTCCTTCAGCCTGAGGCTTATTCGTTTCACTTTTGGTGTGAAAGGGCTTTTACATATGCCAGAAATATAACGCTTTTATATTAAAAACATACAAGCAAGCCCAGCCCAGATGAGAAAAAGTAATGTAACACATTACTTTCCTTAAAAAGTAACTAAGTAATGCAATTAGTTACTTTTTTAGTGAGTTACTCATTATTGTTATGCATTACTTTTAAAAGTAATTTCGTCAACACTGTTACTTAATTACGCAGTGAAACCAATTATCAGTGTAAATCACATGAAAAAAGTACAGGTCTAAGAAATTCATAACTGATTCATACTATATTGATGTTTTAAAGAAACCAGACACCAAAACACTGATCTGAGGAACTAGTGAAACATCTGCTTATGAATCCTTAAAGTGCCTCTATTATGCCATGTTTAAGGTTGCTAATATTGTTTTATGAGTGTCCTAAAACAGGTTTACATGCATCCAAGGTTAAAAAACACTTTAGTTTTCTCAAAAAATAGCTTTAATTTTACCTCATTTCTAAATGATTCCTAAACGACTCGTGCGAAGCAGTTCGAAGAATCAGTCTCTCGAAACCCCTCCTTTCCGTGAGCCCTCGCTGCTGTGATTGGTCAGATGGCGCAGTCCTTTGTGATTGGTCTACCGCGTACAGTGCGAATGACAGCCATGGGCGGACATTATGCAAATGTGTTACTTTGTGATGTACAGCCGTAACAGAATAAGATTCAAATTCCTGACGACTCGTTTAGGCGATTGCGAGCCGACTCTTTTTTTAATAGACAATAACTTTATTTATCGTGCACTGTCGGCTTCACGACTTTGCAGATAGTTTATGTTCACATACTGCTACATGACAATGTATGAAAAGTAATAGTCGAAAAGGCATAATAGGGGCACTTTAAAGAATCGTATAAAGAAAATGATTCTTGTCAGAAGAGGGTTCTTTTCTGGAAGGCCCCATTATTTTAGTGGGTGTTTCTGGCTTCTATGAAACAGTCTACATTTGATGAGAGAAATCTGTGCCAGTGTAATCAGTAGGTGTATGATGATCTCCAATGGCTAGGTGAATCGAATGCTAACATTGTTTTTAGTGTTTTATGCATGTGATAATGACAGCTGGCACGTCTGATCCTCACAGTCAGCTCTCAAAGTGGGTTTAGAGGAGCTAAGAAATCTGATTAGCCTCTGAACGGAGACGTGCTGACCTGATCGATGTGTGTGTAGATCAGACCTGCAGTACCTGATCGCTCGTTATACAGCCGTGGGAGATTTCAGCTTGCTCTTTCATGGCTCATATAGTTCTCAGTTCTTCTAAAGTGTCAAGATGTTTCTCCTAAAATCCTGAAGAGAAATAAAACTTCTCACAAATAAGTCAATAGTCAAGTCATACAGTAGGAGTATAGAGTTATTAAAGATTTTGATGAGTTCAGATTGATGTCTTTTGATTGCAGACTAATTTGAGCACAGTTGAGACATTTCTGCAATCTCTTTTGAGACACTTGTTTTTTCTGGGTCTTGATTTGCTCTCCATTCAATCTTGTTGTTGCGATATTATTGCAATATATTAAAGAGATCTCAGGGTTCAGATATTTGAATGGATTTCACAGTATAACCAACAATTTTCACTGAGAAATTGCTAGTAAATTTCACAAACAATTATGAAGAAATGGCAAGTAATACACTGAATGAAATTTTGAAGTATAAAAACTGAAGAACTAAAAAATAGTTTTTACACTGTGGATTTTGATGCATTTAATGGAAAATGGTGTTTAGTGTCAGAAATTAGGAAATTAATAAATGTGCAAATAAACAAATGTGGACATAAATATAGATATAAATAAATGAAAAATAAGTAAATATAAATATCAATGTTAAACATAAGTAAAATACTCTTTTTGCATTTCTTTGTAGGCTTATTTACGTATTAATTAATTTATTTTTGGTTTTGATATTTCTTTGTATGTTTTTGTGTTTATTTATGTGAAAATAAATGTAGAAATAAATATATGTGAAAATAAATAAATGTGGAAATAATGAAATATACATATAATATAAATAATATATGTAAATAAGGAAATATTAGAAAAGTAGAAATGCTCTTTATTTTTGTATTTTTACCTTTTTTATATAATTATTTATGCATTTATTTATTTATTTTGTTTTTATTTATTTATCTATCTATTTATTAATTAATTAATTATTTAGGCAGCTTTGGCATTCCATAGTTTAGTTGATTTATAAATCTCGCCTTTTGTTGATTTGGTGGTTTTCTAGCTGTGTAGATGTTAGATCTGACCTCTCGGCATGAGAAACGTCCTTTATGTGAGACCAGAGGAGGCCCAGACTGCAAACATGGAAAGAGCTGCTAAATCTTGAACACCCGACACTGTTCTCAAATGCCAAACGAACCTCCCATAAGCCCAAAGGCGACTCTGTGAAAATAAACATTGTGCTTTCCTCAAAAACTCTCTGTGTATCAGATATCACAATATGAAAGGCTGAGACTCTCTCAGCTCTATATGTCATGTTTTTTCTTTCTCTGTTTGGGACAGGATTAGCGGTAACCATAGAAGGGGGAGAGGCACATGGGCGACTAACCGGCTTTTACAACTCTAATGGATGTGCAACAGCTTTGAAAGTGCAGCGCGCAGTAAACTTAACAGCCAAGTAAGGAAATGTAAAAGATTTTATTGCCATTAACAGGGTTGCAGCGTCAATGGGGGTCTAAACCAAACCAGAGCACTTTCAATGGCCTTTGAAATGTAGGAATTTGAGTTCAGACTCTAAATGAACATGAATTTGGAAACGTCTATCTAAATTTTATTTTGTCAGCCGAACCATTTCGACAAAAAATATTTATTTGATGTTCTTCTGAGATTTAATTTTTTTTATAATCAATAATTTAACAACACATTTGCATGTTCACAGTCCTCTGATGTCGGTTAATGGTCACATGACATTCAGCTAAAAAAAATAAACATAATTTTTTAAAAATATTTAACTTATTTTTAAATGATTTATTATTAATTTTATAGTGTTATATATATATAGTTTTATTATTTTTAACTATTAGCTTTTCATCAATTCTTTTGACTCAGCATCTCAAAAGTAGGGTTGCAAAGGTGTGGAAAATTTCCCATTAAATTTCCGGTACTTTCCATAAATTCCCCAAATTTTCCGAAAGTTTCCATAAAATCCTGGAACATCTCTTCAAAAAATTCTGGAAAGTTTCCAGATTTTTTTTTGCTATTTTTATTTAAAATGGCTACATAATTTTTTAAATCTCATTTTGTATTCCACACTTTGAAAAATGATTTTTGGAGATTATTGGAGTACTATACAAGAAAATACTACTTCAGTCTTTCTACTTTAAAATTTTTACAGTTACTTGCTGTAATTATTTTTTTTTAATTTACTAGCAATTTGATTACAAATTGTTTCATAGTAAAACACTCTTTTCAGTGTAAAAACAAAACAGCATATTCGTGTCTGTTTTTCACTTAAAATTTCACATAGCTTCAGAAGACATGGCACACTTGTTATATGAAATGCTTTTTATTTTTTATTTTCTCATTTTTAGATCTTGATAAAGTTGGTATTTTTATTGAAAATAGCTGTGCAAATATAAAAAAAAAATAAAAATAATCCCCACTTTTTTTCAAAGTTCTAAATAAAACATTAAATAAAATGTAAAAGATTACTTTATACAAGAAAATAACACTTCTGTCCTTCTCTTTCAAAATTTCACATTTAATTCAATGGTTTAGATGCTGTTTCTTTGTCATTATTAGTGAAATTTACTAGCAATTTGAGTAAAAGCTGTTTCAAAGTAACTCCTACGCCAAAAGTTTTCATGCACTGCATGTAAAATCATAACGGCGCGTATAAAAAAAAAAAGTCCCATTTTTGGATGAACTACTCTTTTACGTCCCCAAGACCTGGGCTGAATAGGATCGTTTCCCAGCTGCCCAGCGTTTCGACCGGGCCAAACGGGTCGTAATACCCCACCAATCTGCTAAATTGATGTCCTCTCAGGAGGAAAAAAATCTTGTCCTGGAGCGAACTACAAGGCAAAGGCAGGTATCTGGTGTCCTGACCTAAGCACTGGAAACCCAGCTCCCCGCTGCCCACAACCACAGGGCCGGCCATTGTTTACCGTCCCTCCTCTCTCAATACAGCCACAGATACAGTTAAAAGCACCAGCCAGTTAACGTGATTAAATTTCTCTGTATCAATCATTCCAACACAAAGTCTTCGATTGTGTGCCTCCGAGTTGCACACAATGGACAATGCTCCTCACAGTTGAACTGTTCGCGGTAGAAAAGGTGTCTAGTGCGCTGTTTTTGTTACCTGCTCTCTAGCCTGTGAAAGCAATCTCACATCAAAGAAAAGCCATGCAGGTAACACAACGCCACATCAGTGCTAGCATGATGGCGTGCCGTACATGTGTGTGTGTGTACGTTCATGCGTCCTTCACATGATGCGACGACCCCGTACGACTCCCGACATCAAAACGAGCCGCCCAAAGCCACAACAAGCCATTGTGCCGGCGAGATCTCGCGAATCTACACACTTCTGAGGGGGAAAAAGGCAGATAAAATGACATTCTAGCTCTCTACACGCCGGGGACAATCGACATTTACAGATCACAAAGATACGAGAGGGGGACATTTTCTTTTCTCCGCCGAGCACAAAAGGCTCCAGTGGTTATTTCAGACCGCTCGCTTACACGGCTAATCTTGATGTGTGAAAGAAAGGGTCCGGTGCTGCGACCCGTGACCCGCGCCTGTACTGCTGGGGTTACACGCTAACAGTGAGAAACAGCAGCTGAAACCTGCAGATACCATTTGCTTTGCTGCACAACTTGACCGGACTGAGAAATGATTCACTTTAAAGTTTGAATTGTCCTCCCACAAAGAAAAGAGACGCCAACTCGGATCCGAAACCTAGTGAGCTCTAAAAAGAAGCTTAAAGACCACAACTTAAATCAAGTTGCACGTTTAAAATTCACATTTATTGAAGTCTTTTAATTATTTTTAAGAGTTCTGTTGACATATGTGACTCTGGAGCACAAAAGCAGTCATAAGTATCACAGGTATATTTGTAACAATAGCCAACAATACATTGTATGGGTCAAAATTATACATTTTTCTTTTATGCCAAAAATCATTAGGATATTAAGATCATGTTCCATGAAGATATTTAGTAAATTTCCTACCGTTAAAATATATCAAAACTTAATTTTTGATTAGTAATATGCATTGCTAAGAACTTCATTTGAACAACTTTAAAGATGATTTTCTCAATATTTAGATTTTTTTGCACCCTCAGATTCCAGATTTTCAAATAGTTGTATCTCAGCCAAATATAGTCCTATCATAACAAACCATACATCAATGGAAAGCTTATTTGGATAGTGTATAAATCAATAAAAAAATAACACTTATGACTGGTTTTGTGGTCCAAGGTCACATATAATGTTGAACATTTCATAAAATTAATATTGTGTGTCATTTAAATATTGAATGATTTTTTTTAAATTAAGTTTTAGTAACAAGAAATTGTCTTTATAACTCAAAATTGACCAGTGGATTTCTAGTTCCCAGCATGCTGTGCATCAGACTGGATAAGGAGAGTAAATGTTGAAATTAATTGTTATTTTATGTGTTTATTAGTAAAGGGAAAGACCTGTTAGTGTTATGTTTGACATTTAAGTTTCTGTTATGTTTTTGTGGTTACTATTGTACTGAAGAGTAGTGCTTGTGGTTAGCTTAAGTATATGATAAGTTAAATTTAGTAATAATATGCTAGTTGTTCATCTACATTGTAGTTTGTTGGTTGAACAATTTCATTCAAAGTTGTCATAACTCAAAAAGATTTATGTAAACTGTTGTGTTAATTTTTTTTTAATTTTTTTTTTATTATTTGTATTTATTTTTTATTGTGACATATAATTTTTTAGAATTACAGGCAATACAGGTTTATTGGAAAAACGTGCCTGTGGCAAAATTTCTGCAAAATAATATTACAATGCTTCAATATTACAATATTATAGCTTTTCGGATATTAAATGTCCAGTGAGTGGCGCTAAAATGGTCATGCGTTTGAAAATAACTGACTGTTAATAGATATTGTTAACTAAAAGCAAAAATGAGATAAAATAAAATAAAGTATTTCACGGCACTCGTAGCCAAGCGTTCATCACAAGTGCACCACTGTACTAGGTGCGCTAACGAGCAAGTTTACCACGTCAGAAAAGCCATGGAGCTAGTTATGTGATGCAAATGACAAAATGTATTAGTTAACAAATCATGCACTGTAGTGAAAGTGTTTTGAAGCCATAACATAGTATTGTGGAAGGAATCGCACGAAAAAAGTCTATTGATTGATAATCTGCTCAGATCTTATAGATCAGTTCAGCTCTCATAAACATGTCTGTTTCTAATCTGAAATTTGAAGAAAATCACGGATAACTCGTTTTCTTCTGTTTCTCTATGTGATGGTGAAGGAAAAAGCAACAAAAGACATCAAACTTGAAATTTTCCTCCAAGACTAAGCAATTTTTATGAGTTTAAGTGTGGGACTGAACGACTGAAAACACCTTTAATAGAAGACAAAGAATTAAAACTCACCAAGCAGACTCAGAGATCTCAATATAAACTCATCATGAGCTGCTATCCATGTTCATGTTTATAGATCTATACCTACATCTGTTTCTTAGGAGCAACTTTTGAGACATAACAATTGTTCTCTTTAAGAAAGAAACTGTATTTTATTCCTCAAAACTAGCACATTACAGTGTAAATTTGTCAAGACGTTCATGATTTATGAAGTAAAACGCTGTAGGGAAACATGAATATTTATGGAGAAATTTGAGTGAGGTCGACAAAAAAAAAGAGCAGAGGCATGAAACAGAGTAAATGGAAAGAATAATAACATAGGCTATATATAAACAGACATCTTAAATGTATATGTACACGTATAACTTGCTCACAAGAGATTATTCTAAGACTCTTTGCATTGAATAATGCATAAAACAAGCTTTTAATTGATAATTGATAACAGCCTGCAGAAGGAATTCAGGGTGTAATTCACTGAGGCAGATTGGCTTACATTGTGAAGATATATGAAAGGGTGTGGTGTGGATTCTAAATTACAGGTGTGTGACCCTGCGCCGCTCGCGTCTCGCATGATTTATTGGGTTTGTCGGTCACTAGAAAGAGTTCAAATATGGGAGGTCTGAACTTCCTGTTATCTTTGCCCTCAGCTGACCCCTGCTGAAGAGAGCTCGTCTGCTGTGTTTCAAAAGCTAATGCATAACTCAGAGAGAGGTCAGCACTCGCGCTGCACAAAGAGCCTCGCGGACCTGTCCGAAAACGAATGAAATCAGATATGTGCAGGATATTTAGTGCGACGTTTAAAGATGTCACAGACGGCTCAGTCACGGACGGCTCAGACCGAATTGCTGCTAATACTAATATCTTGCGCTCTTGTTCTGGCAACATGAATTCCAAGAATCAATAAATGATTAGAAAGATTTTAATGGCTTAAACTTAGCAATTAATCTGATAAGACGGGTTTATTTCCCCTGGTTTAGCTGTCTAAATTAATCTTCCTTGTGTTACACGTCTGTTATGCCAATTCAGGTTTTTTTTGTGTGATTGTTGGCATTAGTTTAATAGTTTCATTACAAAGCAAGAAACGTCATTAATGCATGAGATATTTTGTGCTAAAAAGTCTGAAGGTGATGAATCATAGATAAAAGGTGCAAATTATATCAAAGCAGTTTGAAATTTCATATTTAATTGGATGCAAAAATCACATGCATAATTAATTTACTGTATGTAGCTTTTCAGGTGCACTCAACCAGATTCTTTTGTGTTTATTACCTACTATCTGTTCCATTATTATTGAGATGCGATTATAGTTTTTTTTTTGTTGTCAACAAATTTTTTTTGTTTTTTTTTCACACATAACACAACATAGCATCCAAAATATAACAAAACTAAACAACAGACACATACTCTGTCCAGTCTCAAAGTCCAGTCAAAAGGGAGGGAGAGAGGGAAGGACAATAAAAACACAAAAGTCATTCAGTTTTCATTTTAACTTTAGTTAGTTTTAGTCTCTTTTTTTGTTTGTTGTCATTTTCACATTTTTTTTTTACATGTCTGTATAGTTTTTATTCATTTAAATCAGTTTTAGTTATTTTAGTACATCAGGTTAAACTAAATGAAGTTTTCTTCATTTTTAATATTATGTTAATAAAATGTTAATATTATGTTAATAACATGTTATAAAAATATAATTTAATTTTATATATATATATATATATATAATTAAATTATATTTTTATAACATTTTCATCTGTTTTCATTTTAGTATTTTTTGTCATTTTCATAAGTAGTTTTTTTAAAATGTCTGTAGTTTTATTGATTTAAATTTCAGGTTTAATTATTTTAGTACATCAAGTTAAACTAAATGATGTTTTTCATACTTTATTTTGTAATAAAATATAATATTTTATTAAAATATATAATGCAAATATATTTTTTTATTTAATCTGTTTTCATTATAACTTCAGTTAGTTTTAATAAATTAATTTAACAATAATTTTATAGTTTTAGTTATTTTAAGCATCAAGTTAAACTAAATTAAGTTTTTTTCATATTTTAATTTTTAATAAAATATAATAATTCACTAAAAATATATAACATTATATTTTTATGACATGTATTTTATTTCAAGTAACCTTTTTTATGTTTTTAGTCAACGATAATAACCTAAGTGCACATAAACTCATGAACGGATCTTGAAAGGTAATGTTGAAGAAGCTCATATTCAAATGGTCAGTGGGAGGCGGGTTTTCTCACATACATTACAGTAATTCTGCTGCAAAGTAAGCAGCGCCTACTGTAAACAAATGTGGGTTACGTAAACACTGACACTGGTGAGCACGAGAGAGGAAGGGAGGGTGGGTTATTTGGGAGGGTCACAGGGTTAAGAACCTGCTCGCGTCCTCCCTCATCATGCAGCTAAAACAAAAGCCTCTAATTCTGACTTAGTGTTTCAATCCTGCGGCACATTTCTGAATGATTTGACAGGTCAACAAGCAGGGGGCAATCTGTTCACCTCAAGATGTGTTTGCCTCACTTTACCTTGGGTGGATCCGAACCTATGATGGGCTGACCAACTATAATGCATTAAACTCAACTACTACAGAAACAGTTCTACAAATGTCTAATTTAATAATAACTGGACTGAAGCCCTATCAAGTGGACCAAAAACAGATCTAAATCCATTTTCAAGTCCAGATACAAAGCCTTTTTACTTTTAAGTCATGGGTTTGATTCCCAGGGGATGCAAGAGTTCATCAAATGTATACCTTGAATGCAATGTAAGTCACTTTGGATGAAAGTTTGTTAAAAGCATAAAAGTAAATGTAATTGGGGATTTCCTGTAGCTCAAACAAGGAGCTAGCAATGCAAAGGGTTTGATTCAGGGAATGCAGGAACTGATAAACTGTATACCTAGAATGCAATGTAAGTCGCTTTAGATAAAAGTGTCTGACAAATGCATAAATGCAAGTGTGAACACCCTTAGAAAAGCTCTTTTAATTGACTGCATAGCAATACATGCCAAAAAGTGCAAAATATATATATATAGTTTTAGCTTATCCTTTTGAACTTGATGCATTTGTATGCAGTGGCAAATGTACACAAGTTTCTTAGTGTTGACATCTAAGAAATCGATGTTATAGTACAAATTGTGCAGCCTAGCTGGTTCTTCGGTTTTTCGTATGCCTTGCTTTTTTCCTCTTATCAATACTAGAAAATATGTATTGAAAAGGTTAGTTTCCTTAATAATAGAGGTCAGAGGTCAGTAATGTTGCCACATGTTCAAATCTGGACCATACTGCAGCCTCTGATCACTTAGACTAGATGAGACCATCTGACCAACAAATAACATGGCCAACCACATTTTGCTTATTTTATTGTGACATTAAGTCAAGTTTAATTGAAATCAAATGTAAAAAGTACCTCAATTTGTGTTTGAGCATTAATGTTTATTATATATTCATATACTGCACGGTTTCAATATGTTACATAAGATTTTATTTTATTTTTAAATGCATACAGACCGGGGTCACAACAACAATTTTTATCTCCACCCCCTCCCTCTAAAAAGAGGCCGCTGCCATTCCCGTCCCACCTGCAGAGAGCAATATCCTAAATCCATATTAGTGTGCTTCCCAAAGGCTTTGGCCAACAGATGGTTCCTCAAATCCCCTGGTTTCCTCCGAGATGGGACATGTGTGCGTAAAAACACTCAGATTTCTTCTGCAGGAGGGATTGATGTTTTTACTCCAAAACTACCCAGGGGAAATTTTTATTGCTCTTTTAGGGCTTAATGGAGCTATCAGTTATAGTGTCAATTTTGAGATGTTTCTCCTAAAATTTGAGGTAAAAACGGTCAATAGTTGCTGTACACCAAAAGTTGTTTAATTCACGCAAAACTGTTGAACAGTAGAACAGTAAAGAAGATTTTTAGCTGAAACCGTGGTCCTTGGTGATTCATACAATGCAAGTCAGTGACTGCCATCACTTTGAGAGCCAATAAGCATATCAAGGAACACAAACTTAATACCCCTGGCTTCTGATGATACATTGAGTTCTTATGAAGTGAAACGATTGGTCTGTGCAAGAAACTGAACATTATTTACGACATTATTACCTGTAATCCAGAGCCTCAGGCAAGTCTGGAGTGATGTCCTGTTCATGAATGAATCATTCTTTTGAACCAGACCTTTTTGGTGAACTCCAACCCAAAGGCCCGGTTTCACAGACAGGGCTTAGCTTAAGCCAGGACTAGGCCTTAGTCAAATTAAGCAGCTTTTTTAAAATTGCCTTAGAAGAAAATGTTACAGGTGTGCATCTTGAGATCAATGGCACTGATATATTTTAAGATATGTCAGAGCAAGAATTTTTAGTTGAGACAGCTCAAATATGCATTTTAGTCTGGGATTAGCCTTAAGCCTTGTCTGTGAAACCGGAGGAACAATTAGCTAAAATAGCAGTTTATCTGATCTTATGATGAATGAACTGATTCAGCTTGAATGAAAGGAAAAATAACGTTTTTATGATTTATCATTGTTTATGTAAAAAGGTGAGCATATGCTTTAGACATGCAAAACATCCACATTTCACATCATTATTATGTGCTTTAATAATATAATTATGTATACATTACATCATTGCGTGATTATGTAAACGAACTAGTGAATTGAACCATTTCATTGAAATGAAATGAAATCCATCTGAAAGAATCAGTTCATGAAAAGAATCGTATTTCCCAGTTTGCTTGAGGCTCTGGATTACAGGTAATAATGCTGTAAATAATGTTTAGCTTCTTGCACAGACTGATCGTTTCACTTTATAAGACCTCAATATATCGCCAGGAGCCATGGGTATTAATTTTGTTTTGCCTTTATATGCTTTTTTCCATGTTAAGAATCACCAATAACCACGGTTTCAGCTAAAAATCTTCTTTACTCAAGATTTTTTATTTGTCACATACACGATTATATAGAGAGTATATAACCAGCAGTGAAATGTGAAATGTTTACTGTTCTACTGAAGAACAAAAGTCACCTACATCTTGGATGGCCTGAGGGTGAGTAAAAAAAAAAAAGCACATTTTCACTTTTAGATGAACTATCCCTTTAAAACTATATAAACTAATATATAGACAGTGTTCAGATCTCTTAAACTATAGAGAAGATTAGTTTAGAAGACTTGCTGTAGCTTTCAGTTATAGTGTTAGATTTTAGATGTTTCTCCCAAAATTTGTGAGAAGAGATAAAAACAGTCAATAGTTGTCATACAGTAAGAGTTTAAAACTATAAAATAAATGTGGAGAGCAGCTCAGATCATTTGATAAGAAATACGTATTTAGGTTCATAATGAGTTTTCACTTGCAGACTTTGGTATTTTGGTAAATCTGAGCACAGTTTGAGATGTTGAGATCTGTTAATTTAATGTGTTAAAGGGATAGTTCACTTTGAAATTAAAATTTGGTATCGATCAGCTTACCCCAAGGGCATCCAAGATGTAGGTGTCTTTTTTTCTTCAGTAGATCCAATTTTGATGTTTTTAGGTCAAACCGTTCTAGTCTGTCAGTCATATAATGGCAGGTATAGGTCACTGTCTCTATAAGAGGGAAAAAGAACATGCACAGAGAAATCCAAATTAAACAATTCCCCATCATAACTACACATTGATGGCCTAAGACACGAAACTAGCGGTTTGTATGAGAAAACGAACAGTATTTATATCGTTTTTTACCTCTTGTACACAACCATGTCCAAGTGATCTGAGTGCGCACACACATCCGGTGTGTGACGTGTGTGTGCGCGCGCTCTGGCTCACGCTGCATTCACACGGGGCGTCGGCGTCAACGCTTGACGGAGGGCGTGTCTGAAGCGTGGTGCTGACGCGCCGTCATAGTTACAACAACCAATCACATACTTCTCTGGTGTTGCATGAACGGGATTGGGCATTTGCATGAGGCTATCTGATTGGCTGACGCCTCCGTTGGCGCTTGAAAAGTTGCGTCAGCACCACGCTTCAGGCACGCCCTTAGACATGGTTGTGTACAAGAGGTAAAAAACGATATAAATACTGTTCGTTTTCTCACACAAACCACTCGTTTCGTGTCTTAGGCCATCAATGTGTAGTTACGATGGGGAATTGTTTAATTTGGATTTCTCTGTGTATGTTCTTTTCCCCTCTTATATAGACAGTGACCTATACCTGCCATTATATGACTGACAGACTAGAACGGTTTGACCTAAAAACATCAAAATTGGATCTACTGAAGAAAAAAAGACACTTACATCTTGGATGCCCTTGGGGTAAGCTGATAGATACCAAATTTTAATTTCAAAGTGAACTATCCCTTTAATTGCCATTTCTTTGTAATTGTTTTTGAAATTTACCAGTGGTTCCTGAGTGCAAACTGTTTGTACACCAACCTTTTTCAGTGTAGAAGAAAAAATTGGGATCTCATTTGCTAATTTGCAGATTTCAGAAGTTCATTGTCGTGCATTTGATGTTAATTTAAAAACAATTGAGTCACAGGACACTTTTTCTTGCTTGCAGGTACTTTGTGGAGTTTCTTGTGTCTCTTTGGACAGGTGATGAACACAGTGAGGTTGTTTTTTTTACTTTATTTCATCTTTCTCCACTTCCCGTGAGCTCTCAGGAGTCTCTCGGTGGTCTCTTGCACTTGCACTTGAGTTTGCGTCTGGAGTTCCTCACGTCTCTCCTTTGTCTCCCCCGAACACACTTGAAGCGTTCGGTCTCACGTACCTGTGCCATCAATCTACGGCTTCGACTCGTTGTTTACAGATATCTGAAACCATCGTGTCCCTCACAAACTGACAGCGGTCATTTCACAGGTCATCCGTCACAGCGGAGCCTGTTTTACTCATTAGATCTGAGGTGGGGATGGTGAGTATTAAAGGCTGCTTTTCCACCGACACGGTGCTCTTATGGATTTGCAGAGCCTAGTTTCGATGGAAAATGGTATCAGTGCAATATCCTAGATGGAGATTGTGACAGCTTGGAGTTTTCTTTTGGGAGTCGTGCGCGTTCTCCTGACATCTGAAAAGGAGAGCATGCAACTTGAAGTCTGACTGCTATTGTTTCATTAGTCATGGGCCACAATATTGAGCTGGGACCGATTCCAACCTCAGACATTTTCTCTTTGTCTCCCATTATGATAATCTCAGATCTTGGCTCGGAAGACACTTGTCTGGGTCTGCTGAAATTCCCACTGGGCTCCATGCAATTTCCCCACAGATACCTCCGCAATTCCCTCCCATGCATTCCAGCCCTTTTTTTTTATGGCTGAGGGCACATTTTTTGCCCATGGTAGGTTGCATTTGTTGAAGAGCCTACTGGGCCAAAAACAGCCTCTGAAATCATGCCAGTGAAGAAGAAATCTCGTCTAGATGACCTGTTGAACCACATTTGTTTAGAGTTGAGTTGCAGGATAATAAATCTGCAGTGTACACTTCTGGTGCTGCACGAGTGGTAGTCAAAAATGACCAAATGTACTACATTTTAGTTGATAATGTATTTTTAGGGGATTTTATGGTGGTAAATTATATTTATGGAACAATAATACTCCATTTATTACCTGTTAATCACTTTTTGAGCATAGACCTGAAAATGAAATTTCCAACTTAAACTGTCGTAAATCTTAAATGTTTTAGAGCACAGCCTTAAGTTTAGTCTCTTTTTAAAGAAGACACTTGGCAGATTATTTCTGAAATGGAAAAAAAAGTTACGGAAAAGTGAAACAAAAAAGTTTATTACTATAGAAATGCACAAAAATATTATTTTTAAATTTGATATGAAATATAAAATGGTCGCCAAAACATGTTTTACTCAAACTGTGTGAAAATCAAAGCCATAAATCTAAACACGTTTTCAGAATTTGAGGTTTATATCACAAAAAATATCACAAAGATTTAGTTTGGGCACAGTACCATACATTTCCACTAGACGAAACTTGCTTCCCATTTGATTTCAATGTGGTCACTTTTGAGCACGAACCGTACAAGTGTGTCTTTTTTTTTCTGGAACATTTTTTCTTTTCAAATGTCATGTCAATTATTTTATTTTATTTTGTTTATTTTTTTTTATTAATTAATTTTTAATGTATTGTGTGTGTTCATATAGCAAGTGCCAAAACCTTGACCAAATTTCTTACCATTACAATGAAGTAAAAAAATAAAATAAAAAAAACACTAAATGTTAAATTTTTCAGTCAAAAAATAAAGAAACACACCAGGGGGTTAAAAATAAAGGTTCCAAATGGGGGGAATGGGGGGGTTACATAGAAAAAACATTTTTGGTTCCTCAAAGAACCATCCAGAGAACAGTTTTTAAAACAACCATTTTTTCTTTGTGTGAACAACATTTTGATCATTTAAAGAACCTTTTTCCAACAATCTTTTGTGCAATGAAAAGATTCCATGTTAGAGGTTCCTCATTAAACCATCAATGCCAGTAAAGAACCTTCATTTTTGAGAGTCTCTGACTCGAGGACACAGGGCTTTCTTCACAGTCTGTGTAGTTTAATCACGTCCCAGATTGGCCTCGTCGCTCTCTGAGGGCCGTTTTTAATGGCAAACTTGATGACTGGCTTTCCACGGAGAGTTCTGCGTTTTAATCAGCGCTGAGAGAGCAGGCCGCTGAATTGTGCGGCCGTGTTGACAGGCGTAATGGGACGTGATTGAGTTCTTCAACAGGTTGTGTTGGGTCAAGGCATCTGTTGTGGTCCTCAAGCCAAACCCACTCAATGCCACCATTGTCCTCACCCAGCGGCCTTGAGATGCAAAAGTTGCCATTGTGTTGTTTCTAGGTCAGCTGATACACTTTGAATACGAGATTAGCCTTGGAAAATAATAATAAACGTGTTTGGGCATTGTCTGTTATTCTCTGTGCCAGTTCACTATGGTGGGTGTTAGTTCTGCATTGCTGCACTAATAATGCACACTCTAAAGGTTCCTTCTTTGCTAATTACTAACTAATTAGCGAAAGAAGTCTGGCACTTATGCCTTAATACTTACTCAGGCTCTTTGTGGCATCATTAAGTTTTAGTATGATGTCATTGCGCCTCCATTGCTTTGGTATGATGTGGGTCAGAGTTTTGCTTCAGGACACAGATCTTACTTTGGACATGAGATGGTGACCCAACACAGTACTAGAATAGATTATTGGGAAAAAAATGTCTTAAAATCAAACATAATTGCATTTTTTATCAAAATAATAACATGATATAATAAACTGAATAGGAAAATGACAATTTTGTCAAATCTTGAATCTGTGTTTAATGTAGTCTGGTATTTTCTTTGACCTTGTGTAGTTTTGTTTTGTTGGTGTCCATGCTGACATCTGTCCAATTTGACTAGATTCTGCCAAGTGACGTTTAATTGTACATAATCTTTGGCATCTACAGTACAATATATTAGATGCGCTTTCTGCTCCCTTTCAATTTATTTTGCAATCATCATTATAGTAAGTATAGTATAGTCAGTTGCATTTTATTATTTGCATTTAGCACTGTTTTCCCCTTGCAGCCCTGTTTTTTTATTTCAAGCCAGACGGTTGTAAGCAGATGTTTTTTGGCCTTGTCACATAAAGTCACTATAAAGGATCTAATGATCTGGAACATGTTCAAATGAACTTTAACGACACCCAAGTGAATATTTGTTCTTGGTATAGAAGCACAAGTCAAAAAAGATTATTTTTATTCTTTTAACCAACCGACAAACTGTAGATGCCTTCATAGAGGAGCATTTTTTGGCTTGGAAATTGCTTATTCATAGTTCATGCAGGTGACTTGGTGTTAAATTAAATATAAGTTTGCGCTTTTGTCCCTACATTTATAAATAGACACAAACGAGTCAATAGATGGCATACAGTAAGTTTATAGAGCTATAATGTGAACAGCTGCTCAGATCATTTTATGTTTGAATTCATGCTGACTTTTGCAAGTAATTAGAGTGAATTGTGAAATATCATTGAGCTATGTTTCCATGTTTTTCTGCGCATTTTGAAGTTTGAAGACACGAGTGATGGAAACACCTGATTTCAAAACAAAATCGCTTAATTCGCAAAACAAATAAAAAAAAAAGTTTATGCTCGCTTGAGATGGTTTTTGAGTGCGAAAAAGAGATGTTCTCATGTCATCTCATTGCTGTCTTAAAATTGAAATATAAAAGAAATCTCATTAATGAAATCTCATGTGTGATTTAATATCCAGAGGAAACATCTGCAAAGCAGCTGATAATGTCTCCATTTGCTCTCATTTGATCTCAATTACATCTGAGAATTTGAATATAGTGCAAAGAGATCTCATTCATGATTTAAATTAATGAGAAAACACATTTTAGGTAAGGTAAAAAAAAAAAACTTCATTTGTTTTCAGTTTCATCTCAATGCAGTCTAAAAATTGAAATATTAAATAGATATTGTTTGTGATTGTGAACTCTAAAGGAAATGCTTCTGAAAATTGAAATCTACCGTTTGCTCTCAATTTCATCTCATTTTGCTGTCCAAAAATAGAAATTTTAAAGAGATCCAGTTTGTGATTTAATAACCTGTAGAGGAAACGTCTAAGAGGAAAAAGTATCTTCAATTGCTCTCATTTCATCTCTAAAAATGTAAATATTAAAGAGATCTCATTTGTGATTTAAACGCATGATTAAACACATCAGAAAAGCGGGTAAAAATGTCTCAATTTTCTCTACATTTCATCTTGTTGCTGTCTAAAAATTGAAATATTCATGAAAACTCATTTGTGATTTGAATTTGAAGAAGCATCTGAAAAGCAGGTGCAAATGTCTCCATTTGCCCTCATTTTATCTCAATTTCATTTGAAAATGTAAATATTAAAAGAGATCTCATTTGAGATTTAAAATCTTGATAAAACACATGTGAAAAGCAGGTGAAAATGTCTCAGTTTTCTCTACATTTCATCTTGTTGCTGTCTAAAAATTTAAATATTAAATACATTTCATCTGTGATTTGAATTTTGGAGGAAACTTCTGAAAAGCAAGTGAAAATATCTCCATTTGCCCTCATTTTATCTCAATTTCATCTGAAAATGTAAATATTAAAGAGATCTCATTTGTGATTTAAACTCATGAGAAAAAAAAACCTTAAAAGCAGTTAAAAATGTCCCAATTGCTCTCCATTTAAACTCATTACCTTCTAAAAATTGACATATTAAAAAGGCCTCATTTGTGATTTTAGTTTTCCATCTTAGTAGATGGGACAACACTGGATTCAGACATGCCATAACCTCCGGATGTGGCCTGAAAAGGCATTTACAGGATTCGGATGGTTTTTTGGGATGGCACAGGTGTTCCCGATCGCTAATTCCTCACACCTGCGTGACACCACCCCAAACGGCCTTTAAGAAAACCTGTCAACAGCATCAGCTTTTGAAGAAACCCACAACCCTGCAATTGTTATTGGAATCTCCAATGTATGCATACCAATAAATGACATTTTCTTTACATCTTCGCTGGGCGAGCGTGGCACAGATGGCATCACGGTAAACACCCTGCCTCTAGACGATGTGTCATAATATTCCTAAAGCCTCGCTGCGGCTCAGGCAACATGTTGCACGCTGTGGGGCGCCTGTTTTTCCACCCCTTTCGGTGCCGTGACCTTTGAGAGAGCCTCTGAAAACAACATGGCTATCCTAAAGAAGCACCGGCGCGTTCTGCGGTGAGGTCGCTCCACATTAATAAGTCATTTTTCGACGATGGGTAGAGCTTTAAGGATGCATGAGCTGTAATCGGGTGGCGCTCGGGTCTCGAGGATGGAGGTTTTTGGGGTTGTTGCTGCATGAGCGCGCCGGTGATTGAGCTCTGAGCCTGATAGGAACTCAGCGGGGGGGCGCAGGGATGGCGTGTGTTTGTTGGGCAACTGAGCTCAGGATGACCTAAAGACCACACACACACACACAAACACACACAACACACACTCTAACACACACTCTCAGTCCGGCTGTTGTGCTCCGCTCGCTGGACACGCATTGCTCCCAATCTCCTTCTCTATTGGCGTGTTGTTCCTGCGATGAATGCCGGTTTTCTGTGTTTCTTGAGTCTTTGGAATGAGCTGGTTGGTTGTGCCACTTTGGTTTGGAGGAGCCATTAATATGAATGATGCTCATTATGTTGTTGATGAGCATTCTGTGGTTGAACGTGAGTGAGCGAGTGAATGAATGGATGTGTGTGTGTGTGTGGGAGTCATATGGTGTGTGTGTGTTGATAGGGGTTTTATCTGGTCAGTGTCCTCACATGGCTTTAGGTGCTGTTTCACTGCTGTTTACGCTTGTCTTTTCTATTTCAATTTTGCTAATGCCATTAATTAATGTCCAAAAGTGTTTTTGATTTTGGCAACAATAAGAGAGACTATTATTCTGAATGTGAAAATAATTATGCACATGAATTTGGATGAAATTGGCCATGCTCCCTGCTGGATGTTGAATTTGGAATGAAATAGTGGAATTTACTGAATTGTAATTAAAAAATTTTTTGAGACAACAGGATGATTCTAATAGTCCAAAGAAACAACAAAATGGTCAAGAATACGTCATGTCTTAAATGAAAGGTTTATGTTTTGTAAACCGTTTCATGTTATTTGGCCTCAAGACATTAAATTAGAGCATACTGGAGAATGAATTGATCTTCCACCTTTGTCCATAACAAAAGCTACTTCAGGAAAATACTGAAAAATTGTATTTCTAAAAAGAAAAATGTTTTTCTAAAAATTATTTTCATAAATTACTACAGTTAATTAACGTTCAAGATAATTGAAATTAACTTTCAATTTCATTCCAGTTTAATTCTACTCATTTAAATTCAAAATTATTGTTATTATTTTTACCATTTTAGAATGGCAAAATTTTATTGAATTTATTGAGTTATTGCCATTTCAATTTTTTATTTTTTTATTTACCATTTTGTAAAATTAGAAATTGTATGGAATATATTTCTATTTTATTCTATTATTTGGGTTGCTATTATTTTTTTTTACAGTTTTATAGAATAATTTATATATATGTACTTTGTTTTATTTTTTATTTTCTTGCTATTTATTCATTATTTTTTATTTTATTATTTGAGCTTTGATTATTATTTGACCATTTTATAGAATAGATTTATATTTATGTACTTATTTATTTGTTTGTTTGTTTTATTTTCTTGTTATCCATTCATTATTTTTTATTTTATTATTTGATCTTTTGTTATTGTTTTAGAATATATTTATTTTAATTATATATTATTTTTGTTTTATTTGTATGTATTTTTATTATTTTTTTTTAACTGCATTATTGTATTTGTTATTTTATTATTATTATTATTACCATTTAAAAAATAACAGCAAGACACTTGAGGTCATGCCATGTTGAATACAGCCACTCAGCCTATTGTTCCTTGATGCTTAATTGATGATAAATACACATTTCATATTCATAATTTCATATTCACATTCATTAAAAAGAACATTAGCATACAGTGCATTTCTCAAATAAAGAAGCATGAATATGCAAAGAGTTTCCGTGAGCCCCGCTAATGGGAAAATCATTTCATCCGTAAATACATAAAGATTGAAGACAGATGCTGATATTTTTGATTCGGCTTTTGTTTTATCAGAACAATAAGCACGGTGAATAGAGCGGCTGCACATTTCTCCTTTAAGCGCATCTGTGCACTCGGGGTCTCGCCGGCCGTGCCAAGAGTCCTGCTTCCACTTTCACACTGTCACCGCCGGCCTCTGCTGGTTTTTTGCCTGATAAATCGGCAGATAACAGGCATAGCCGGAGGCCATTGTTTGGCGGGGGTAAAGTGTTTAAAATGAATTTACCCGGTGAGTGCGGCGAATTCATTTCGCATTATGCTTGTCGCTGATGTACAAGGGGCCCGCTCCAAAAAATGGATCGGGTGGCATGCCAAACTCTGTAATCGGGGTTTCTCGCAGGGCTCGCGGCCTATACAAAGAAGCACAGACAATCAGGTTTGTTAGCTATGCATGCCAATCTGTTACCCTGGTTAAGGGGCAACAGTCGGGGGGGACCGTGCCACGCAGGGGCAACAAGCACACAAATACAATTACTGCTCACGGACCGACTGCTCGCGCTCTCTCAGTTCAGCTTGCCCTCGGTCAACTTTCTTACTTGAAATGACCACTGTTGATCATTATGGTCAAGAATTGCATGCTATTGCATAAGATGGCAAGTGCTGAGACCTCCAACTGACCAGCGAGAGCATCAGAGAGCTGCAAACGAAGTGGTTACACTCTTAAAATAAAGCTTCTTTTGGCATTGATGGCTCCATGAAGAACCTATGGAATCTTTCCCTTCTACAAAAGGTTCTTTATAGTGGAAAAAAGGTTCTTTAGATTTTTTTAATGTTCTTCACATGTAGATTTTTTTTTAGAACTGATCAATGAATCATTCTTTGGAGAATCAAAAATAGTTCTTCTATGGTCTATGAAAACTCTCTTTTGGAACCTTTATTTTTAAGAGTGTATAAGAAAAACATCTGTAGTTGTACAACAGAAAAATCTGTTTAACTCGATTGTTTCCCCTAGACGGCAATGAGATGAAATGCTGAGTCTTCTGACACGGAGACGTTTGTCCTGAAAACACACCAGTAATGTCACATGTCTCCTCTACCTTCTTATGAATGAAGGTTCTTTATTGGCATCAATGGTTCTGTGAAGAAACTTTAACATCCACGGAATCTTTCCATTGCACAAAAGGTTCTTTAGAATATTCAGATGTTCTTCACACTAAAAAGAAAAATGGTTCTGTTCACAGAAAGGTTATGAGGAACCAAAAATTGTTGTTCTGTTGCAGAGATGCCTAATGTAAAAAAAACAAAAAACAACAACCTTGACTGAGTACTATGGGCTGAAAGTTTAAATGTTTTTTTAAGTTTTTTTTTTTTTTTTTGTAGAATTAATTTATATTCCCTGTGATTCAATGCAAAAAAAAATACATTAAAGATGTAAAATAAAAAATAGAAATAAAGATGCTTCAGTGGCATTTTTTTCCTTTTTCTTTTTGTAATGCATGACTGTTTAAATAAAAGGTCTATTTTTGCTCATATTTAGTGTTTACAATGTGAAGAATACCTTTAAAAAATACTGATTTTTTTTTTTTAAATAAAACTTCTCTTACATAAATTATTACATTTATGTATTTTATCTTTATTTGTTATTTATTTATTTTTATTACTATTTGTTTATTATTATTATTATTATTATTATTGATTGATTGATTGATTGATTGATTGATTGATTGATTGATTGATTGATTGCATGGCGTGTCAAATATAAAAGCTCATCATGTGCCAAAGTTGTCCCAGATTTGAGCATCAAAAGTCTTCATGTAAATAGGAAATGTTCTCAAGATCAAAGAGCTGCTGTTAGATTTTTTGGCTTTAGGAGTTTTAAGAGAAACATTTGATAAGTTTAAACTTAAATGAATCATAAATAGTCTTTCTGCAAAATAATGGAAGAATAACAATTTCTTCTGGGTTACTTTACAGTACTGAAAGACCTGCTTAGCATTTTCCTTTTAACATAAAAGAAGATGAAAACACAATAGTGCAAGTGCAGACTTTTGCTCACTTAGACTTTATGGCTTTTGGTTTAAACAAAAGCAAATTTTAACTTGACAAATGAAAACTCATTAATATTTAAGCCTCTTTGTCTAGCAACCAAATGATAAACACTTATTGAAGGAGGAACAGGTATGATGAGTCGAAATGTTTTGTTCACTATTTTATCTCGGTGTATTTTATATTTGCCTTCAAAACTAATTTCAGGCACTGAAGCCATGTCTCTAAACTCTCGACTGGATATGTGTACATCTGAAATTCATCTGTGTTTGTTTTCCCACCGATTTGAAACAGGTAATAAGACCTTGAATCTTTTTTAAAGCTAATTCATCCTATATGTACACGCACATCATTGTTCTAGCGGTAATTTGTTGACCCAGAGGTCTATAGACTCCCGCTTTCACCAGCGAAAGAGCCCCTGATTTGTAAACCCTTTCATTGGCCGGTGGAGGAGTTGTACCGCGGTAAAGGCCAGAGGAGGGACGGGGAGGCCGCTCATAATGGACCGCTGTGTATGGGAGGGTCGTGGGAAAAGCATGGGAATGCTGTTATTGTGATATTTCAGCCAGGACTCAGGACTGACCTTCCTAAAGACACATTGTGGTGACTGCCGTGCTAATGGGGGAGCCGCGCGCTCGCACCACAATAGATGCATCTCCACGAGGAGGCCTCCCCCACCGCAGGCCCGAGGGGAGGTCGCGCGAGGACAGGCTGATTTTAATGCAGTTAGTAGGTGAATGGGTTTGTGCGCTCGCTTAATGGATGAGCTGCATCATTAGGAGCCTCGGATGCGGCGCCGCATTGGCCTCTTATAGGGCCTGCACTTGTATGTGAATGCTGGGACAAAGCTGCTGTGGGTCAATGTGTTTTTAGCCAAGAATATATATTGTTTTTGCTCCTATTTAGTGTTAGCGATGTGTTCAAACCTCTAAAAAAAATACTGAAAAATTCAATTGATAAAAAAAAATCCTATTGCATGAATTATATTATATTTCTTTTAATTATATTCCATTTTAATTCTACTTCTCTAAATTCAAATTTTATTAAATTATAATTCTGCCAAATTAGATTTTTATTCATTCATTTATTTTTAAATGATTAAAAAATATACAGTCTAATTTTTATCTAATTTTATTGATAATTTTATCAATTATTTTTAATAAAACATGTAAATATATTTTATAAAATATATATTTAAAATATATCTAAAAATGTTAACAATGATGCATTCTGTTTGGTTTATAAATATGTACATACAGTGGTGGACAAAGCTATTAGAACACTAGTATTTTCACCAGCTAAAAAATGGTTTTAAGTCATATAGGTGCACGTGCACCGAGGACAAAAGCTGCTTCAAATGCAAAGGATGCTCACACCAAATGTTGATTTCATTTAGTTAATAGAAGTTAATTGATATAGAAAATCTATTTATGATGTTATTTTTGACAGCATCCTCATTTTACAGCATTTTACACAAGTGCCTAAAACTTTTAACAGTACTGTAGCTCTGCAGGAAGGTTTCTTGAAGCGTCTTGGAGACGTTGTCACAGTTCTTCTGGATTTAGTCTGTCTCAGATTGTTCTGTTTCTTCATGTCATTCCAGACAGACTGATGATGATCAGATCAGATCTCTGTGTGGAGCAAACAAAAATCTCACTGGATTATTACAGTTAATGGCAGAATGTTTGGAAATGTAAACTGATATTTCCTACTGACACATAGCTGGTTTTCTTAGCTGGTTTTTAAATGCATCCTGTTTAAAATTATGTCATTTATTTTGAGCATTTTCAAATGGCAACAAGACATTCAATGCACTCAACATACTGTCACTCTTACAATACAGTCACATTACGAACGATTCCTCATACCACATGTTTTGTTGAGAAATGTGCTATTACTGTATTAAGTTGATTTTTAGCACCTGCCAGATGATACAATGACCGTACAAACCTTCAGACACACTTTAGAAAATGTAAAAACGTAGTTGTGCAGTGTGAGCGAATGCTTATATGTAAGTTAAACATCTCTGATGAGGTCTTTAAACACATTAAACGTGCTGGAAATCGAACAGAGAGAAAGTGTTTGGCGATCCAGACCGTCGCAGAACTCCATGTGGACTTGTTGGTTGAGGAGGTGTCAAACAGAGCAGAAGTGTAAGTAGGTGTTGCAAGCGTTTGGTGTCGTGTTAATGTGCTGTCGTGTGATAATCGCACAGCTCTGTTTGGATAAAGGCAGAAGCTTCCAGAAGTTTGCTCCGCAGCAGACAGGGTGGTAATCATGGGGTCACCGGGCTGCTGTTTCTGCATTGTCCCCTCCGCTGACTTTTTGACCTCTTATGTCACTTCCTCAGCGATGGACTCTCTGGTTTCTCCATTGCCACACCCGCCTCGCTTCACGCCACATTGTCCGTGTCCAAATCTTTAGATCTCCTTAACAAATGCTAGTGCATTTACAAGTCCAGAAGTGATTGAGTGGAGCCCGACCAGTGAAGGGCGTTTCTGCGCCTCAGGGTGGCCATATTTCTGAGCAAACCACATGTGTCACAGCGCTCTGTGCAGAAACGGCTTTGGGGCAGAACGCATTCAAGGTCACTTACTGACGGATGAAACGCCTCCTTGCCCATTTTTCTGACCCTGAAATCCTGCTGTCCTGTGTGTGATTATATGAAAGCACAGCACAGCAGTGGACAGTATGAGTGGATGAGCTGCTTTCAGAACTGTTGTAAATTGCAGATGACAAAGGTGCATTTTTAGTGTGTGACCTGGCAACCGTAAACAGTTAGACTAGAACTATTTAACTATTGGAAGTATTGTATAGTCCATATTAATTATTTTTATTAGTAGTAGTCATTTTATTTATAGTAACTTTTCAATTTATCTATCTATCTATCTATCTATCTATCTATCTATCTATCTATCTATCTATCTATCTATCTAATTCTTTCATTTTCATTCCATCTGTTGTTCTTTCATTCTCCTTATATCTGTCATTATCTTGTTTTTGTTCAAATTATAGTTTTCTCGTTCTATCTATTGTTCTCTTGTTCTCTCATTCTCATTCTTTGTATAGTTTTATCTTTATCATTCTGTCTGTTGTTCCCGTTCTATCTATCGTTCTCTTGTTCTCGTTCTATTGTTCTCATTCTCATTCTATTCTCATTTTGGTTCTATCATTCCTTCAGTCTCGTTTTATCAGTCCCTCATTCTCGTTCTATCATTCCTTCATTCTCGTTTTAGCAATCCTTCAGTCTCGTTTTATCAGTCCCTCATTCTCGTTCTATCATTCCTTCATTCTCATTCTATCATTCTTTCATTCTCGTTTTATCATTCTCTCATTCTAGTTCTATCATTCTGTCATTCTCGTTTTATCGTTCTATCATTCTCATTCTAATAATCTTTCATTCTTGTTTTATCATGGTCTCATTTCCATTCTATATCGTTCTCTCATTTTGGTTCTCTTATTCTTTCATTCTCGTTTTATTTTTCTCTCATTCTCATTCTATCATTCTTTCATTCTCATTTTATCGTTCTCGTTCTATCTATAATTCTCTCATTCTATCATTCTCTCTGTCATTCTATCTATCATTCTTTCATTCTTGTTGTATCATTCTCTCATTCTCGTTCTGTCATTCTCTCTTTCTTGTTCTATCTGTTGTTCTAATTTTTGTTCTATAATTTTTTTCATTCTCATTCTCTCGTTCTTTAGTTTTCATTCTATCGTTCTCTCATTCTTGCTCTGTCATTCTGACTATCATTCTTTTGTTCTCGTTCTGTCGTTCTTCATTCTTCAGTTCTCATTCTATCTTTTTGCATTATTGTTTTCTCATTCTTGCTGTATCGCTCTCACGTTCCATCTGGCGTTCTCTCATTCTCATATCTATCATTGTCTCTTTTGCACTATCATCCTATCCATCGTTCTCTTGTTCTTTTGTTCTCATTCTATCTATCATTCTCACTCTATCCTTTCTAGCATTCTCTCGTTCTTGATTTATCATTTTATCACCCTCTCATTCTGTCTGTCATTCTCTCATTCTCATCTATAATTCTCTTTCGCACTGTACCATTCTATCTATCGCTCTCTCTGTCTTTCTATGTATCGTTCTGTCATTCTCTCATTCTTGTTCTCTCATTCTCATATAAATGCGTCATTCATTCATTCATTCATTCATTCATTCATTCGTGTATCATTCTATCTATTGTTCTCTTGTTCTATGTTCTCTCATTCTTGTACTCTTATTCTTATTTCTGTCGTTTTCATTCTATCTGTTTCATTCTATCTACCATTCCCTCATTCTCGTTCTATTGCTCTCGCTGTATCACTCTATCTATCATTCTCTCGTTCTGTCTGCATTCTCCCATTCTTGCTCTTTCGTTCGCATATGTATCACATCCTTTCCTTTCTTTCTTCTTTTCTTGATCTGTCTATCCATCGCTCTATCTGTCTGTTTAAACTTTTAAAACTCTTCACTTTAATGCTTTTCCCCCCTAAAACTGTAATACAAAGTTTTCCTCTGACATCTGTGCTTAAGGCCGCTGTCAGTATCTCAGCAGGCAGATACCAAGCCCTGATGGATTCCATGGGAAAACACAACAAATGGCCTTGGTTTTTTTTAGATGTGTCTGCTGAAGATAAAACTAAATCTACAAATATTAGACACCTGCAGTCTGAGAATATCCAGACGTCATACCAAAATAAGTCACAGATTTCTGATTATAACATAAAACAGGCTTTTAGCTTCTAGAGAATCAAAGAATAAACTAGAAAAGGACATACAAACATGTTACCTTGACAAAGCCTTGTGTGAAGATTTTTCAAATGAATGTTTTAAAAGCCTTTTAATAGTTTAGAAGGAGTTATTTTTCATTTGTTGTTGAATTTGGCCTCTCCGTGATCCTTTACCCATCCGACAAGCACCAAGGTCAGTATTTATGGAGAAAACCATCTTGATGTGGTTTTGAATGTTAAGGTTCTGACCTTGACTAAACTCTCAGCTGACGTCCCTTAATAAGCAGTGCCGCTGGAGTCTGACCCCCAGAGGTCAAACATATGTCAAGGATAATTTGAGGTCAAATGAAGCTGACCTGATGTAATCTGCTTTGAAAAGCACCAAGCGTTTGCTGTGTTTAATGATGCTGAGGAGTCCCAAGAACCGCTGCCACTCAAAAGGGGTTTATTGGACCCTTAACGCTGCATAAACTCGCTTGAAAGACTCGGCAAACACACCCTCCTTCAAGACAAGACGGGACAAATCCAGCTCATTAAGACAAGAAAGTTGGACGCCAAGGACAAAACCAAGCACTTCGGTCCTATTTCTCATTTAGACAGGTAAGAAATCTTCAGGTTGTAGCCTGGGTTTTCAGAACAAACATTCACCTTTTATGATGTTAAAGCACACCACCGAACTGAATTTTGGGAAATATGTATAGCGTTCACCACCATAGTGTTCACAGCTGTGTGTTAAATCTCTTGTACGCCCCCCGTCTGTTCCCAGATCTGGACACTCACTTCTATGGACTCAAACCAAGCCGTTTCACTTCTGGTCCAGGACTTTGAGTGACAGCTCGGCTTAGTATATTCTTCAGCCTTTATCTGAAGAGTCAGAGGTCAGAGGATTAGTGTCCCAGGTCAAGTATAGCACCTGTGTGTCAATGTAAACCACACAAAGGGGTCAGTCTGCAAAAAGAGAGATTTTTCTAGGTGGAATGCACTAATGGTGAGGACAAGCTGGGAGATGAAGTTTCTGTGTGTGTTGTACATTCAGCTTTCTCTGATTTCAGCTTTCAGGGATTTCTATACGTGTTTTGAAAAGTGCACTGAAAAAAATTACAAGGGCAAGTTTCACTCAGAAATTGCTAGTAATATTCTCAAGTAATTACAAAGAAATGGCGAGTAACACATTGAATTAAACATTACATTTTAAAGTCATCTTTTTGTTTACAACTTCAAAAAATATCTATATTTTTTTCAGTTTAAGATAAAAAGGAATAATTCTTAAGGATGACATTATTTATTCACCCTCATGTCATGTTTTTTGAAGAATCATCATTAAAGGGTTCATATTGACCACGTTGTCAAGCTCCAAAAGTTATAAAAACATCAAACACTGAGTCTTATAAAATTATTTGATGGTTTTATGTTGAAACTTGGAACACATTAAATTAAACATGAAAATAAAGCAGAAAGATATACGTATTATGTAATATTTTCTTGCAAAAAGTACTCAGATAGTCTTTATTTTATACTTCAAAAATATTTTTTTAAAGTCTAAGATGAAAGCAATAATTCAGACGAATTCAGTCATTATTTACTCACCATGTCATGTTGTTTTGCCGTATTGTGTTTGGTATCCACTATTTTTGTTTTATATTAAATAATATTGCAGCGAGCTCATTATGTTTGGTGATTTTTAACTAAACCACCATTGAAAGAGCCATCGTGTTTTGTTCATGTTTGGAAGGCTACTTAGCAGAGCGCACTCTTGAAGGGTTGCCATGTCCATTTATTATAAGTGACGCTTATGAAGTGTCTTTGCGTTTGTTGTTCAATCCAGTTTACGGAGTTAATAAAGTAGACAGGTGCTTATTTCAAAGATAATGTGTTTAGTTTTGAGTTTATTATGAACTTGTACTTGTTTTTTTTTTCCTAGCAAGATCTGGCAACACTAATGAGTCAAACTGTATCCTGTGATTTCTTGCATCAAGACATGTAAGTTTGAAACTACATTAATTATTCTATTAAAGACGTACATCGAGACCCTATTTGACCGCCGTAAAGCTAGCGTGAAGCTTGCAGGTCTGACTAGGGTTACCTTTGTGTACCTTAACTTAAAGAAACTTTCCCACCCTTTGTTTGGACGCTCACAATTAAGGTGGGCATAGAAAATGGCCAATGTACTCAGTGCCTTAACGCAAGCAGCCATATCCATTCAGAGCCCTGAGAGGGTGTCTCTGAGGGGAGAGGGTTATCAGATACGGACGGTGGGGGAAAGTGAAAGCCTTTCTATGTCTGTGTGAGCGAGGCACTCCGGAGGCTGAATGGATATGGCTTTTAAAGGCCTAGATTACAGTAAAGCTGGTCTACGTGTTCTTTTTATCGGTCTGTGTCTCCTCGATCGCTGGCATCTGTTCTCGCTCGCCCTGTGAGGCCTTCCCTGCTCGGGCTTGTCAGTCGGTCAATGGGCTTTGTCCCGGCTAGAATTTAAACAAGCGCCTCAGCCCTTTTTGACTTTGGAGAGTAAAGTTAGGTAGTGTGGATAATATGGAAACCCCTTCAGAGAAGATGAGATTGTACTAAACGCTCTCAGGACAAAAAGGTACAAAAGCTGTCACTGGGGTGGTACTTTTTTAAAAGTTACGCCTTTGTGCCTTATTTACCCCTAAAGGGTGCATATAAGTACCTTAAAATGTTGCATTTTAATACCTTTAAAAGTACATATTAGTACCTAAAATACACATATTAGAAGTCAGAAGTCAGAAAGAGCTTTATTAACAAGTGTTTACACACAAGGAATTTGGCTTGGTGACAGGAGCTTCCAGTACAGACATACATAGGAATTACACAGTAGAGATGAAACATAACGCTAATATAAGACTAATGTACTGTAAGTACCTAAATGGTACATATTTCTACCTGCCCCAGTGACAGCTTTTGTATCTATCCATCTATATCTATCTATCTATCTATCTATCTATCTATCTATCTATCGTTCTATTTATTGTTCTTTTGTTCTATCTTGTTCTATCTGTCATTTCTTCAGTCATTCTGTTGTATCGTTCTTTCGTTTTCTATCTATTGTTCTGTCTATCTAAATTATATTAATTTATTTAATTTTATTTCGTTTTTTATTCTACTTTCTTATATTTAAATTCAAGAACTGAACTGAAATAAAAAGGATTTTTTAAATAAATGTCTAAATTCCACACACCCATAAGATTAATATGGAGTCTGTCAGTATCTTGTAAAACCGTTTACCTTCTTTCTCAGGGATTTTTGGAGAAACATCTAAGATCTCTATGAAGACTCGTGAGATATGAATGAGCAATAATCCTTTCCTCTGGGAACGCTGCTTGTTGAGATCTGGAGGGTCAGTTAAACTTCTCCTCTATAGGTCAGCGGCTCCAGGCTTTACGTTCTCCAGACAAAACCTGCTCGTCGTGACTGCGGCTGCTGAAGGGAGGGTTTCTGGATCCGCAAGTAGCGCAGAGAAAAGCGTGATTTTGAAAAGGGAGAAAGAGTCTAAAGGGTGTTCTGTGAGTCGTGACCTTTGTTCTGCTGGCGAGGGGCTAATGTTCTCCAAGCTCTCCCATAACAATCAAAAGAGGAGCTGCCCTTCAAGAAACCAGGGCCTCCTTCTCTCCTGCGTTTCTGTCTTTCCAGTCCCACTCCGCTCTGAGAATAATGCCGGCCTTTGTAAATATCACACCACATACAGAATCTTTACCAACCTATGAGGTTGTAATTGACTAGTAGTGGAGATCCCTCGGGAGACAGGCGATTCCTGGAGGATGAATTAATTGACCAGTTAATTGATTCCTTTATTGATGTTTTTGTTAAGGGGGTGAAAGCAGAGGCACAGTGAGATGTCAACAGTTGTAGACTTTGACTGGAGCTTTTCTCACAATAAAGACTGCTTTTGAAACCTTGAGGGAGAGCTAATGTAGTTTGCTCTGTGAAACATCAACGTCACCTGTCATCCAGAACGTCATTCTTTCACAGTCGTTTTGTCTTGTTTTCTGCTACAAATATCTAAACATTCTTAAATCAAGATACATTTACTTGAGATGCAGAATTGCTTAAGATATTAAGGCTTGTTTTCTGAAAAATTTATAAAAATGTTTTTGCTTAAAACAAGAACAGAGATCTGCCAGTAAGCATAAACTCACTTAATTTTGATACATTTTTCAGAAAAAAAAATCAAATATGAAGTCATTTTTCTTCAAAAGTAAGTGTATGTTGATTTTAGAAGTAAGAAAAACATTTTTTGTACATGAAATACAACATTCCATCACTTGCACACCAATGGATCATCTGCAGTGAATGGGTGCCATCAGAATACAGCTAATAAAAGGATGGATTATGGATTATGGACTCATATTTTAGCTAGAATCAATAGAATCAAAACGTCATAATGATGGATTAGTTTCTTACAAACACACAGCTTCTTGCTTCACAATCCATTAACTGATGGACTGGAGTGGGTTTTTATCAGCTGTTTGGACTCTCATTCTGACGGCACCCATTCACTGCAGAAGGTCCATTGCTGAGCAAGTGATGAAATGCTGCATTTCTCCAAATCTGATGAATAAACAAACTCATCTACATCTTGGATGGTCTGAGAGTGAGTGCATTTTCAAAAAAAAAATCATTTTTCTGTGAACTATTCCTTAAAATGCCATCACACTGATAAACAAAACATGTAAGAATCATAAACTTTTGCTGGTCACAGAGATTATTTTCCGCAATAATCCAAAAGCCAGTGGAAAAATTCAACTTGGTCCTTTTTGATGGAACCAGGGCTATTTGCTTATTTATTTGCCATTTGGTAATTCTTTTGTTGTCTTGAATATACGTTTTTGTTAGCATGTTAGTGCGGCCTGCTATGTCAGATTTGCTCTGTATTCTCGTAAAGCAGACTGTCATTGGTCTAGCACCTGTGTTCGTGATGTATTTTGACAGACAGACTTTTATCACCGTGACTCTTTTTCTCACACTTCCCACGTCATTTCTCACCTCGTCTACAAACGTGAGAGTGTTTATCTTTGTTTTCTTGCTTTCTTTCAGCATTCGTTTATTGGAGTTGTTTAGGAGAAGTTTCGTTTGTTTTGACTGTCAATTGATATCTCATTGCGGTCACTGGGATTCTTGACTTTCTATGTGAATTCAAGGCAGTAAACAATATCTGTGCCTTGAGGAGAGTAGGCTATGTAGATAAACCTGTTCGGTGTTAGAGAGCATTGTTGTGTATTTTGTATTTTCCCATAAAGCTGTATTTTTCCATATTTTGAATCTGATGTTAACAGTGTGAATGTCCAAGAGTCCATTTCAACCTCCGATAATCCTTTAAACTCACTAAACATATCTGTATGCATTGGCCGTAGTCTTTTAGACTGATTGTAGAGGAAAGTTTAGAATCTGTACCTTGTTTAATGTCATTTTGTGATGGAGACCCTCAGTGTTTATGGTTTGTCTGTTAGACGCCTTCACATCAGACTTGCATTTGCTGCTTCTGAGCGAAAGACAAATAAAGCTCATTATTTTGTGGGTTTGCAGAATGGGCCGCATGTTTAGATTTCTTCAAAAGAGCAATTTTCTGTGCCACATGAGAGCTCAAAATGACGAGGAGATGTTTCCACATGTGCTTTGATTTTGCAGTTTCTCTCTCGGCAGCTTCTCTGATGTAGATGTCAATTATTCTGAGGTTTTTTTAGTGTTATTGACTGATGCTGAGAGACAGAGAGCTGAACAGTGTCACCGAAGAGCTTGAGATGAAATGTGAGAGAAAATACAGAAAATAAATCACTTGTAAACATAATATTATTGTCTGTCATTTGCAGTCAAGCTGCAGTTTTGCCAAATTATGTGCAAAACATTGTATGCAAAAAATATGTTTTTTTTTGTATTTTTTTTTTTGCATTGTATGCAAAAAATATGACAATATTATTTAATTGTGTGTATTTAGGTTGCATAAAATGCTGCTTTTAACAACAAAAAAGAAATCAGCCATTTTATTCTGGAAATATTTTACACCACAAAACAGGGCTGCATGAAATTGTGTAGCAAAACATGTAGCAAATAAATAAAAGTTTGATGGTTAAATAAAAATAAAATAAAAAAGAAATCAGGATAGTAAATCTTTTACAGTTGTAAGGTAAAATAAAATATTCTATTTTTTTCTCAATTACTTTTTTACAGTGAAAGATTATAATGGTAATATTTCTTATTTTGATTTTTAGTAATTTTATATTTTTATTTAGAAGTGCTTTATTTATTAATTAATTAATTTCTTTTAATGATCATATTGATATATAATCACAAGATACTGGCCAAATTGTGCACCGTTACAAACAAGCACAGCCAACCTGGATTTTTTTAATGCATCTTTAATCACAATTTTATTAGTTTCTGTTTGGGTTATGGTTGGTTTTCCACGATATATATTGGTCTGTCACTAATGTTTACGCTTGATATTTTCACATGGATAAAATGCTTCATGTCTTCAAATGTGAACTGACATAAATTCAATAGCGCTGTGTGATAACTGAGTGATTTGATTCATCTGGACAGTGTGCAGGAGTGAAATCGATTGATTTCTCTAATCTTGGGATCAGAGGAACAATAACAAGAATCAATGCTCTAGACACATCTGAGGAAAAAGGTCCCTTTCAAAGCCGCATTTGCTCAGTTTAGTGTACCAAATCAATGGCAGGAGACGATCAAAGACATTCTTCCTGAAGCTTTAAAGGCTTTAGAGTGAAGGCAGATTCACCTGTGTTGATATGGGATGCTTTCATTCCCCACACATCCGTGTGTTGTCACAGCATGCGAATGTTCAAATACGCTCCTGTCAACACCCGGCCAACTGTGACTGAGTGTGTTTCCCAGTAATCTCACATATATATCCTCAAGAGTTTCAAAAGATCTCAACAATCTCTTAAAATGTGCACAGATACTGCATTCAGAAGTCAGATATCACAATATGAGCTCAAACATTTCTCATCAAATGATCTGAGCTGCTGTTAACATTCATCTTATATTTCTATATTCTTACTGGATGTCAACTAGTGACTCATTTGTGTCTCTTTTATGTCTCCACAGGAATATTTAGAGGACAAAATTGTAAGTCAAGTCACAATAATTTCTACACCGCTTAATACAATACACACTGTTTCAAAGCAGCTGCATAATGATAAACAGGTAATTAACTGTGTTAATGTTGTAAAATTCATCAATTATGGAACAAATTCCATTTGTGCTTTAAAGCAGCTCTATAGAAGATCCATGTTCAGTGTTGATTCAATCCAGTTCAATAACAGTGTTGTTGTAAAGTTCATCAGTTATGAAATAAATTCAATTCAGCTCTACAAAACAAAGTAGTTTCATTATTCAGCTCAATTCAGTTCAGCGTTGATTCAATTCAGTTCAATAACTGTCAGTGTTGTAAAATTAATCAATTCAGTTTAATGTTAATTCAAGTCAGTTCAATGTTAATTCAATTCCGTTTCAATGTTGCAAAGTTGAATTTGAAAACAAATTGAATTCAGCTACAATATAGCCAGCTCTACGGCAGATCATTATTCAACTTAATTCAGTTTGATGTTTATTCAGTTCAGTTCAATTACAGTTGTCAATATTGCAAAGTTCATCAATTATGAAACAAATTAATTTCAGCTGACAATAGTGTCATTATTCAACTCAATTCAGTTCGGTGTTGATTCAGTTCAATAACAGTGTCAGTGTTGTAAAATTCATCAATTATATAAAAAAATCATCAGACAATAATGTCATTATTCAACTCACTTCAGGTTCAGTGATTCAGTTCATAATTTGTAAATAAATGAATTTCAGCTGATAATAATAATGTGTTGATTCAATTTAGATCAATAACGGTGTCAGAGTCATAAAATGAATCAATTTTGAAACAAATTCAATTCAGCAGACAATAGTTTTATTATTCAACTCATTTCAAGTTCAGTGTTGCCTCAATTTAGTTCAGTAATAGTGTCAATGTTGCAAAGTTTGTCAATTATGAATCAAGTTAAATTCAGCTACAAGCAGCTCTATAGAAGACAATAGTGTCATGAGTCAGCTCAGTTTAGTTCAGTGTTGTTTTAACCAGTGTCATTGCTCAATTCAGTTCAAATTTTGTTTTCAGTGCAGTCTAATCCATAATATTACTGAATAGTAAATTTATTTTAATTGAGAACTCTCCTGAGCTTTAAAAGAGCAACCTTTTAGCAATAACATTTTCTCTGGGATCTGCTGCTGTAGTCAACAGTCATGTGATCTGTGTGTGTGTGTGTGTGTGTAGCGAGTGTGTGCGGTCCTGTTAGAGTATTGTACGAGCTGATAGCCGTGTGTTTCTGCTGGCTGTGACTTTGCTCCGCTGGCAGGCATGTCTAATTCTGAATGCACCTGATGTGTGTTTGTGTTTGTGTGCGAGCGCATCTCGGCGGCTCGGGCTGATGCAGATTGACTTGATGTGCCCGGAGCCCTGCAGCGAGGCTCCGGGCCGCCTGACCCCTGGCCCACGCTCCAGATTTGGGGGAACGGCAGCCGTAACAGGCACCATGGTGAGCGGTGTGTAAGGATCCTTAAGGGCCTGTCACATTGCCCTGGCACAGATCTCTGTCATCAGCCCTCCTTCCCGTCTGTGTGCCCCTCGCTTGACACACACAAACACACTGATGACCTCGGCCTGCACTCCTGCATGTCACATCACCGCTCACAAGTGCTGGCCAATCAAAATGCACCAACGATTTTGCGTTTGTACATACACAACCATTTAAAAGTTTTTTTTTAATGTTTTCACACATTTTTGTCTTGTTTTCCATGATAACTAGCTAAACGTATCAAGATACTGTTTTATTTATATCAACAAACTGTTTTATTTTTCTTACCACATTTGCAGCATAAAATAATTAAAAAAAAATTAGAATATAATTTTTTTTTTTTTTTATAAAGTCAAATTATCTTGATTTAAAGATATATATGTATTTTTTTATATAGAATTTTTATAGTATATATTTTAACAAGACTAAGAAAGATGAAAATACTAAGAAAATCTTTTTTGCAGTGTAAATATTTTTATTTATCGAAGATGCTTTAACTTGATCAAAAGAGATAGTAAAGATATTTAGAATGTTCCAAAAAATTCTATTTCAAATACAAGTTTTTTTTTTTTTTTTGCTCTCTATCAAAGAATCCTGAAAAACAAATGCATCACAGTTTCCAATTGCACTTAATGTGCAATGAAAAACCTGATTTCTAAAGCAAAACCAGTAAAAAACAACTCATTAATTTGTTGTTGTTGTTCAATAATTTAAATAGATTCTCCAATGTTCTACAGGAATGATGTGCTGTAGTTCACACATTATTGTTGTGGAGTGAATGAGGTGTTTTTTGCCTTCTCCTCCTCCTCCTCCAATACAAATTTCCTCTTTCCTCTCAATGGACGTTATTGATTTTAGCCCAAGGCTCTCTCCTGACCCGATACGCTACATTTAAAAAAGCCCTTTAATCCAGAAGATATCAAGTCTGTATTAAAAAACGATGTCCCTGTGTGTCATCAGACACATAATAATCCCTGGTCATGTGTACGATCACACAGGACGGGCTTGAATGTCCTCACACACCAAAGCCTTTCCAAGAAACACAGTCTGACTGTGAAATGAGCCAAACATGTTGAGGATTACGACGAGACAGCTTTTTTTATGGGGGGGTGAAGGTTTCGTTTTGAAGTTCTGCTGGTCTCCTGAGCCTCGGGTCTCTAATAACCCAAATTGAGTTGACTTGGTCGGCAGGGGCATGTTGTTCCCCGAGGCAGCGAGGTAAAAGATTTAAGGAGTTCAATGAAGTCAAGCATAACCCGTGAACACAAACCTAATGCCTTTCTGCTCGCATGATCTACAATACACGTAACAATGAGCTTTTAGTCCAGCTTGAAATCAATTTATAGAGCAATGTTTCCAAATTGTGTCATTTTTGTGTGTGCCATTGACGTCTGCACTGAAGAATGCTGTGCGAATGTGAGCATGCTTGTCTTTTAATCAAGTATTGAACTAATAATAACAGTTGTCAGTTGCATAAACTTCTTAGACTAGTCTTACAAGTTACATCTATTTCTTTCTTTAAGACTAGTCAAAACTATGTTAGTTACATTAAAAAGTAGATTGGACTAATCTGGATCCAAAAAAGTGAGACTGATTGTTGAGACAGCTGATGGTCCCCATTGATTTACATAGTATGGAAAACAATACTATGGAAGTCTATGACTATACTGATTACCAACATTTTTCTGAATATCTTCTTTTGAGTTCAACAGAACACAGTAATTCATGCATGTGTAAGGGCGAGTAAATAATCACAAAATTTATTTTTGGGGTGAACTATCCCTTTAAATGGAGTATGTTTTACAAGAAAGTGCGATTTCATATTTTAACTTCTAAATTTCTTGATTAATTGTTACTTGGCATTTCTTTGCAATTATTTGTGAAATCTAGCAATTTCTGAGTGAAAATAGTTTCACCACAATTATTTTCGGTGTAGTTTTGAATTTATGTTAACTTGGTAATATGTGTCAGTAAAACTGATTTTGATTGGTGGCAATCTCATAATTCATATTTCCATAATTCATAAGTGATGACCACAAATCAGGCCAGCTATTGTAGAACATGCATGCATGTATAAAAATAAGGATAACGAAATTGTCCATGTTACGTTATAAAGCTGCGCGGAGCTTTTTAAACCAGTCTGAAGTGGTTTGTTGGCCTGATGGGTTTTGGACTGATTACCCCTTGACTAATTGCTGGTTGGTCAGACTAGTTTTTAAAAGACAGTCTTAATATTCTATAGTGTTTATGTTTACCTGGGCAGGAATGAGCATTGAGAATGTAAAATATTGTATGTTGCAAACTATGCAAGTAGTTTTGAATTTATGTTGACTTGATTCTTCATGTCTGTAAAATTGATTTTGACTGGTGGCATAAAGCTCATAATTCATATTTGCTCAACTTTAACTGGTCACATGCCATGTTCTGCAAGGAAAAAACGAAATTTTCCATGTTATGTGAGAAAGTTGCATGGAAAAAAATGGCTTGAACCAGCCTGAAGAGGTTAACCACCAAAATGGCCAGTCTGGTCTGGTTTGATGGTTTTAGAGGAGTTTGGGTGCTGTTCAGGTTGGAAATAGTGATGCCAGGTTCATGAATGAATCATTCTTTTGAACCGGTTCTTTTTAGTGAACTAGTAGAACCAGTTCACCAAAACGGACTGAACCATCTGAAACAGTTCATGTCTCAATCAGCACAGATCTACAAGTTACTCAATCAAAAACTCACTTTCAGACATCTGACAGACACTCTGACTCAAAATGAGTGAATAAATGAGTTTGTATAAGTCGAAATGAGCTGGTTTTTGCCAACTCATTCACTCCAACCATACACTGAACAGAGGAAACAATTTGAATCATACAGTTGGTCAACCAGCTAAACCCCTGCTTGAGATGAGCTAAACTGAGATTAAACCAGTTTAGGCTACTTTAAACAGTTGTGTGTGTGTGTGTGTGTTAAAGGGGTCATATGATGCTATTTTAAAGATCATTATTTTGTGTATTTGGTGTAACAGAATATGTTGACATGCTTTAATGTTCAAAAAACACATTATTTTTCAAATACTGTACGTTATTGTAGTTCCTCTATGCCCCGCCTCTCTCAAATGCGTCACTTTCTACAATGCCCCTCCTTCCGATAAGTGCTGTCTGCTCTGATTGGCCAACTGACCCAGTGCATTGTGATTGGCCGAACACCACAAGCACGCTTCGGAAATGTAACGCCCCTTTCCATAATCGCGAGCTTCAGCTTTCAAGATGTGACAGACACAGTGATGATGCTCGTACTGTATTTGCAGTACACAAGCCGCGGTTAAGACGAGTTCTGTCTGTACACTCATGTCATGCGACCCTGTTCCCCTCACACACACACACGACGCGTTACGCGCAAAACTCCGCATTTGAACAGTAAATAGCAAATACTTAAAATAATAACAAAACATAATTACAGTCGCTGATTCAGAAGTGCCACATTGTTAGAGCAAAGTCGGAATTGACCCTTTTTTTTTTAGAAATAGCCTTTGTGCACAGCCAACCTTGTACTCTACTAGGTTCACGAAACTGTCGTCCATAAAATGCATTGCACAAATTCCAACATTTGGGTTGTGCTCTTCTGTTGTAAATAAATCTTAATCAATGATTCCTAATTACATCTACTTTCGGAGGGACAAATAAAGTGCTTTTGCTTTCGCATAGAAACACACAGCGTCTCCCTGACACGGCTGCATCAACACTACTGCGGTTACTGAAACCACGCCTTCTTTCTTTGCATGAACATTTGGGTGGCATTACGCAAATATTTCCACATCGGGACGTAGACATGTGGGGGTGTGTTTGAATGAGCCGTTTTAGCCCGGTCTGGATCAGCCTTCTCTTTTAGATAGAATAAATCCTTTTGTGGGAGACTTTGAGCTTTGTAACTCTGCAGATCTTATACATGCACAAACAGCTACATAACACACTAAAGAAAAGAAAAACAAGAAATCGTATCATATGACCCCTTTAACTCAAGAACGGTCTGACATTTTTCCTGCTGAAAAAACAGCTGATTCCAGCTTAGGCTGCTTGGCTGGTTTTAGCTGGTCTTGCTGCCTGGTCATAGCTGGTTTGCAGGCTGGTTTTGGACCACTTCTTTAGCTAGTAATGCTGGGAGACCAGCTGACCAACCAGCTAAAACCATCTGAACACCAGCTTGTCTAGGATGGAAACCAGCTAAGACCAGCCAACCAGCATAAGAACGGCTGGTTTAGGCCATTTCTTTCTTACATCTTATGTCAGATATTTTGAAAACAATCAATAGATAGAAATTGAAGCAACCCGTGCTAGTTAGCGCTCCCGTTGCGCCGCGGCCCATAAGTGCTTCGACCATTACCTTGTCAATATTGATTGATATCTTGATTAATTGCCAGGGCGGGAGGGAAACCAGGTGCTGAGCGGAGAGCCAGGCTGGACGCTGGGTGCCATGAACTTCATGGCGTATTATTGACAGAGAAGGAACCCGGTTGAAGCATTGAGCCATTGTTTAACTTGGCACGCCGCGTAGCTCCCTGGGGTTCGGCCCATAAAAGGCTTTCTGTTACTAGCTGGAGTGCTTATTGTAGAAAAATTGTCCTTCTGAAAAATTAGCATGGAGCAATGAAGAATGCGTAATGTTGGGCAAATGACAGCTGCTTGGCTGAAACAATAGATGCAAAATGGCTTTTCCTTCAGTGCGCTTCTCATGGAAATGAAGCCCCCTTCTGCTTTGAGAGGCGACAAACACGTTCACACACCGCAACCGGTCCCATTCCAAACCAGTTATTCCCATACCTGCTGTTTCACTATAATGAGAGTTGTGAGGGAAACTTTGTTAACCGTGTTCTCATTGTACAAAGATTGAGATATCGAGGCGTTTTCCTGGGATCTAGAGTGTAACATTTAGGTCATCAGCAGTAAAATACCATTTATCTTTTCCCCAAAAAATAAATAAATAAAATATATATATATATATATATATAAATGAATAAATGATAAATGAATAAATTAACTTTTAAAATTAATATTATATATAGTAGTTGCATTTATTTACTGTACAACTCTTTTCTCTTTATATATATATATATATATATATATATATATATATATATATATAGTACATTTTCATTTGTATACATGCATTTTTCATCATTTAATTACATCAGTCGCAATGCTTTGTGGGATTTAAGTACACTGTTTTTCTTTATTTTTTAGTTACTTATGTATTTAATTATATTTTGCTGATGATTTATCTCACAGCTGGTTGGTTTAGTTAAACCCTTTTTAATCTTTTTGTTTTAAAATGTCTCTAGAGAAAATGAATGGAAAATATTAAGTCTCTGTTGAGATTTATTGTCCTGTGAAAATGCAGTTTACTATAAAAATGAAGATTTTTTACTAAAATATTATTATAGCACATTTAACAAGAAAATACTATTTCAGTCTTTCTACTTCAGAATTTCATGTTTAATTCAATGTGCTTCTTGCTGTTTCTTTGTACTTGAGAAATTGAGCAATTTCTGAGTGAAAATGGTTTCTACTCTATAGTGTGTGTGTGTAATGAAACTAAACATATATGCTAAGTTGCAGTTAAACAGACTCCTAGAAAGTGAGAAGGCTGGGGTTAATGAGTCCATGAGTGATTCATATGTGTTTTCTAAGAGCGAGGGACTCTCTCAGATAAGCGTGTGAGCTAGCGCTTAATATGCTAATGTATTCTCTCAGCTAATTTGCCGTTGAGGCCTGAAAACACAAAATGAGCATCATGTTGATTGCAGGCAGATCGAGTTTCAGCGGTTCAGCAGATTAATCACATGACTCCCTGTGCTACAGACTCTTACCAGGTACTACAGTGTTAAAAATGTGCTGCTTTTATTGCAAGGGCGTAGGTTTGATTTTGGCATTGGTGGGGATGTAATGGCAGACAACAGACATTTAATTATTTTATCAAAATTATTGCTAGGGACAATTTAGTGTCTGATATCAGTAGGATCATGTCAGAGCATCTCTACTAAATTCTACACCTTTGAAAATCATAACAAGCAATGTCTGACTTTAGTTCTCTCCTTAAATATGAAGAGATCAAACAACAGACTGAGTTCATCCAAATTTCACAGAAAGCTTATGGATGTAATTATAATATCAGTCAGACATTGAAGTGAGCTGCTGTTTTTGGCTCTTCTGAGGATGATTCATTCACTTGTTTGGCAATGAAACCACACAGAGAATTAATGAAAATTAACCATGGTTTTACTCCAAAAAACAACTACATTTAATTCACGAAATGATTCGTGAACCTGCTCCAAAGTTCTGATCTGAATCAAAAGATTTACAAACCCGCTCTTAAGTTCCGATGTAAATTATTCTTGATACACGCTCTGAAGTCCCGATCTCAATCAAATGATTCACGATCCGCGAAGTTACAATCTGAATCAAAATTTAGGTTTCTACTTGTCAGATATGTTTCTCCTAAAATTCTTGAAATAAAAAAATAGAAGAATGGGATCATATTAAATTCTCAGATTTTTTTATGCAGATTTCAGACATTCTGAGCCCAATCTGAGACATTGCTGAGATCTCTTGTGAAACAATCAATGAACGTCCAGAGCGAGCAGAGCTGCAACTGAGACAAAGAAGAAGCTCAAATATAAATGAGTTTTCATTTGTGTCACATTATACTCCAATAATCTTCATTTGCAACTTAGACAATAATTTTTACAGTGTAGTTTAATGTTAACCTATTTTCTGCTTTTACTGCATAACATGTGAATCAACTCACTCAATATGACCATTTCTGTGAGTTTTCATCACTTTTTCACTCTTCCAACACATGCAAAAACTGGAATAGTATTTTTTGTAAAACATGCTCCAATGCAACTTTAAAAAAATCTAATGCAAAATATCAAATATACAATCAAAGTGTCAATTTGTGTAAGTTTTCATCACTTTTCTACTATTGCAAAATAGCTGCATTTTTGAACGCATTCTAAAGCTGCAGCCAGAAATCTGCAGTATGTGAAATATTCTGTATATTTGTAAACCATGAGCACGTGCGTTTCAACAAACAGCCTCAAGAGCCCTATTTGGTAGAAGACAGCGGCGCCGTGAGCGACGGCTTTGGCTGGGAAGCCCTGGTTTCAGGGTGTTTTCGAGTTTCGGCACGCCGGATTAAGGAATGAATTTACTTTTGTTTAATTAAGTCAGTCTAAGTGGATCCTATGAAGCATGATAAACTAATACCAGATGTCTCCAACAACAAATATGTAAGCAATTGAGAGATGTTTGCAGCAGCGGTGCAGATAATTACCGCGATTACCCTGTTAAAGCTTGAATTTGTTTGTCATATAGGCTTTCACAGATGGCATTGTGTTGGTTTAAGGCTAAACATTTGAAGACCTTCCATTCATCACCTTCATGGCTTCCCTTTAGCGCCTTTCTCCGGCTAAACAAGGGCTTGTTCTGTTCCAGCAAACACTCCAAACACATCTTCCTGGTTTTATTTAAGGCTCCCATTCATCTCCGTTGGGGGAAAATATGCATGCGTGTATGTGATCTGTATGATTACCATCACAATATGCCTTTGCCGGGGATGCTCGTCGGAGGGCAAATGAGATGGGCACTTTTTTGAAGCTCTTTGAAAGTTGGATCTGGCGCTGTGTGCCTTCTCCTCATTGTTTGGGACTCCCGGCTTGGCTCGCTTGGTATTCCTGTCACAGACGGGCCTAAACTTTGGCCTGAGAGATGTGCTTCAGGAATTCAGCCTGCTGCCAGTCCAATTCACTCACTAGTCAGCTTTCCAACTCAATTTCTTTCTCTCTCCGCCTTTGTCTTTGCTAATTCTCTCTCTTTCTCCTCCTCTGCGTCTCATTTCTCTCATTTGTCTGCTTTCTGTGTTTCTCGCCTGTTTCATGCTGCTCACTTGTTTGTTAAAACTGGAAAAAAAGATGTAGAAACAATTTTTCAATTTGTTTTACAATTAATTACAAAGAAATGGCAACACATTGAATTAAATATGAAAGTCTTTGAAGTGGAAAGACTGATTTGATTGTAAATACCTTTAATTACAACTTTGAAAATGAAATATGTGAATCAACACTGTAAAAAATTGATGTAGGATTTAGTTTGAATTTTCACTCAGACTTTATATAGTTAATTTCACAAGTAATTACAAAAAAATGTATGCATTAAAATAAATGTGAAACTTTGATGTAGAAAAACTGATATTTTCTTTTCTTGTAAAATGTATTTTAATAATATTTATTTACAACTTTTTTACATTACATTTTGAAGTAGAAAGACTGAAATTTTATTTTATTGTAAAACATACTCTGATAAACTTTATTTACAGCTTTGAAAAATCAAATGCAAAATATGCAAATCCACCCACTGTAAAAAAAATATTTGATCAGTAAGTCATGTGAACATATGTTTTTTTTTCCATTACTTTAACTCATCACATTAATTTAACCAATTTCAACTTCCTTTTTTTAAGTTATACAAAATCCAAAAAGTTTAATATATTTTAGTTGATTGCACTTAAAGATTTAAGGCAGCAAATAAATTTAAGTTTTTAAGTTGAAGTAGGTGAAAATTTTTTACAGTATTTTTTTTTTCAGTGTATGATTGACATATTTTGCAACAATAGCAGAAAATACCTTAATATTAAATAAACTATAAAATAAATATTATTGGAGTACAGTTAAAGGTATAGTTCACCCAAAAATGAAAATTCTGTCATCATGTACTCATCCTCAAGTAGTTCCAAACATATACAGTATGAATGTGTTTGTTCTGCTGAACACAAAGGAAGATATTCTGAAGAATGTGGGAAACAGAGCAGTTCTGGATCATAGTATTTTTTCTCCTACTATGGAAGTCAATGGTGCCCCAAAACAGCCTGGTTACAAACTTTCTTCAGAATATCTTCCTTTGTGTTCGGCAGAACAAACACATTCATACAGGTTTGGAACTACTTGAGGGTGAGTAAATGATGACAGAATTTTCATATTTGGGTGAACTATCCCTTTAACAAGAATATAAAATTTTAGTCTTTCTATTTCAGAATTTTCACATTTAATTCAGTGCATTACTTATCCTTTTTTTGTAATGATTTGTGAAAGACCTTTTTTATTTAATGTTAAACTTTTTCTGCTCTTCTTGCATAATGTGACTCAACTATACACGGAAACACATTTTTGGTGTTGAATTTACAGTAAAATAGTTTTCACTTCTCAAATTTTTACAATTACTTACGAAGAAACAGCAAGTAATATTGAATTAAATGTAAAATTTTGAAGTAGAAAGACTGAAATAGTATTTTCTTGTAAAACTTACTTTAATAATCTTTATTTACAACTTAAAAAAAATACATTTCAAAATATGTGAATTAATGCACTGAAAAAAATTAGTGTAGTGTTCACTTTGAAACAATTTTCAAACTGGTGAAAGAAATGGCAAGTAACATTGAATTAAATGCAATTTTTTTAAGTAGAAAGACTGAAAATAATATTTTCTTGTAAAACCAACTTTTTCCAAACTTTGGTGTTTTTTTTATTTTTATTAGTGATATATATGTTTGATTTGCCTGAAATGGTGCAAAACATTGTTCTGTTTGTTTGAGCATCCTGACAACAACAGCAGTGGCTCAACCAATGGCACGAGTTTGAATTGTGCAGTGAAGCAATTGCCTAGCAACCTCCCAGAACACCCTAGCAACCAAAGAACTCTTCACAAGCAGGTAAGCACCACTTTCGTAAAAATTGAGTTTTTAATTTAATGTTCCCCTGAACGTTTCTGCTGCACATAGACTGACATTTCATTTGTGCAAAAAAGTACATTTGTTTCATTTATCATCACCTTTCTTCTCTACCGATCCGAGTGACGTCTCTCACCTGCGTTCTCCTAAAAGATCCCTTTCACATCCGCACCGCAGCTGCTTTCTGTATCCGTCAGCGCTGATTGGAGGACGGAGCTTGAGTGAAACACGCTGATTTGTTCTCTCGCCATGTCACTTCTCTCAGGTGCTTCTCGTCATGCTTCTGCTTATTTGCCTCCGTTGGTAAATTAAAACTTCATCCATATTTATGCAGCTTGACGCTTCACTTCAGTATGATTGATGGTTGGCCATTTCTGTGATGGGTTACACACATTAAGCAGTCCGTGTAACCTATACAAACTGATGGAAGACTTTTTTGCCAGGATATAAGGTTCATTTAACGCCATAAACTGAAAACTGAGAACTTAAAGATTATAATTCTTAGATTTGACTGGACTGTTTTGTATTGAAGATTTTATTCTTTCACAAATCTTTTGATTATAGTGGATGTTTGTCCAAAACTATTGCAAAATTAAAGCATCTTCTTTCAAGCAAAGATAATGAATTAGTGATCAAAAATATAATTAGTATATATTAGTGTCTTTCTCCACTTTCCTGTGGCCAGGAGTTTTTTACATACTTCTTATATTATGAGAAACTTTTATAGTTTTTATTTTCAATTCATTTTTTTTTTTCATTTTTATTTTAGGTTTTGTTACATCAAGATAAATTAAAATGAGAAATGTAGCTGATTTATTTATTTATTGGTTTTTAATTTTAGTTTTAGTTAACAAATAACTCTGTAGCGAGCTGTAGCCAGGCCCAAACTTTAAAACAAGTAATCATTTCAACAATAAATAACAATAAACAATAATTTTTTCAACGAGTTGCCAAGGAAACATTTATCATTTTCTTTTAGTTAAACGTGAATGTAATAAAATAAATAAACTGAAACTAATTTTAATAAATTATATATATATATATATATATATATATAATTCAAAATATTAACAAAAACAAGAATAGTATTTCAATTATACTATAATAATACATTGGATATTTTTAAATCATATTTTTATTCTTTAGATTTTGGAATGTGTAAATGTTGCTTTTATCATGTAGATTTGTTTTCTTCCATATTGTGCAGTACTTTGGATCAATTTATGTTCTGTTTAAATTTGCTTTATAAGTAATGTAATGTGTAATTTTCCTTCAGCTCCAGAGCAATCAGTCACATGACAATTACAGCTCAGCTGATTGGCTCTCGAGCCTCTGCCGCCAAAACCGAGCAAAGATGGCATCCCGCCCATCCCTTAATTTCCTTAATTCCCGGGTATTTCAGGTATTTCAGACCTCTTTCTATTGATACGCTCAATATCAGAGTCTTTTCTCTGTCCAAACGATGTGATAACTGAGTTATCCGATTAAGACGGTCAGCGCCGCCGCTGATCTCCTGAATAATTAGATCATTTTCTGAGCGCTGAAAGCTCGCTTCTTGGCAGCCGTCCATCTTGATCATTGTGAAGCGGGTTCATTCAGATGGTGGGGCCGAAGACGGATGGATTGGTTGGTCAGTTTGCGGTCTGAATGGCCACGTCCTGCCCGCTGCGCTGGACATTAAGGCCTGATGGACAGCGTTAAGCCTCTCTAAACACTCGAGGATGAACACAGCTGCTGGGAGAGACACTGGCCCACTGTGTTAGTGCTTAGGAATAAGTACACAGACTCTGTCTCCGCTCAGCAGGAGGCCCCTAGGGGCCCCTCGGTGCATCTCTTGATTGTGTCCATCAACGAGCGTCAAACCCCAGCTTTGTGTCTTCTTTAAACGTTGACATGCACATTCAAAAACGAATGCATCATCTACAGGAAGATGCATGCATCGTAAGCTTGGCGATCCACTGAGAAAAGCGGCCAGCGGCTCCCTTGCCAATATTTGTTTATGTTTCAGTATCTGCGACGTCGGCTAATTTAGTACGAACACAAGCTGCGAGTTTGTCCAGTAATGAACCCTCAGATGCTTGTTGAACCGCTGCCATCGGAGCGCTTTTATTCTACACGTGCAATTACCAGGTCGGTTGGCTATCGGGACACAAACGAGGTTAAATGACTGCATGGGATTTTGGCTGGAGTGTTTTTGGCCGGCTATGGCGAACAATTAGTTATGCAAATACATATAAGAGATGTAGAAAGCATGCGAGCTGGAAGGATGCAATGCCCAAAGGCGATGAACTTCGTCTCCATCTCGTTTTGTCGGCCAGAAACCAATTAATGAGAACTTCAGTTGGATGCATAACAACAGAGCGGCTGGAAACGCGATTGGCAGTCAAAGGCGTGTTGTTGTTGCTTTTTCTCCTTCATTAGACATGTAAAATAAGACGTTGTTTTCCTTTCGAGATCCATCTCTGTCATGCGTCCCTCATAATCAAAGCCAGAGCTCCCGGTTGATCTCCTCGTCGCAGTTCGTGAACGTGCATTTGCTTAAAAGAGCTTTCGAACGTGCCTTTTGGAAAAGCAAACGTTTAGCCACTAATTCACAAATCCCTTTAAGAGGCTGAGAGTGTTTCGTATTCCCACCACAGCTTTAGTTAAACCCTCGTAATGATAGATGTTTGACGTCTCCTGCGCCGCCGCCTTCTTGACAGATGAAGTCACTCACGCTGGTAGAATTATATGTGGTGTAGTCTTGACCCTGAATAGTTGACCCGCCTGGTGGATGGAGTCATGTGGGACTGACCTACAGGCAGAATAACTCAGAAAACTCTTAGAAAACAATGATGTGAGTAAGAAAGTGCACTTTTTGCATCTCAGATGTTTCTCTTTATTGGCACTCATGGTTTCATGAAGAACCTTAAAACTTTTCATTTGCGCAAAAGGTTCTTTATAGTGGAAAAAGGTTATTAACATGTTCTTCACACTAAGAAAAAAATTGTTCTTTTAAGAACTTTTCACTAAAAGGTTATTTGAGGAACCCATTATGGAATCACTGCAAAAATAAACCTATGTTGGAACCTTCATTTTTAAGATTGTGAGGAAAATAAGCCAGAAATCTCACTAAAGTCTCAAACGGTGCTCAGATTTGACAAGAATTTTCAGAGTCAGGAAGGTGCGAGATCTCAATGTGAACTGAAATATTTAGATAACCTTTCAATGAAGAAAATAGGTCCAAATGTCAAAACTGAGAGCTCTTTTACAATATAGCTGTTATTCTCGTAGAAAACAGTGATGAAATTAAGACTTTTGCTAAAATCTTTTACTTCTCAAATGTTTCTCCTCTTAAAAATAAAGCTTCTTTATTGGAATTGATGGTTCCATGAAGAACCTTTTACATCCATGGAACATTTCAATTGGACAAAAGGTTCTTTAGATTATTAAAATGTTCTACACACTAAGAAAAATAGTTATTTTTAGAATTGTTCACTGGAAGGTTCTTCGGGAAACCAAAAACGGTTCTTCTATTGCATTGCCACCAAATCCTCCTTTTGGAACCTTTGTTTTGAAGAGTGTGAGGAAAAATAACCCAGAAATCTCACTAAAATCTCAACTATGTTTCAAACGGTGCTCAGATTTGCCAAGAGGATTCCAACATCTGCAATCAAAGGTGAAACATCTCAATATTAACTCAAATATTTAGATAATATCATTTTTACAATAATTTTCTATTTGTTAACATTAATTAACTACATTAGATAACATGAACGAACAATGAAAACTTCTTTTAAAGCAAATATTAATCTTAATTAATGTTAATTTTAACGCTTAAGGCCCGTTCACACCAGGGGTTATAACTATTGTTGTAATTGTGTTCACAACACAACTATAATGATTAAACACAGAGGAATGATATTGTTGGTATCACTTTCAGAACTTTTTTCCAGCTGATGAGCCATAAAAACATTGACAGCCTAACAGAATCTACTCAACTTTAAAAGGTTGAGCATTTAAAGCAGCAGATGACAAAACTGCAGCTCATAAGTGCTTATAATAAACCAAACGTATCGTGTGTTGGTGTGGACACTAATATAGTTATCATTGTAGTTATCGTTCTTGGTGTGAACGGGCCATTACTAGTATTGCTTATTGTTAGTTGCATTCATTAATTAACGTTAACTACTGGGACCCGATGTGACGTGACCACGACCTGACGTGTCAACAATGTTCTTATTTGTTTTCATTAATATTTCTCTTACTGAACTATAAGAGAAGCACTTGAAGCAAAGTTGATACTGGAATGAAACATAACAGAAGTCCATCAGTCTGCTGGATGAAAGAACAACCACTGATCAAAAACGTCAGGTCACATTGTGTCGTTCTGACTATTATGGTCTGCACTCACTGATATTTATTATTTGTATTATTTTAATTATTCTTAGTATTTGATCTTCTTTATTTGATGCTGTTGTTTACCCAAAGATGCAAAAGAAAACCACTGGAGACCAGAGCTGGATCCCTCACTTGGTTCGGGACCTCCATCATTGGTGTTTCAAGCTGTGCTCAGCGACTATCAGGAATGCAGCAATAATCCGCAGGTGTTTGGGCAAATTCCTTCAGTCTGGCAGAATGACAAGCTCTTGGTCCACCATAATGGGGCTCTTTAGATGCCAAATGCTGCCAGGTTCGGTTTTTCCAATTAATCTTTTTCTTAATATGGTAAGATTTCATTAATATTAAATTGCTTCTTTTAGAATACAGCTTGCTGAGCTATGGCTCCTCTGCAGTGAATGTGTGCCATCAGAATGAGAGTCCAAACAGCTGATAAAAACATCACAATAATCCACAAGTAATCCACACCACTCCAGTCCATCAGTTAACATCTGGAGAAGACAAAAGCTACGTCTTTGTAAGACACAAAAACATCAAGACGTTTTTAACTTCAAACCATTGTAGAGAGTTTAGGGCTGGGGTGTCAAACTCAGTTCCTGGAGGGCCGCATCCCTGCAGAGTTTTGTTCCAACCCTGCTCCAACACTCAAACCATGTAGTTTTCAAATAAGCCTGAAGGACTTGATTAGCTGGATTAGGTGTGTTTAATTAGGGTTGCATCTAAACTCTGCAGGGCTCCGGCCCTCCAGGAACTGAGTTTGACACCCCTGGTTTAGGGAGTCCATAATCCATAATAACACTTCCTCCAGTGAAAAAGTCCATCTCCTGTTGTCTCTCACATCAAAATCCAGCCACATATTTGTTTAGAGCTGTTTTGGACTGTTTTGGCTTGATCTGTGCAGATTTCTCTCCTGATTCAGACCAGACACTTTTTCACTGGAGAAAGCGTTAAAATGGATTATGGACTCCCTAAACTCTCTACAATGGTTTGACATTAAAAATGCTTACAAACACATAGCTTTTCTCTTCACATGATTTTAACTGATGGACTGGAGTGGTGTGGATTACTTGTGGATTATTGTGATGTTTTTATCAGCTGTTTGGACTCTCATTCTGACGGCACCCATTCACTGCAGAGGATCCATTGCTGAGACAGTGATGCAGTGACACATTTCTCCAAATCTGATGAAGAAACAAACACATCTACATCTTGTATGGCATGAGGATGGGTACATTTTAGCTCATTTTAAATTTTGGATAAACTATTCCTTTAAATGCACTATAAATCACTTTCGATTAAAGTGTCTGCCATATGCATTCATGTAGACAGAAATATTTAATACTTTATGCATGTAGTTTTCCCATTCTGCTCTATTCAGAATGTCCCAGATTCCAAGCAATATTGTGTAATATTTTTTAGTCGCTCAAAGTCTGTTTGATATTATGGTTTGTTTCAGGGTTTCCTTGAATCCAAACTTGGATTTGTAACGTAAGCCAAATATGATAATTTGGGCGTACGCGGGTGTGCTTATGGCGAGATCAGAGGTATACCACAAATGCTGAAGGGGATGAATAATTTTGGAGTAATCCTTTGTTTTTTTGACCCAGTTTTTCAGGCCCTAATTTTCACCAGCGCTCTCGTCTGACATTTGATCTAGGATTTATGGGTCTAACCAGCAAGAACTGCTTCGGTTCTTGAATTTTGCTGCCATATCGATCTGTATCGGCCCTAAAATAATGTGACAAATGCATGCGATTTTATTCCACAAAACGACTACCCCTCCAAAAGAAGAAGGGCGTCTCTTTATCGGTGTTTAATTGGCAGTGAAATAACAGGTCGCGAACGTTTTTCTGCTCTTCAACTTTGAAAAGCGTTACGCCATGCTTGATTTGAAACTTCTCAGATTGCTGTTGTTGTATAAATCCCCAATAAGTGTTTTATTATGACTGGTCATAATCCTCTCTCTCGACCCCACAATAGAGCGGCATCTGCCGCCGAACGAGCTGTGAATCTCTCTGAATCCTCCTCATTATCTGTGCTGGAGGAGGTGTGTCCTTTGCAGATGTAGCGTGAAATTTGTTTGCACAAAACTCCTAAACCTAAACCTTTGGGCAGTTTCCTATGAATATTCAAAAGGCACACAGACGTCACCCTTTTCCCGAGCCGGGCTTGTTATGAATATTCAAATGATGGGAGGTGGTCGTGGCTCCTAACAAGCATGCTGTCATGAATATGCATGAGGGGAAGGGGCCGCTTTGTAGCGCAACGGAAACCCGGCGTCTGAAACGGGCCGGGACCCTCAGGAGCAGCACCAAACCATCTGGACCTTTTGGTGGCACAATATAACAAGCGGCCGGTTATGAAAGCAAGAGCCTTTGTCCTGATGCCACAAGTAGCCCGTGTACCTAAACGATCTGCTGGTGCGCTTGTGTCTTCAAGGAATAGCGGAAACGCCGATAAACGCTCCATTTGATGGTACTGAGGGCCGGATTGAGGACAGTAATTGAATAAAAAAAAAAAACTTCTTAAACTCTTCTTAGGTTCTTATTAAAAGTACAGAGTACAACAGACTTCTTGCTAATTTATTATAAAGGGAACGTACAGTCAGGTCCATATATATTTGGACACTGACGCAATTTTCATAATTTTGGCTCTGTATGCCACCAGAATAGAATTAAAATGAAACAATCAAGATGAAATTGAAGTGCCTTTTATGTTTCTGAGCTCACCAGTGCGCTCTTCTTTTCTCAGAATGTACCAAACTGTTGATTTGGCCGCTCCTAATGTTCCTGCTCTCTCTCTCTGATGGATTTGTTTTGTTTTTGAAGCCTAACAATGGTCTGTTTCTCTTGTATGGAGAGATCCTTTGACCGCATGATGTGGGTTCACAGCAACAGCTTCCAAATGCATATGAAACACTTAAAATCAACTCCATACCTTTTACCTGCTTAATTGATGTAGAAATAACGAAGGAATAGCACACACCTGTCCATGAAATGGCTTTTGAGTCAACTGTCCAATTACTTATGGTCCCTTCAAAAAGGGGGTAGGTTCATATTAAAGAGATGTAATCTTTAAAACCTTTCCTCCAATTGTGATGAGAATACCCTCAAATTAAAGCTCAGAGTGTGCACTTTAAGCCATATTCATTATATAACTGTAACTTGAATATGCATTGGTCAACAGCTAAAATAATAAAAAATTGTGTCAGTGTCCAAATATATGGACCTGACTTTATATACTGTAATAATTGTTTTGAGGGAATAATCATACAGAGTTTGTTACAGTAAAAGTAGTTTTAGTGCTACAGTAAAATAATTATGAAAAAATTTGTTTACAGTGAGCAGAAACAAACTTCAAAAGCATAATTCAATTGTCACATGCAGCTTATCGCTCATAATCCATATGTTCACAAACATATGGAGAAATCTATTGTTTAGTTTAAAAGATTATGAGATTATAGTCCCTGTGAACTGGGCTAAAGCTTAAACAAGGTCAGTTTGATCCACATGCTGCACGTCTTATTCATCCGTCTTTTCAGACAGATGGATTCTGTATTGGATTAGTTTCTCAAATAGTTTATGAAAAACCATTCACTCCTCACCTCATAAGTGAAGTCACATTTATTTCTATAGTGATTTATGGAATACACACCGTTTCAAAGCAGATTCACAGTAGTAAACAGGAAAATAACAGTGTTAATGGTGTAAAATGAATCAATTATGAAACAAATTCAGTTCAGCAGACAATAGTTTCATTATTCAGATCAATTTAGTTCAATGCTGCATCGAACAACATTTCATAATGTTTTTGCTTGTGAAAAAATAATTTCATCTATAAGTAACTCTATGGAAAGCAATAGTGTAATTCAGCTCAAGTCAGTGCGATGTTGATTCAATTCTGTTTGATAAGTGTTGATGTTGCAAAGTTCATCAGTTATGAATAATTCAGTTCAGCTATAAACAACTTGGGAAAAAAGTGCCATTCATCTCAATTTGACTTCAATTTTACTTGTTAATGTTGCAAAATTCATCAATTATGAAGCAAATTCAGATAATAATGTTATTATTCAGTTCTGTTCTGTTCAATGTTGGTTCAGTTCAGTTAAATAACAGTGTCAGTCTTGCAAAGTTTATCAGTTATGAAACAAATTTAATTCAGCTGGCAACAGTGTCATTATTCAACTAGATTCAGTTCAATGTAGATTCATGTGAGTTTAATAACAGTGTCTATGTTGCAAAATTAATCAATTATGAAAGCAATTCAATTCAGCAGACAAGCGTTATTATTCAACTTATTTAAGTGTTTATTCCATTCATTTCGGTAAAGGTCTCAATATTGCAAAGTTAATTAATTATAAAACAAATTCCATTTCATCTGTATAGCAGCTCTATAGAACATCATTATTCAACTAAATTCAGTTCAGTGTTGACTCAATTCAGTTCAGTTCAGTGACACTGTCAGTGTTGCAAAATTCATCAATTATGAAACATTAAATTCACCAGACAATAGTGCCATTATTCAACCTGATTCATTTCAGTGTTGATTCAGGTCAGTTCAATAACAGTGTCAGTTCTGCAAAATTCATCAATTATGAAAAATTAAATTCACCAGACAATAGTGCCATTATTCAACCTGATTCATTTCAGTGTTGATTCAGGTCAGTTCAATAACAGTGTCAGTTCTGCAAAGTTCATCATTTATGAAACAAATTCAATTCAGCAGACAAGTGTCATTGTTCAGTTCAGTTCAATAACAGTGTTAGTTGTAAAAATTAATCAATTGTGAAACAAATTTAGTTCAGCTGTCAAAAGGTTCATTATTCAGTTCAATTCAGTTCAGTTTAATAACAGCATCAGTATTGCAAAGTTCATCAATAATGATGATGATGATTCTTTGAATATTAAATGTTGATTCAATTCAGTCACTTGATTCAATTCACCTCAGAAAGCAAAACACTTGTTTTTATAAACTATTTCAGCAAATTAATGTTGCAAAGTTTGTCAGTTTTGAAAAATTCAAAACCTTTCATCAAAGTTGTCCTAAAACCTAAAACCAAATGCATTCCTGTCTTAGGACAACTTTGATTAACTTTTTTGACCCACTTCAAATGTTGACTACTATATGATGTTGATTCAGTTGAGTCATGATTCAATTCACCTCATAGAACTCCTTTAAAATATTAGATTTTTTTTCACTTTCAGATGCTGGTAGTGTGTTTTAACTGACTCTGAGTTCTTGTTTAGTTCATGTTTTCAGTAGATGGACTCATGCTGGTGTTTCACTCACTCCTCGCTGTGTTTAACTGCTATGTAAGACAGCTTGTTTATGTCATGGCCCCGTCTGTAGTGACCAGGGCCCCTCAGGTTATTTTCCTGGCGTCTGGTGACTCATCCCGGCGTTATCGGCCTCTCGAGTCGTGTTCCTGTCCAGACGGCTGGCTATGACAGGACGGCTAACACTCCAGTCATGAGGGCTGAAGTAGCGTGCCTGAACCCTGACGCACGCAGGGAACACTTCTGTCCTCGCGCCGCTCGCTCGAGGTTTCTGCGAGTAACACATGTTGTTTTTCAGTCGGCTTTGAGATGTTAGAACCATCTCCTGCTGCAAAACAACTCTGCTTGCTTTTATTGTTAAAAACACTTTGTTTTTGAAATATGAGAAAATATGAGTGGTGCTTGAGCATCATGTGCAGACATTGTAGACATCACAATGTTAGGGTGCTTACTACAGTAGGTACTGGGCTTTTCTGAGTAGTTGCTAAGTTGTTTCGCATAGTTAGGTTCTTCATTCAGTGAAAGTCTATGGGATTTTTCCAGCAGCCAAACATTTGAAGAATGTCTGTAATACTTAAGCTGACTTTTCACTATCGCTGAAAAACGACAGACCAGACGTCAGTCATTTCTAATAGAGAGTAGTAGTTTTCTAATAGAGAGTACTGTAATTACTATTAATATATTATATTAGTAATACTTATTTACATTATATATATATATATACTGTTTATATAATTCTATATGATGATTATAAATATGAAAACTATAAATATATTTTTTCCCTAAAATGTCAATATTTAAACAGTTTTTATAAAATCAGCAGTTACAAATTATGTTCGAAATTATTATTTTATAATACTATTAATATATTAATAAAATGTATTTATACAATATATATATATATATATATATTAGTAATTATATAATATTTTGATGTTTTTAGTTTTTAATATGTTTTGATGTTTCTATATGTTGATTAGCTCTAGAAAACCTACTATGCTTTTAATCTATAAATATATTTTGCACTAAAACGTCAGTTTTAAAACAGTATTTTTGTAAAATTGGTGGTTAAAATTATATCTGAAATAATTATTTTATAATTACTATTGATAAAACCTTCTGTGCTTTAACTTTCTGTGCTTTCTGTGTGAAAATATTATTTCAGTCTTTCTACTTCAATCTCACATTTAATCCACTGTGTTACTTGCTGTTTCTTTGTAATTAATTGTGAAATTTATTTGCCATTTCTAAGTGAAAATTGTTTCTATACCACATTTTTTGGAACAGTCGTTCAAATTTTCCTAACAATGCTGATGCTTACAGTCACAAGCACAACTCATGACTGTTTCCAAACAGGTTTCCCAAACACTTTCTCCTGCCTGCAATTGGTCAGAAAAACTGATCTTTCTGCCTGGAAACCGACACCATTGGTAGCATCCAAAATAAATTAGATTACACACTTCTGCAGCAAAACAAGCATGCTATATTATACTGAAATTTCAAAGTTGTCTCCACAGTGCGTGCCGTTTGAGAAGAACAAACAGGAAGAGCTGACATATGGATCGGCGGTGGGGCCCCGCCAGCGGTTATGACAATGAGGGGCCCTGCTTTGGCCTCTATAGGAAATCCACCTGTTCAGTTTGATAGTATCCCAACACTAAAGTGACAAGACTTGAATAGAGCCCGAGTCCCTCTTCTATGGGATTAAGCGGAATGATATGCCAAGTCCATCTTTTGTGTCCCTTCATAAAACCTCTGTCATTAACAAAGAAATCTGTCTTTATTCTTTCCCTCGGGATAAAGCGACAAGCTTCGGGCCCGCCGAAGTGCACCTGATATTGAAAAGAGACACACAAAGAGCTCGTCTTTGTTCTGTAATATCTGTTAATCGTGGGCCGAGATGCTGGTCTCATCTTGATCCAGAAAGGCAGTATGTTGTTTTCGTGCGAATGTGACCACAAGCTAAAAAGAAATGCGTTTTCCCATCTGTAATTGCTCTGCTTGTTCTTCTTTAGGAGCCGAGGCTTGTGTAGCTTCCCCCCCCCCCCCCCTTGTCATCATGAAAAAGGATGGAACTGATTTTTGTTCTGTGGGAAAACATGTGTTTATGGGGCGGCGTGTCAGAATCGCTTCAAGCATCTACATGTCAAGTGATAAATGATGGCGCGGGGTCTCGGGGGCCCACGAGTGACTGCTGTGTTTGTTGTAAGAGGACCGTCAGAATGACAGGCCTGAGATGGATTTACTCTGAGATGATCTGGAGTTTATACTGGACTCACTTTGAGATCTGTGTTTGAACAAACGGCTCTTTGGATTGGCGTGTCGAAGCCTTTCTGTTCAGCCAGAATGAAAACTTCACACTCAGTTTAAACTATTTTCAATGCAATTACAGTAGATGGTACTTTTTCTTTTTCTTTTTCTTTTTGGTCTAAAAAGGTCAAAAATGTAGCATTAAAGTAGTGCAGACAACTATATTGCAAGTCATATCTGATGTGGAACTATGATTTTATTGTTAACTAAAACAATAATCAAAAATCTAAAATAATTTTTGCCAACTGAAATAAAGCTGAAATAAAATATAAATACTTAAAATTTAAACTTAAACTTGTCAGAAAATAATAATTTTTGTATTGGAAACCAATTTAAATAAGTTTAAATACTAAAATGACTAAAACTAATACTGATATTAAAATAAATGCAATATATCCAAACACAAAATGACAGAAACACATCATAAAATTATGAAAACCTTAGTCAAAATAAAAATTAAAAACTGAAAATATACAACTAAAATCTAATTCATGTAAGATGAATACATTTAAACTGAATTAATTCAAATTAACTCAAACATAAATAAAAATTAGAATTGTTGCATTGGAAACTAGCTGAAATTATTTTAAATACTAAAATGACTAAAGATAAAACTTAAATGAAAATAAATTCAAAATATGTTTTAAAACATAAATATGACAAAAGCACTCCATAAAATTAAAATGAAACTGAAATATAGAAAAATAAAAGTTAATTCATAATATAAATATTAGAACACATAACCAAAAATTTGACTTAAAAAATAGAAATCTGGAATATGTTTAAATCATAAAATGAAAACTAAAATTAAAATAAATTAAAAATATATATATATTTAAAAATTGCAAAAGCTTATCCAAAAATTACTAAAGCTTTAACAAATTAAGATGAAAATTGAAAAAACAAAAGCTAATTCATAATATAAATATTAGATGTAAAAGTGTAAGCTTTAATGTAAAAAAAAATATATATATATAAAGAGATATTAGAATTGTTGCATTGGCAACTAACTGAAATAAGTTTAAAAACTAAAATTTAAAAAATTTAAGTAATAAAAATGGCAAAAGTGCACCATAAAATTACCAAAAGTTTAACCAAAATAAAAGTGAAAATGGAAAATATTAAAATAAAAGCTAATTCAAAATATTAATAAATATTATAAAAGTTTATAAATATACTAAATTAATGCTGGTGGGGAATAGATTAAATCAAAGTCATAATAATCTCAACGTCATTTTGTGTTTGTTCAATTTTAAAAAATGACAGAATTAGATGTGATGTGATTCTTATGCATCGTTTTCAAATGAGATTTGAGAGCTTAAGATTGTTGGTAAATAACTCATGTAACTTTTTTCCATGTGCAAACCTTTCATGTGACTTGGCCTTTAGCACATGAAGAGTTATGATGCTTTTATGTTGTTTTTTAGAGTGTGACAGACCCTGATCATTGTATAGTTTTGTTTTAACATAAAAAGCAACTCAGACTTTCTGCCTAACATCTCATTTTGTGTTTCGCAGGATAAAGTCAGTCAGACGGGTTTGGGATGACTTGAAGGTGAGTAAAAGATGACAGAATCTTGATTTACGAGTGTTAACTAGTCTTTTAAAGCACTGAGACCTGTCTGAGCTGGAATCAGGCCTTTTTCAGTATTAGTGTCTCCTGGATGCGGTGGGTAAAAATATCTGCGATCAACATATTTTGATTACTGAAGTGGAACATTCCAGAAATTCCCTTCCGCAAACTCACGAGGATGAAAAATTCTGGAGCGTTTTACAGTCGCCTGATGACAAACAAACTATATGTGGCTACAGACACACGAGAGACATTTATTAGCAGCGGGGGTTTATTTCAATATCAAACAGTTGTGCATCTCTTGAGGTGAAGTGAATGAATTGTTATAGTCGTTACTCATTACTCTGACGGGTTTAAGATGCCCGGGCTTGAGGAACTTCAATCCAGATCACTCACCATATTTGGTATGGTCTATGAGTTTGGTTTTGCTCTCACATGATCTGTTCAACACCGTTTCTCTTTTTGTGTTTGAGCTGAGAGACGATTCTGTCCACTGGAAATAAACTCTACAAGCCTGTAAAATAAAGTTCAGCTCAGCCTTTGGAGGAGAACAAGCATCGCATTAGACTCCAAATATTAAAGTCGCTGTGTTTTGTACGGTGCTGGAACAGGATTGTCAAACTCTGTCCTCATCATTCAGTGTTATTGTGTTGTGTTGATCTTTCAGAGCTCAGGAGATGAACTGTACTGCTTTCAGATTGTTTATTAGGCAGTTTAGCTGGACTTTCATCACTTCATTTCTGATCAAAAGATTTCTTTATTGTTTTGGAAAGAAGTCTCTTCTGCTCACCCAGGCTGCATTTATTTGATCAAAAAATACAGTAAAAATAGTGAAATATTATTTCAATTTAAAAAAATGTATGTTAAAATGTAGTTTATTTCTGTGATCAAAACTGAATAAATTTTCAGCATCATTACTCCAGTCTTCAGTGTCACATGATCTTCAGAAATCATTCTAATATGCTGATTTACTGCTCAAGAAACATTTCAATATACTGATTTACTGTTCAAGAAACAACAACAGTTGTGCTGCCCAATGTTTTTGTGGAAACCGTGATACATTTTATTTTTCAGGATTCACAGATGAATAGATAGCTTAATAAAGTATGGAAGCCCATTTCTGCCAAAAAAAGACATAAGAGAGACATAAGATTTGAGAGACATAAACTCAAAATTAAACTTGTAATTCTGAGAAGAAAAGTCATAATTTATGGAAAAATGGAAAAGTTGTGAAAATTATTTTGCATTGTATATTCATAATTTACTAAATAATGCATTATATATTTTCCTAGACAATTGTAACCAAAGTTAAAATGCATTATAATATTTGCATATTTGTTATTACATCTGAAATTGGTTGTTTGAAATGTGTTTTAATGCATTACATTTTCTAAAGGTGTAACTTTGAATGGTTATGCATTATAATGTATTATAACTGTGGTCACAGTTATTCATACAATGCATCATAAAGTGCATTACAAGGCATAATTAATGCATTATGTATAAAGACAAAACATGTTTCCAGTTTTTTGCTGCTGTTGTTGTTGTGTGTTTATTCTAGGTGGTTGCTAGGGTGTTTCCCTCTGGTCCAAGTCTAAAGAGTCCATCTTCAAGTGTTTATGATTTTCTGACTGTTTCAGTGTAAGTCATTAAGATATGTGTGACCCTGGATCACAGAACCAGTCATAAGGGATTTTTTTCTTGAAATTGAGATTTATACATCTTTGTACATTTGTTGGACAATATTTGGCTGAGATTCAACTATTTGAAAATCTGGAATCTGAAGGTGCGAAAATATTAAAATATTGAGAAAATCACCTTTAAAGTTGTCCATGAAGTTCTTAGTAATGCATATTACTAATCAAAAATTTATGGTAGGAAATTTACAAAATATCTTCATGGAACATGATCTTTATTTTAATATCCTAATGATTTTTGGCATAAAAGACAAATCGATCATTTTGACCCATACAATTGCTACAAATATAGGCTACCCGTGTGATTAATGACTGGTTTTGTGGTCCAGGGTCATGTATATTGGCTTTGACTTTTTGTTTGTAGCACAAACTTTCCAAAATACACACTGTAATGTATTATTTAGGGTTAAAGTTTTGTTCAGCTAACCATAACATACATTTCCATCCAAAGTTGCGAACTAAACTTGCAAAACATTGGATGATTGCATAAAACATTAGCAAATAACACACCGTTTTCATCCCATGTGTTCAAGAGAGCAAAATCTTCCTGTGAAAATGGCCCAAAGTATCAGTAATAAAATAATAAGAATTGCTGCAACCAGAGAAGCACAAGCCTCTTTTTGCAATATTTTGCAATGCAATAACAAATGCCTTCATGTTATCTTGCAGCCTGATGTTTGGGAACAATTGTTCAACAATTGTTTGAACCCCTTCTAGGAGGTAATTATACCAAATCATTTTGATGATGAACTCTTTCAGAACAACTAAAAGAATATTTCAGATGATGTGTAATGCTGGTTAGTCCAGATATCCAATCACATGATCTGCTGAAGCAAAGTCACAAGATTGTTGTTGCATCGAGGAACTTGTTCAGTAAATGTGTTTCCATCATAGTTTATGACTTTAACTGAAAAATGTTTTTTTGTTTGACGCTGTAAAGCTGCTTTGGCACAATCTGTTTTGTATAAAGCGCTATATAAATAAAGATGACTTGACTTGACTATGCAAGTTTTCTTGCCTAATAAAAATCATAATTTTATGCGCATTTTGCCATTTTTCATCCAATGGTTATGCAATATCCCGAATTTTACATGAAATAAGTGGATAAAAACATAGCTACTGTAGTTTGCCTTAGCAAATACACTATATTTTTAGAAATACTAACACAACAGTTCATGTATTCCCTGGGAATCGAACCAATGACCTTGGAACAAGTGAGACTAATGGGTTCGATACCCAGAATATGTGCTAAAAATGGACTATTGCATAAAACATTTGTGAATAAAGCACTCTTTCCATCCCATGTGTTCAAGAGAACAAAATCTAACACAACAGCTCATGCATTTCCTGGGAATCAAACCCACAAACTTAGTACGAATAACGCCAATGTCATGGGTTTGATTCCCAGGAAATGCATGAACTGATAAAGTGCATACTGTACCTTGAATGCAATGGATAAAAGCATCTGCCAAATGCATAAACATGAATGTAAAAGTAACACAAGTCGATTTTGATGCAGTATAAGAAATTTATTTCATAACAGTTACAAAGAACAAAATATTTAAAAGCATTTTTATCTTACATAAGCTGTACAGAGATGGCATGTATTTGACTCTAAATGATTCCGGAATAGACGCTAAAGAAGTATTAAATAGAAAACTGAAAAAAAATAAAGTTTTAAAGTTGATGGAAAAATTTGAAATATTCCATTTATCTACTGTACAAAACAACAACTTGAAAATGGAATCCATTCTGTTGTACCCTGATACATTGTTTAGGCCTCTTGCGCATTTAAAAATTATTTTACAAAAGAATCCGATGGCCTTGCCATCTCACAATAGCTAAAATCTTGGCCTCTTTGGTTCCATAATTCGGTATAATACATTTGAACAGAATTCAGTTTCAGCTTCTATAAAAATAACTTTTCTTTTTTTTCAATGGCAGGTTTTTTCTTTACTAATAATGCAACTTCAGTGCAAACATTGTATCAACCATCCGCTCAGGGTAGGAAGCGAAAGTTTACATTTCAAGTATTGAAAACAGTTCATAACAAGTGGGTCATCCGGTGTAGGTCACTACTATACATTGCATAGCTTGTGCGGCACTTATTTCAGAGGAATCGTGAACGAGGTGCGCCACTTGGTACCTTCGAAGGCATTTTTAAGTCTGCAAGTGCTTTATATTGTGCATTTTCAATATTTTTTGCAAGTGCTATGCTGCACCATGGCGTAACTGAAGAGTTTGGCAATTCATGAGATCACTGGATCACTTGTGTTTCAGAAGCGTGTCTTCGGCTTGTTGCATGAATAATCACAACCGAGACATAACAAAACACGCCTCATGATTTATGAATAGATCTCATTTCTGTCGAGAAACCCAAGGATTGTTGTAGCTCTGTGCAGATGTTCGTTGAAGACGGATGCTCTCGAATGGATTGGTTGTCACTCAATAGACTCAATGTGGGAAGTGCTGGCGTTGCTTTGAGAAGATGGTCAGTGCTTTTCGGGAAGGTACACAGATATAAAATTCTTTTGAGAAGATCACCCCTCCTCTTTCCATTTTTAAAGAGAAGAACCAAACTACACTCTTAAAAATAAAGGTTTCGAAAGGGGGCTTTCTTTGTGATTCCATAAAAGAACCATTTTTGGTTCCCCAAAAAATCTTTCAGTCAACAGTTCTTAAAGGGATAGTTCACCCAAAAATGAAAATATGCTGTTAATTTACTCATCCTCAGGCCATCCTAGATGTAGGTGACTTTTGTTCTTCAGTAGAACAGTAAAGAAGAGTTTTAGTTGAAAACGTGGTCCTTGGTAATATATGCAATGCAGATCAGCGGCTGCCCATTTTTGAGAATTAAAAAAAGGCATATCAAGGAAAGCAAAATGAATACCTGTGGCTCTTGATGATATATTGAGGTCTTATGAAGCAAAACAATCAGTCTGTGCAAGAAACTGAACATTATTTACAACATTATTACCGGTACTTGTAATCCAGAGCCTCAGGCAAATGGTCTAAAGTGATGTCCAGTTCACAAATGCATGATTCTTTTGAACAGGTTCATTTTAGAGAATTAGTTAAATCAATTCACCAGATTGAACTGAACGGTCGGAAACAGTTCAAGGCTCGAGCAACACAAATCTGCAAGTTACTAAATCAAAACACACTTTGAGGCGCCTGACAGTCACTCCGACTCAAAATGAGCCATAATGGTGGTGTATCTGATCCTATGATGAATGAACTGATTCAGTGCTCCAGTTCCTCCAACACTCACTGAACTGACTTCGATTTGGACCAAAGACCGATGGGCCGCTGATATATGCATGCATGAACCAAACACTTGAATGAAGGGGTAAAATTAATGTTTATATGGTTTCTCATTGTTTATGTAAAAAGGTGAGCTGATGAAGACTAGTTTATTCACTTTATTTGCTTTAGACATGCAAAACATTTCACGTTTCACAGCATTATTGGGTGCTTAAATAACATAATTTCGTATACGTGACGTCATTGCATCATTACATAAATGAACTAGTGAATTGAATCAGTTCATTGAAACGAACCAGTTCATGGAAAAGAATCAGATTTCCCAGTTTGCTTGAGGCTCTGGATTACAGGTAATAATGTTGTAAATAATGTTCAGTTTCTTGCACAGACCGATTGTTTCACTTCATAAGACCTCAATATATCATCAGGAGCCACGGGTATTAGGCTCATTTTGTTTTGCCTGTATATGATTTTTTAATTCTCAAAGTGCTGGCAGCCACTGGCTTGCATTTTCTGAATCACCAAGAACCACGGTTTCAGCTTAAAAATCTTCTTTACTGTTCTACTGAAGAAAAAAGCCACCTACATCTTGGATGGCCCGAGGATGAGTAAATTAACAGCAAATTCTAATTTTTGGCTGAACTATCCCTTTAAAAGAACCAGTGTGAAAAAAAATTTAGTAACCTAAATGCAAATGACCATCGATGCCAATAAAAAGAACCTTTGTTTTTAAGAGTGTAAACAGAGATAAAAGCAATCCCATCCTTTTGATGTGACAGTATCGTACAAACCTGTAGACTGGAACTAAATTGCTCGATGATTAAAGAACATAAATATATGTACAAAGATGCGTGGAAGAGTTGGGGTGTGCGTGTGGATTTGTGAGCACGGATGAGTCATAAATATTAGTTTCTTACTATGATATTTTGGAAGTCTCAAGCGCAGCCGCACTCCTCGACGATCATGTTGGGCACATCCCGTTTCACGATGTTGTATTCGTCATCGAAGTACAGCATGGACATGGTGCTGAGTTTGGTCGGGATGCAGCAGGAGTTCATGGATCCTGGACTCATTCCTCGCATGCGGTATTGGTTCACGACGGCCGTGTGGAAAGACGAAGCCGACCCGGGAACTCCGGCCATGTACGCCGGACAATTCCCTTCACAATAATTCCCAAAGTACCCTGACGGGGCGATGATCCAGTCGTTCCAGCCGATGAGGCGGAAATCGATGTAAAACTGTTGGCGGCAACACAAACTGCTGCTGCCGTCGCATTCAAGGCCTCGTTTGCGGATGCGGTGTTTGTTGTTGGCCGTTCGCGCTTGGACCACAAGGAATGGACGGTGGGATTCATCGGCCGTGTTCACCAAAACAGGCATGACACCCATCTTATCGCACACTTCGCACCGTACGTCTAGGTTCTGCCGGCGATCACCTTTGGCGAAAACCATTTGCACGGCATCCGTCAACGGAAAAGTGTGCCATCCGCTGCGTTTGAGATCCACACGCTTCTCCACCAAGTTCCACTTGCTCCCGAGTCCCGGTTCCTGCGAGTAAACCTTCACCGTGACCTTCCTCCTCGAGCCTTTCTCCAAAACATTAGGCAGAAGCTTGAAGTACAACCACAGGTTGGCCTGGGACACATACAGGTTCTGGTTGCCCTCATTGGAGATCAGGAAAAACAGGCTGGTTTTGGAGGTCAGCGATTCGTCTGTGGGATTAAGAAAAGAGAGAATAGATCAGCTTAGTGCATTTCATCGGCTGTTGTTCAGCTGACTTGGGCAATATGCTCCCCGTGAACCTGATGAACCTGGTGAACTCAAAGCCTATAGGATAAAGACTCGAGACATTAACATTCAGAGAGGGCAGCGAATCCCTAAGGCCGTCATGAACGGCCCCCTAAACTGAGACCACTTCAACCTAAAGACATTAAATCGTGTTCAGTCTCATGAGACTCTCATTACTGTAAGACATTAAGACGAAATCATTATTTTAGTTTTTTTATTTCATATTATGACAATACAGTAATTATAATAGGGAAATGTGCTTAATTGTCATAAAAATAATGTCACAATAAATGTATATATATATATATACACAATATGAATATATATATATATATATATATATATATATTTATACTGTGTGTGTGTGTGTGTGTGTGTGTGTGTGTGTGTGTGTGTGTGTGTATATATATATATATATATATATACACATTTATTTAATTTTTTTTTTTACATTTTGTGCAAAATATAATTTCTGATTTTAGGGTAAAATATGACCGGACATGTTATTGGAAGGTTTTGTGAGATCCACCCCTTCTTTTTTTTAATTCAACATTAAATTAAACTTGACTTCAGCATAAAGGCAGACCAAAAATGCAAATACTAAATATAATAGTAAAATATAATATAAAAAAATAATAATTCTGTTTATCATTTCATATAGTCACATTACAATAATGACTGGGGAGAAATATCTTAATGGTCATAGAAATAACGTCAAATTAATTATATTAATTATTATTTGTCTTATAAATGAGCTCTTTTGAACAATATAATTATTTTTTTCTGATTTCGAGTTAAAATGCAACCCTGTTCTTGGACGATTTCATGAGATTCACCCATATTATTTAAATAAACCTTAAATTAAACTTAAATTTAGCATAGATTTGAATTCATATGTTCACATTACAGTAATGAGAATAAGAGAGAAATGTGCTTAATTGTCCTAAAAATAATTTCAATAAATATTTTTTGTTGTCTTGTAATAGGCTTCATTTTTTGCAGAATATCTATTTTTATATTTCTAATTTCATTTTATAGTATCTCTTTTTTTTTAGATTCACCAATCTTATTTTATTTAACCTTTGATTAAACCAAAATTTAGCATAATTTATATTGTACAATTTAAATATCATATTAGGCTAATTATTATATATACTTATAGAATTTATTATATATAATATACAATTTCATATACTCACATTACTGACATTACTGATCTTTGTGCAAAAATATAATTTCTTATTTCTAATTTGACCCAGACACATTCTTAGAAGGTTTCATGAGATTTACTGATTTTATTGTATTGAACCTTAAATTAAACATAAATTCAGCGTAAATTAAAGGCAGAACAAAAGAAAAAAAGAAGAAAAACATGACTATGATGTTATAAATTTAAATCATGAAAATAAATCACAATGCAAAGATAAAACTGTCCAATAAATAAGCTTCATTGTGTGTAGAATATAATAAATCCTTGTGCAAAAAATAATTGTGTATTTGTTTCTTCTGATTTTAGGGTGAAATACGACCCAGACGTGTCCTCAGGAGGTTTTGCTGATGATTATTGTATGGTTAAATGTGTGTTCTCAGGGTCTCGTGACAGCGGCGTTATTCTGGGGTCCGGTCCAGAGCTGCCGGGGGTCTGGATGGAGATGACAGGAGTCAGAGAGCTTGTGAGAGAACAACACAAACCAGCAAAGACTTCCTGTGAGCCACAGAGACACACAATGAGCCGCGTGACGTCACAGGAAACGTGGACATACAGCCGTACAGTGAGAGCGCGATCAAGCACATCCCTTTGACATTCACAAAAGAACACATTTACATGATACTGACCGCTTCTGGAGCCACCGACCACTCCAGATTCATCAAAACCATCTCTTCTGCTTACAAACCATACATCTGAACTGACTTCTCAGGATTTTACACCTGCTTTATCATGCATCTGATCACATGACTGACTTAACAAACAAACTAATACGACATCGTTCGGGTTTCTCTCTCTCGGTTTTCCCCACTGCAGCCCGTGTGGCCAAATAGACTTCCACATAAAACAAGAAATATGATCTTTCTGTCTCTCTGTAATGGATTAATAAATCCAAGCTTTCAGGAGTTTGGCTGAAAAGCATCTGCAAAACACACATAAAATAGAAATGTTTAAAAATAAGTCAATAAATATTCTGGATATGAGTATAATTGTGTAACATGCTGAGTGCAGCTGTGCCGAGAGAGAGAGTCACATGGGCGGCTCGCAGGTCTGTGATTGGATAATCACATTTGGTTTCAGCACAGCACTGTAACTCATTTAAATGTAAACTCTGTCCTGCTGAATTAGAGGTAATATGTTATGAAAACTTTCATTAGTAACAATAACAAATAATATGACACTACATGATGCTTCGCAGATGTTGTACCAACTGACTTTTTTCTTCCTGGCCACAAAACAGTGTATTAAAGTTCACCCAAAAATGTTTTGTATTTTACATTACTGTTATTATACGTTATATATAATAATATTTGTATCATGTATGTTTTAGTAGTACTTTTAGTAGTACTTAAATGCTTTAAATTTAAATGTGCACACAAAAATAAATACTCTTACATTCAATGCAAATTAATTTGATTCTATTAAACATTAATTTAAATGGTAATTTAGAACAAATGCAGCATACTAATACTACTTAAATACTAAAAATACTACTGAAATATCTGTTTAATGCATATTAATATAATGGATATTCATTTATTTTATTTTATTAAATCTTAAATGAAACTTAAATTTAGCACAAAACAATGCTACTAATATATACATAATATATAATAATAGTAGTATATATTAAAAACAATCCTAACAGTATTACACTATATGATGCTTCATAGATCACACTGTCACAAAAGTTACTTTTTTTTCTTTCTCGGAACACAATATTAAGTTAATTTTTGGGTGAAATATCCCTTTAAAGCGCGTTAAATTTAATTTAATTTAATGTGAGTTAATCCATTATCTTGTGTTAAACCTTAAATTCAACTTAAATCTAGCATAAATGTAGAAAATATATACATAATACTTATATACAGCATAATAATATATAATAATAGTTATATATAATACAAAACGATACTAACAATATTACACTATATGATGCTTCACAGATCATATCGTCACAAAAGTGACTTGTTTTCTTCCTAAAAAATACATTGTGTTCATTTTTGGTGAAATATCCCTTTAATGCATAATCATATAGTTAGAAATATCATTCATTGTTCATTATATTTATATGTGAATGCACATGAACTAATGATTCTGTTATAAAATGCTTTTAATGACATGCTAATGAAGGTTATTATATGTATATGTGGCACATCCAGTAAATCAATGCAGATCCATTTACCAAGAGAAATCATAACAAACATGTGTAATTATAATATAATAGACAGAGACATAACTCTTCAATTAGTGTCAGTGGAACAGCAGAAGCTCTCCTAACTCTTCACATTCCCCTCTGTAGAGAATCACTGGGACTTTAACCATCAGGAAACCAACACAAACCTCCTCTCAGTTAATCTGCCCAGCATGAGTCCACCTCAGGTAATCAGCTCTGTGCTTCACACACCTTCACTTCCTGAGCTTAGCACTGAAGACACACTCGGTGTACAGCATGAGACTGAAGCACAGGAATAGAAGTGCTGTGTGTCTGTGCATGCTGCGTGATGCTGGTGTGTTGTTGGTGGCTGACAGGCTGTTGCTGGGCTTTTGCTTGTTTGTGTGTTTTTAGCATGTTGCTATGAGGTTGCTAGGGTGCTTTGGTTGCTTGCTTGCTATCCTGAGTGTCTTTTATATCCTGGTTCCTTTCTGTGGATGTTTTAGCATCTTGACAAGTGAAAATTGAAAAGAGTCTCATCATTTAGAAGAGTATTAACACCAGTGTTATTTTAGTAATATTTATATAATATTATAGTATAAATTAATATGTTGCATTACTTATAAATTTGTATTTTTGTATTGATTTCTATATAGTTGTAATTGACTGTTACAAAAATAACTGAAATAAATCATTTTAAATTTAAAGTGCCCCTATTATGGATTTTTGAAAATGATCTTTCATGCAGTGTGTAACAGCTCTAAGTGAATGAAAACATCCTGCAAAGTTTTAAATCTGAAAGTGCACCGTGTATAAAGTTATTGTCTCTCAAAAGAAAGAGTCGACTCTGAATTATTGAAACGAGTCGTTTTTAAAACGAATCCCAAGCCGTTTCATGCTGAGGTCAACATGAAATATTAGTATATTGCCGCCCACTTGTTGCGCGCGCAGACCTGGGAAAACTTGATTTTCGCGTTGGTCTGAATGAACATGCAAATTCATTCTTTGCCACTAGGTGCAGCTTTTGTTTCCCTGGTAACACTGTATGCTCACAAACACTGCTTTAAATGAAATCGACCAATCACTGCAGACTAGCGTCACGCAGAGGAGGGGTTTGGAAAAATGAATCGTTGAGCGAATCGTTTGGGAGTCGTTGAGCAAATAAGGTAAAGATAAATGCATATTATAAGAAAATGAAAGTGTTTTTTGAGCTTGAATGCATGTCAACCTGTTGTTGGGGACTCCCAAAACCACAATATGAACCTTTCATAACCCATAATAGGAGCACTTTAAGTTTTTCATCTGATGTTTTAATATATTAGGCCTATCTATTTTATTGTATTTTATTTTAGATCAACTTTATTTCAAATGCCAAAACAATTAGTTTTAATTTACTTTTATTTCAGCTTTAATTTTAGTGACTTTAGTATTTCAATTTAAACTTATTTATTTCAGTTAGGTGCCAAAATAAATCAATAAAAATGTCATCTAAATTTTTCCTTCTAATATTTTATTTTTACATATTTCATTAGATTGTATTTTATATAAGTTTTATTTCAATTACTGAAAAAAATGGGGGGGGGGGGTACATTTATTTCTGTGGTACTTCAGTTTAAATTTATTTCAGAACAATATATTTTCATTTCAAGTTTTTAGTTTTCTTATATATTTTATTTATAGTAGCTTTATTTCAGTTACCAAAAATAGTTCTAAGTTACATCTATTTCAATTTGAGTCATTTTAGTAGTTCAGTTTAAACTTATTTATTTCAGTTAGTTGCCAAGGCAACATTTCTTCATTTTCATTTTTTTATCTAATATTTTATTATATATTATACTGTACATTTTATTATATTATGTTTTATATAACCTGTATTTCACTTATCAAAAACAATTTGTTTTAATTTACTTTTATTTCAGTTTTAGTTATTTTTAGTATTTTTTTTAGTAATTAATACTTCAATTTAAACTTAAGTTTGTTTTAAATCTAATATTTTTTTATATTATTTATTTTTATATTTTATTTTAGTATATTTTATATGTATTATACTTTATTTTATATCAACATGATTTCAGCTACCAAAAACAATGTTCAATAGTTTTAGTTAACAATACCAACACCGTTTGGCACACATCACTGAGGTTTGTTGCACAAACAGCACTAGTTACTCTGTGTTAAGTGTTTGTTCAGATCACTAACCTGCAGTATGAGCACTAGTGATGCCTGAACATGACTGAACACAGGAGGGAAGGTGTTTACTGTCAGCACCGCTTCCAGCTGGCCAAATCAAAGCGGTGACGTGGAGCGACACATGATTACAGGTTGGACGGCTTCCCGCTTCGATTCAGGCCTTTTGCAAAGCGCGGAGCACATTCATCATTGGCTCTAATAGACAGCGCGAGTGAATTCTCCCTCTTGGCAGCCGTCCTCACCTGCGTCTCCACACACCATTAAGATGTCACAGAAACCTAGAGGGACTCAGCTGGCCTCTGCCAGCGCAGAGCAGCACCATTCTTAAAGAAAACGAGATCCTCAAGAAGATCCTGGACGTCTTCCAGAGCTCCTTGTCCTGAGGTCACCCCGCATCCTAACGAGACCCAACCCGCTCCGTGACGGCTTCATCAGATCACTGCGACTGCAAGCCTTTACCAGAAAACTGCTTTCTGACTTGATACTGTACATAAATTCAATATCATAAATGTATGCATTTTTGAAAAAGAAGGTTCTGGATTTAGAAATGATATATACTTTTTTAAGTTGGATTTTGAATATGATATTTAAATCTCTAAAAATTGTATTTATTTAATTAGCATTTAATTTTACATTCATTTTACTACTACTATTTATATATACATTTACAGAATTATTATTATTATTATTATTATTTCCTTGTTTTAACTTTCTTTTTTAATTTAATTTAATTTAATTTTTTATTTTCTATTATTTATAGATGAAGCATTAAGCTAGCATTATGCATTATATAATGTTTTTAATGACATACTAATGAAAGTTATTATACATTGCAACCACTGTTTTATCTTCATTTTTCCTTTATTTATTTATTTTTATTTATAATCTATTTCTATTTTTTAGATTCTGAGCTGCAAAACACTTTGAGCTGGACTTTACAATATATATGTAAAATTTGTATACTTATTATTATAATTTCTTAATAATTCTTATAATTTCCTTTTAGTTTTATCTTTTTCATTTACTTATGCTTTTTTATTTTATAATAATTCTGTTTTTATATTCTAACCTGTAGAGAACTTTGAGCTGCATTTTGTTATTATTATTATTATTACTTGCTTGTTGTTTTGTCTTTTGTGTAACATGCATTTATTTAATTTTCATTATTATTATTATTATTATTACTTGCTTGTTGTTTTGTCTTCCTTTTTCATTTATTTAATTTTCATTTTTTTAATATTTTTAATATTTTTACATTTTCTGTTATTTAAAGAGTAAGCATTAAGTAAGCATTATGCATTATATATTTTAAGTGAAAATTATAATTATTCATATTATTATTATTATTCCTTATTGTAAATGATTCATCGGTGCATGTTATTCTAAAAAAAATAGTCTTTATGATCTTTCATCACAATATAATATTTGTTCTACCTCTAAAATGACTTTACTTTTCAGTTGACGTCATCAGTCTTGTCAGTGAATGAAATCATGTTTTAAAGCATTCTTTATTTTACGTTTATGTCTGTTTCATTTTTAAATATGTCACATTATGAAAGTAAAACATGTTGACTTTAAGTGGAAAACTCCGATTCTTTCAAGCAAAGGCCTCAAAAAGAGTGACTATAAAACCACCAGACTTCATTTTAGCAGCGAATCTGTGAAACAAAAACACATTGCATCCAGTAACCTGCCACACGGAGTCTATTGTGAAAGCATTGGACAAGAGCAGGCCGTATATCGACCGGTTAACCTGACACATATATGTGAACCGCTGCTCATGTTACATCTCCATCATTTCAGTAAACAGCTCCTGGATCTCGTCCGGATGCGAGTCTCAGCTTGGCAGCCGCAGAGCAGCACAGCACAAAGGGTCAAAGGTCCAGATCTCTGCGCTGGGTTTGGATAATTGTGGCCTTGTCCTAAATGGTGCTTGAAATCTTGTGGACTTCACAGGGCAGCGCTCGCGACCGGACCGGACCGTTGGTAAGATTCAATCCTGCGTGCTGTGACGTTTATAAATATGTGCTTTACTAAGCAAAGATTCATTCGTTGTTTTTGAGTGCAAGCGTGAGCTCTTTGCTTCTGAAGTTATTTTAACCTTGAACTCTTGCTGCATGCTGCTCAATTTGTTTAGCAAATTCAATACACTGAAAAGCTAAAGCTGAAAAAACTCAATTCTGCTCGTGAAGTCAACATGAAACGCTCTTTGCATCCCATTTTACTTGCATAATGTGACAGATTTTTGAATGTAACAGGATATTCAAGAGGGAAAAATGCAGCACGGGACGTGATTGTTTCCAGTGGAAATTGATGGTGGCAGATCTGAATGTGAGTTTGCTGTGGATCTACATACGACACTTTTGAGGAGGATTTTTGATGCTAAAGCTCAAGTTTACTCTCTAAAGCAGCTTTATTTATCCCAATCCGGACTTTCTGTATGAAAAATATCATTATTTGATTTTATTGATGCTACCTTTATTGCATTAACTGATATTAGATTACTACGTAGCTTTTGACGTCAACTGCAATGAAAAGACTTTTCAGAAGTTATTGCATTTTGTTGAAACATTATGAAGACAAACATCTTTTGTCTTTGTAAAAGACGTGCACTGGTGAATACGCATGAAATATGATCATAAGGCACAATGGAAGATTGTTCAGTTGTAATCCAGTAACTTTAAAGGCATAGTTCACCCAAAATGATAGTTTGCTGAAAATGTAATCACCCTCAGGTCATATAATATGTAGATGAGTTTGTTTCTTCATCAAATTTGGAGAAATGTGTCACTGCATCAATGTCTCAGCAATGGATGATCTGCAGTGAATGGGTGCCGTCAGAATGAGAGTCCAAACAGCTGATAAAAACATCACAATAATCCACAAGTAATCCACACCACTCCAGTCCATCAGTTAACATTTGAGAAGACAAAAGCTGAAACAAATCCATCATTAAGACGTTTTTAACTTCAAACCGTTGTAGAGAGTTTAGGGAGTCCATAATCCATAATAACACTTCATCCAGTGAAAAAGTCCATCTCGTGTTGTCTCTCATCAAAATCCAGCCACATATTTGTTTAGAGCTGTTTTGTCTTGTAAACGCTGCTTGATCTGTGCAGATTTCTCTCCTGATTCAGACCAGAACACTTTTTCACTGGAGGAAGCAATTATTATGAATGATGGACTGTCATTTTAGCCTGATGCAACGGTTTGAAAAAAAAAAAAAAAAATATATATATATATATATATATATATGTTAATGATGGATTTGTAGATGTTAACTGATGGACTGGAGTGGTGTGGATTACTTGTGGATTATTGTGATGTTTTTATCAGCTGTTTGGACTCATTCTGACGGCACCCATTCACTGCAGAGGATCCATTGCTGAGACACTGATGCAATGCTACATTTCTCCAAATCTGATGAAGAAACAAACTCATCTACACATTGTATGACCTGAGGGTGAGGACATTATCAGCAAATGTTTTTATTTTTGGATCAATTATTCCTTTAACAGCATTTTTCTCACTTTTAGTGTCTCTCAGTCCTGCTCCTGATTCACTCATCAGATCAGTATTAGAGTCTGGAGTGAGAAACACTAAAAGTGAAAGGAAACATTGTATTTTGCCATTTGGATAATAATAGCAACTGAAAGTTGAGCTGGATCCGTTTTCATGATTCACTGCTGTCAGATGATGCATTTTGATCAGTTGAGAGCAGATTCTAGAATTTGTTGATTTATAAGCAGCAAGTGGCTTTAATTTGATTCTTAAACAGGTTTGTGGATGCATGAACAGTTTTCTGTGCGATTCCTGAACCCTGATGATTTTAAATGCTCTTTTTGATATGTTAATAAAGGGTTCTGATTCTGAATAGAATAAAAAGATAAAATCATTAAATAACACAATGTTCTGATGCTTTCAAAAAACTCAAAACACTGATAATGAACCTATAATGAATCTCCCAATAAAAAAATCATATTGCAACTCAAGAAGCCCAAACACCCAGAAATGATTCTTCAATCCAAAGAACTGTTTTTAACGTGGAGATGACAGTATTGTATAATTCCCTTCATACCATTTTAAAGTGGTTACAGAAAAGAGCATCACCCTATACACAGGGCAAACAGACCGGGGCTAGTTGTCACAAGAGATGTATGTCAGTAATATTTTTAAAGTCTTTCATCCAGACTAAAATGCAATGTTTTTGTAATATCTGTACATAAACAATAAAAGCACACTGACATACATTAATAGAAGAGTTACTATATAATAAATGTATATATTAACTGAAAAGATGAACCTGTGATCTTTGGGTATTTTTCATAGGTGCCAGGCGGGGGCAAGTTGTCACACGTTGTAATTGTAAAAAAAAAATATTAATTTACGTTTTACTTTGGCATAGTTTAATGCTTCTATATTCTTATATATCTTTTATTTATTGTTTCGTTCTTAGCAGTTGTATTACCGTTGGCCTATAATAGCAGATTCACATTGTGATAACATGCCCAGAAATATTCATCAAGACTTTTGAATGAACTGTATATTTTGTCCTGAAGAGTAGAAAAGTTAGTTTGATTGTAGTCAAAACTTTAAGTTTTGCGTTTAAACCCACCAGAATAAAACGTCTATGTTTCCATCCAACGTTGTAATGAAGTCACTATATATCACTAAGAAAAGTAGGAGAAGCCACTGAATATAATCATTTTCATATATAATAAATTACTTGCGCCTCAGAGCGAGCAGACGAAACACAATAAATGCGGTCATTGCTCTCGGAGGTGGATGCTGCTGTTTGGGACGCAGTCGTGTAACAGTTCTGGGAGGCAATTATACAGAGATACTTTGATGACAGACTTTTCTCAGGCATTTCAAAATGACCATAACAATATTTCAGATGCTATGGGACAAGGTTTTGCCATCGAATAAGCGAAAAGTCACATGACTTGTTTGATGCGCATGGAGGAACTTTACTCGGCAAATGCATTTCCATCTCCCATTATTCGCATTAACCCTTTTTTCGCACAAGTCAAAAACCACCTCAAGCCAGCGTAAAAACTTTTTTTTTTTTTTTTGCGAATTATTCGAAATGTGGCGTTTCCATCACTCGTATCTGATGCGATAGGCTACTTCAAAATGCGCATAAAAACAGGGTAATGGAAACAGGCTACCTGTGCGTAACCGCGCAGCGCGCTCGGCCAAACGCAGACCCATCTTATACACACCTGTCTCGGCGAAGCTGATGATCTCCGATGTCTCCTCCTCCACCTCGTTCATGGACGTGGCGTGTCCATCCAGGTTTGGGATCTCCACCCTCCCGTCCTCACGCACCTTCCCGGCGTGGAGCTTCTTGAGCGCGGTCACCATCGCCGCCTTCGGGATGGGGTGGGTGATGTTGGGTCTGTCCCGCATCTGTAACCGGCTCAGAATGTGTCTCTTCGCCGCCTCCAACAAATCCACATCCACCAGTGTGCCTCCATCCGTCTGGCTGAGCCCACAAGACGCGCAGCTCGGGCTGATGCTCGGGGTTTCGGTGTCCGGTGCCGGTGTGCAGCGGATGGAGATGAGGATGGACACAAAACAAAGCACTTCGAATATCAAGCTTTTCATCTTCCGTGATAATAAACAGCAGTTCCGACGGATACAAGAGCAGGGTAGATGGAGATGAAAACGGCCAAGTTCGTATCCGCCTTCTTTTCTCCCAAAAAAGTGAGACTCAAAAGTGTTAAATCCACTCTTAAAGGAGGTCCGGTTCGATCCGAATTAAACGCAAACGCAATAAATCCTGTAAACGTCTGGAATATGTTCCTGCGGTTGATTCTTGTCTTTGGTCACTCCGCGACGATTTCAACACAATTCGGATCGATATCACAGTGAGAACGGCTCGTCACACCATCAGAATTTCTCAAAGTTGATAAATGTGAGATGTGTAAATAATAAAGTAAGCAGAGCTCTTGATATCTGTCCACGTACAGCCGCGAATGGCACTTTTACGCACGCGTCTGATGCGTCATGGCATGACTGGAAATCTCAGTATTACGCGTGTAAAACCCTACAGACTAAACAAAGGACCTGTTATGATTTGTCCCGGTGATTTCTTCACTCTATTGAGTTAAAATCATCCATGGTGAAGGGAAGCGAGTGGAAACCAGTCAAAGAAGGAGCCCACAGTATTTCCAAATAATCATTCGTCTTTTTAGTTCTTCAGATGAAGATTGTGTCCTCCTTTGTTGGACATTTAGACTTCCAGTGTACGTTTCCCATATACTTCTTCATCATAGCTCTCGGTGTGTGTGTGTGTGCATGTGTGTGTGTTCGGTTCGTTTCTCGTGCGAACAGACATTGTGCCGCTTTTGAGCCTCTGGAGAGTTTTTATACGGGACTGGAGAACCACGTGGGACGAACCACCAACTCCAGGGTTAGAAAGGTTGAGGAACCTCGGGATCTTCAGGGGGAATGTGCCAGGACTAACGCGACATTTCAATGAAACGTTTAACATGGAGGGAAATGTGCATTTCAACATTATAAGAAGCGTTACAATAAAATAGCGTTCATTAGTGATCGTTCCAATGAAATGTTATTTCTGCGAGTTCAAATTAGCCTAAAAGTAAAATTACATGCCAAATGAATTTGATAAATAATATATAGCCTATATAAAAGTGTATACATTATGCTAATTTTGCAGTGTGCAATGGCCCAGATTTCAGTTGATGTATTTATTTAGCCCAGATTCTTATTAAATTTGCTACTAATTACAAAAGACTCAGTTTTAGGTGATAATGCAATATTGCATGGTCAAAACAAAACAAAGGACGAAATGTAGGTCTGGAAAAGATGAATAAAAGCATTTATAGCCAGTAGGTTTTTAACTGTTAAAGTCTGAACTGGTTTGAGTGAATGAACGTGTGAACTCGTAAACTGGTTCAGCAGGCGCCAGAGAAGCTCCTCTAAAGATCACACACACACACACACACACACACACACACCCCTCACACTCACACACACACACTCAGAGAAGACTTTATATGACTTTCTCGACATCTAAAACCACCATAGCAGTTATTTTTAAATAGAACAATATGAAAAGGGTTTTATATATATAATAAAAATACTTTGGACCAAAATTACATTTTCATTTAGTTTTATATCAATAAATATTCCTGTGGTTTAGAACTGATATCGATTTACTGATGAAGTTTAAAGTTGTGAAACAGCGCCCCCACTCGCTGAAATAATAATTCACACAAAATAGACCCTGCGTAATGTTTACATTTATAAAATATAAATGCAGCAAAATTACGCATTATACAGAATATATAATATTCAGAAAAATGCGCAATTGGCATAAAATATAGACAAAAATAATATAAATATTAAAAGTTACAAATAAATTTGACACTTAACATACTTGAAACATTCGCTATGAATGACTGTGTATAAATTGTGCATCTAATAACTTTAATGCAATTAATAAAAGTAAACCTATACATATCTGTATATGGTGTGATGGCGTCATATCCTTGTGATTTGAATATCCGGTGGGCGGGGCTGTGTAGCTGTACTGGAGTAGTGGATTTGATCCCGGTTGACAGAATTATGTTTTAACCGTTTATACGTGCGAATCCAGTCCAAGTCTGCTCACAGATCAAACTTAAGGTGAGTGATCTATAAGAGTTCATGTTGTTTTGATCAGTTTGAAAAAGTTTAATCGGTTTGCGCAGACAACAACTTTGTAGTTTTGAGGTATTTCCTCGGGTGAAGCCTTTGTGGGAAAACTATGTGATTGACTGTTAGGACATCCAATGAGAGCGCGAGTAGAGGAGGACCCGCCTCATATTTTGTCTGCTCAACCAATCAAGAGCTAGGAGAGGCGGGCTCTCGTCTATGAGGAAGGGGTGGGTGTCTCCGCGGGAAGAAAAAGTGAAAATCGCTTTTGTCATTTTTAAAACAACCTGCTTGAAACGTTTTAGTGTTTTTGTGATATATTGTTGTTTTCTGATTATCAATATTCGCTGACGCTGTTTCCATTACGAAGTAAAATTCAGTGACTGTAAAGTGTTACCAAGGTACTTTTACTATGTACCATAATAGTCAATGATTACTATATTCATATACAGTAGCATGCAATAACGTGCTATATCAGCACTAAAAATAATCATGTACTTTAATGTGTAAATTCACTTTACAATTGTGAAATTTGGATAAAAGTGTCTGCTAAATGTAAATGTAAATTTGAGGTGCATGTCATTGGATATGTTGTATGTATCAATAATAAGCAATGATTTTATATGTATGTATGTCTCTTTGAATTTGATTATTTGCAGTCTAGTTCTGCTTCTTCTTCTGGAACACTAAAGTCATGGCAGCAAATAAGAGCAAACACCAGAGTTCCCTGGTTCTGCACAAGGTGATCATGGTGGGCAGCGGCGGCGTGGGGAAATCAGCCCTGACACTGCAGTTCATGTATGATGAGGTGAACTCAACACGCTCTACACAAATCACTCTTGATTTCACAATAACTTCATTCCTGTCGCATCATTTTGTGTTCCATGCAGTGTTGTTTTTGTATTATTGTTATAGTTTTTAGTAATTTAATTAACTTTTTAAATAAGATTTTCAGATATTTTAAAGTTATATAAATACAATATATATATTGTATTTGTATTTTAGCTTTCATTTATTTGTATTATTTGTGTCAACGTAATGTATTTCAGTTAGTTGCCAAGGCAACATTTCTAATTTTCATTTTAGTAATTTTGTTATGTGCTTTTGTTATTTTAATATTTCTATTTAGTTTTAATTTATTTTTATTTCAGCTTTAGTTTGAATAATTTTAGTACTTCAACTTCAACTTTTTATATATTTCTATTTAATTTGTGTATTTTATTTCAGTTTTAGTCATTTTAGTAATTCATATTATTTTAGTTCAGTTAGTTTTTTAATAATTCTATTTAGCTTTAATTTATTTTTTATTTTAGTTTTAGTCATTTTGGTATTTTTACAATTGTTTTATTTCATTTAGTTTTTTAATAATTCTATTTAGCTTTAATTGATTTGTACTTTTCAGTAAACTTTACTTCAAATGTATGTTGAAGTGACTAAAACAACTACAACTGAAACTGAAATAAAATAAATCTAAATCTATACATATATTTGTAATTTTTTTTGTTTCAAGTTTTTCGTCTAATTTCTATATTTTATTTCATGTAATTTTTTTTTTAATAACAAATATGATTTTTAATAGTATCAGTTTTAGTTAACAATAACAACACTGATTGTATAGGAAGAACTATCACTGTTCTGACTAACACTTTGTAATCTGCTTTGCTCTCCTCAGTTTGTGGAGGACTATGAACCCACGAAGGCCGACAGTTACCGGAAGAAGGTGGTGCTGGATGGAGAGGAGGTGCAGATTGATATTTTGGATACGGCGGGGCAGGAAGACTACGCCGCCATCAGGGACAACTACTTCCGCAGCGGAGAGGGTTTCCTTCTGGTCTTCTCCATCACCGAGCCCGAGTCCTTCAGCGCTGCGTCAGAGTTCAGGTCAGCTCTTCACGAGGTTATGTGCTGTTCCGGTGCGTTCAGTTCTAGTTGGGTAGATTCACAGTTACCACACTGTATGTTCTCAGAATGATGTTATCATTACAGCAGCATCCTGCACTCAGCAAAACTCTGAAGCTCTCAGATACAGACCTAGTTTCCAGCGGCAGGTTATTTGTCCTCACTGACAGCAAAATGCTGTGTAGAGCGGTGGTTCTCAGTTTGACTTGAAATGATTTGGCATAAGACAAAACAAGCTTTAAAATAAGTTAAAACAGCTAAAAATCAAGACGTAAGCTGACATTATATCTCTTACTTTAATTATTTCCCCTAACAACTGTTATGTTATTTATGAATCAGAACGGGAAAACCTCAATATATGAGAGAATTTCAAAAGTGTTATTTCTAGATCTGTGAAAGTCATGGAAATTAATAAAATCGTAAAAATTTACATTTTAAATAAATAAATAAATAATGTCCGTAAAACCTCAATAAATAAGAGAATTTCAAAAGTGTGATTTCTAAACCTGGAAAAGTCATGGAAATTAATCAAATCTTTAAAAAAATGATTGTGATGTTTATAACGAATAATTTTCCAGTTGTGTTAAGCACTAAAGTATTTGATTGGATAGAAATGGCTATTTGTGAGTAAAAACCCTGTAATGACATATGACTAGAAAACTCATTTAATATTTTAATATTTAAAAGTCATTTAATATTTCATATTTATTGCCACTTGTAGTTTCTGAAAAAAAAAAGTTGAAAATGAACAGCTTGTTGAATATTTTTGAGGGAATTTTAAAAGTCTGATCTGCAGACCTGGAGAAGTCATGGAAATTAATAAAATCTTTAAAATTCATAGAAGCTTTTTATTGAATATAATTTTTTCTAGCTCTAAAATATTTTATTGGGTATTTAAGTGAAAAAAATATTATTGGTGCTCAATTATTAATCATTTTATTATTGATTCGGACAACAGTTTTTGCTGCTTAATTTTTTTTTCTTTTTCAATATTTGTTTTAATGAATAGAAAGTTAAAAACAGCATCTATCTATTTATCTATCTATCTATCTATCATCTATCTATCTATCTATCTATCTATCTATCTATCTATCTATCTATCTATCTATCTATCTATCTATCTATCTATCTATCTATCTATCTATCTATCTATCTATCTATCTATCTATCTATCTATCTATCTATCTATCTATCTATCTATCTATCTATCTATCTATCTATCTATCTATCTATCTATCTATCTATCTATCTATCTATCTATCTACTGTATCTATCTATTTATCTTCCTAAGTACATCTAAAAATGTTTGGTGCAAAGAGAACTATGTAAAAATGTTGTGAAAATGTTAAATAAAATTATGTTCAGAATTGAAAAACAAATATTTCTGAAGATTAATTGCAGCCTATGTATTCACAAGGCAAATGTATTTCAGTTAAAATATTACACAAAGTGCATGTAATTCAAACATTTTCTATATAACTGTTTTCAACATTGATAATAATAATAATCAGAAATGTTTCTCGAGCAGTAAATCAGTATATTAGAATGATTTCTGAAGATCATGTGACACTGAAGACTGGAGTAATGATGCTGAAAATTCAGCTTTGATCACAAGAATATATTACTTTTTAACATATATTCACATAGAAATCAGTTATTTGAAATTGTAATAATATTTCACAATTTGACTCTTTTTACTGTATTTTTAATCAATTAAGTGCAGCCTTACATATTGTAGTTATTGTGTTTGTGTTTCTGGTCCACACAGAGAGCAGATCCTGAGAGTGAAAGCGGAGGAGGATAAAATCCCTCTGTTAGTGGTGGGGAATAAGTCTGATTTGGAGGACAGGAGGCAGGTGTCTGCGGATGAGGCCCGAACCAAAGCGGACGAGTGGTCTGTCCAGTATGTGGAAACATCAGCCAAAACCAGAGCAAACGTCGATAAGGTTTCGTGCATTAAATATCCTGATATTTTCAGAATGCATGATCGTGCATGTGAACCTCAGATGCCATATTTACTCTGACGGATCTGTAAAGAATGTTTTGTTGTTCGCAGGTGTTCTTTGACCTGATGAGGGAGGTGCGGGCGAAGAAGATGTCCGAGAACAAGGAGAAGAACGGGAAGAAGAGCGGCAAGAAGAAGAAGACTCTGAAAGAGAGATGCACGCTGCTTTGAGCCGCACAAACGCTTGATTCCCACGTCAAGCTTCCCTGTCCTGGACTGAGCCGTTCTTCTGATGAGGAGATCTGGTTCCTCCTCCAGAGTTCTTCATGCCAAATACAATCAAACCAGAACCATAAGCCTCTGTGCTGACCTCAACTACAAGTCTTCCACATCTTTAAAGGACTTTTTATACATTTTCAAAGTTGCCGTAATATCAAATCGGTAGTGAAACTCTAATCTGTGAAATGTGTATGCTTTATAACTTTCCAAAAGTATTTGTTTTACTTTCAAACACAAGGAATATTCATTATGCTGCATCACTGGGCTTCATTCATTAAACAAGAACAGAATCAATTTCTAAATAAATAGTTGCATTGAATAAATCTGACATTTTGCAACAAACTGTTTAGAAATTAATTCTTTATGAATTTCTATTTCACTTTATAGCAAATCTTTTTGTGCTAAATACCCTATTTTATTTGCCTTTTACTTTTTTAAGGCAAAGGCAACAGACATATGCAATATTGTGTTTGTTTTGAATGCATTATTATGCAGCTCAACACGGCTGAGAAGGTGAATGTGTGCGGTGAGATTCACAGATTTGACTATGCAAACTCATCAAACGTGTCGCTTTTGTTATAAAACAGAGACACAATTGAAATTATGATATTTTTGTAATCAAACCACTTTATTGATTCCTCTGCCTGGTGATTATAAACCAAATAAACCTCTGAATTTGTTATGAAATATCTGTGATTCCATTCCGGTTGTGTTTTGTGTTTCAATGCTAAAAACTGTCAACGAGAAAACGCTGGAATTTTGCATTGCACTCTTGTTTCTGAGTTTGATGACCTCCGGAGTTTTGACAAAGGACAGCAGCAGGACCATAAGAGTTTATGAGAGCAGTAAAATGTGTCCGGAGGTAATCAGTCACCTTGACTTTGAATGTGAGAAAGTGTCTATTCAGCATTTAACACACCATTGTGATGGGCGTCACTTACACATGCACAAGAGGATGCTGCGACATTCAAGATGCAAGCAAGCTGGACGATGGGCTCAGAAAAAAATTAATAAATTAATCTAAATAACAATGATGATCATTTAGGAATTCCAGAGTAATTCTATGCAAACTTGTGTTTAGAAAAATAAAATAATTTTAAAAAATAAGGGAAAATTCATGCAATTTAGTAATCTGGTTATGCAGTTCCATGCATCAAGAGCTCATAGAATTTCATTAAAATTATTTTTTTAATAAATTGTTGTCCTTTGTTGTGATAAAATACAGATGCGTTTTTAATTAATGTATATAATGTGAAGACTTCCAAACCTTTCGTTTTAGCAAAAATAATTAATTAATATAATTATGTAGTAGGTAAATTATTTTATTTTCCTATACATATATATATAATATAATATACATATTACGTAAGTTAAGTGTTATGAATATTATGGGTTTATTAAAATTGTTTGATAAATAACCGTGAATTCACAGTTTAACGTGTAACGTTAGTTGAAATTAAATTCATAAAATGTTCATATACACACACACACACACACACACCGTCAACTACAGACTTACATTTCTACTTTTTCATCAATGTAAATTGATACTTGACATGTGAAGTGTTATGCTAATGTGCTATCTATATACATGCATCTAAAAATGTTTGGTGCAGAGAACTATGTAAAAATGTTGGGAATTTATTTTTAAATGAAATTATGTTCAGAATTGAAAAAATATTTCTGAAGATTAATTGCAGCCTGTCTCACAAGGCAAATGTATTTTTGTTAAAATATTACAAAAAGTGCATGTAATTCAAACATTTTCTATATAAATAACATTTATTGATGAGTAAGGATCAATGTAATGTTTACATGTTTTTATACACAGTGTAAAATGATACATACTTTATATATATATATACATTATGCATATGTGTCCTGACACAAACATTCACAAGTTTCAAATGCCACTGGCTCAATTAACATTAATAGTATAGTACTAATAATGCTGTAGATCTTAGCTGGATTTTTAAAGTAATATTATAGATCCTGTAAATATAACAGGTAAGATTCAGGTTTCTCCGGCACTCTGTACTATGCACACACAAGTTAGACTGGAAATCTAACATTGTCAAACTGTGCAATCCTTAACAGGAGCCGTGATTCCCAGGATGATGAGGAGGAATCAGAGAAGACGTGTGAGCTGTGTTTAGAGACTGGAAGCCAGAGGAACCACAAGAGCATCTTCATGAAGCTGATGTTTGCTTTAGACGTAGTTCCCTTCCTCCAGCTGCTGCTCAACTACAGGTACAAAACAACAGTGACTTAATATGTGACCCTGCAGCACAAAAGCAGTCATAAGTAACACAGGTATATTTGTAGCAATAGCCAACAATACATTGTATGGGTTAAAAGATTTTTCCTTATGCCAACAATCATTAGGATATTAAGAAAAAAATCATGAAGATATTTTGTAAATTTCCTACTATAAACATATCAAAACTTCATTTTTGATTAGTAATATGCATTGCAAAGAACTTCATTTGAACAACTTTAAAGGTGATTTTCTCAATATTTAGATTTTTTTGCACCCTCAGATTCCAGATTTTCAAATAGTTGTATCTCTGCCAATATTGTCCTATCATAACAAACCATACATCAATGGAAAGATTATTTATTCAGCTTTCAGGTGTTGTATAAATCTCAAATTCAGAAAATTGACCCATATGACTGTTTTTGTGGTCCTGGGTCACATAAGCAAACTGAGCAGTAAACAGTATTTAAGCACTAGCATTAAGATACTATATACCTCTTCACATAGAAGAGCATGTATCCGTTCTTCCCGATGTTACTCGACGCCTTCGACCAGCTGGATCTTCTGATGCTGGTGTCGCTGCTCTCCAGCCATCCGGATCCAGTGAAGTCACGGATGTGGCTGATGTAGTGCCCTACAGGACAGAGCAGCTTTAGTGTGATGCTTCATAAGTGAAAGAGACGACTGAAAATATAGAAGAAACCCTTACCACAATACAAACTGTTGCCCAGATGAGACACGACTCCAGCTAATCTGTACTGAGTGCTGCAGCTGCCGTCTGATGCTTCCATCTGTTCAACACAAACACTGATTATAAGGTGATGATCTATTGTTCATTCTATCATTCTATCATCTATATCCGTATAACATCCTTATCTATATATCTATCATCCATACTGTAATACATCAATAGTTTTATCATCCTATTTATTCATTGTGTATAATGTTCTATCTATCTATCATTTGTTTTTTGTTCATTTGATCTGTCTACACTCTACAGTATCTGTGGATCTATCTTTAATTTTATATTTCTATCATTCTATATAATATTGTATCTATCTATGGTTCCTATCTATTATTATATCATTAGTTTTATCATTTTATCTATCATTCTATATAACATTCCCTATAATATTTTATCTATCTCTCTATCAGTCTATCTATGAATTGCTGTCTATATCTTTCCTGTTGTCCTGCAGTCTCAACCCTATCCTTCTTTCTTCTCTCTTGCTGTTGCTTTTGGCCTTTTCTCTTTATGACTCATCTCTCTGCTCTCTGTTGAAGATCATACATAAAAACAAAAAATAACACTTCAAAGATGTTTAAGCATTGAATATTTACCGAAAAGTAGTTTTCCAGAGCAAATGTCCCCTTGACGCCGTCTTCAGAGTAATTTGTTGTTTGTGATTGTTCCATAAGTGTCCAGCAGAGGGCAGATGTGTGATGGACTGACCCGCACCTGTACTGCAGGACAGTGCAAACTCTTTCTGGAACTTCCAGTCGATTCTTCAGCTTGCGCATTGAGGATGTGATGTCAAAGCGCATGACCAGAAGCACCAGCACCCTGTATAGAGATTCAAATCATCTCGAGTTATAGACTAGCTTATGTTTAGTAACTCTGCAGGGTACCAACTAATCAACAGGCTGTCGTACCGTGGTAGGCTGATTAGTTCCAGCGTCTCCAAAGCCACAGTGCCGGCACACTCGCTGCAGGAGCATTCAAACGAAGATGTCTGGAGACAACAAACAACACAGACATCAGCCAATCAGAATCTGCATCCACCTGCTGAAATGATGTTATCAGTGATGTCACTCACTTTGAAGTACTCCTGCAGACTGTCAACGAGGCATCCTTGAGGTCATATGAATCCTCTCTGAAGCTCCTCTGGAAGCCACAGCTGAAACGACAGGAGAACATCAGCGACACGTACAATAAATGAGTCTGGAACGAGTGCAGGTGATGCTACATGTGATGCTACCTGTCACAGGTGTGCCGGCGGTTGAGCTGGATCTCCATGTTAGCTACAGGGCAGGTGTATTTAGGCCAGTAGCTCTGCAGAAGCTTGACCCTCCTCCTTCAGATGGACCAGGCAAACCATCAGGAACTCATTGGCGTCCTGAGAGGAGAAAGGGCGAAGGTCAAATGCAAGTCTGAAAATAATAAATTTGAACATTTAAATCCAGTTCATCGTCTCCTTTACCTGCTGATGGTCTCCCAAGAAATCTGGATGGTGAGTTTCAATGCACCTCTTCACCGTAGACAAGAGCTTCGCCTTCAGATTCTTGTCATTCCCTGTCAGCCTCGTCATGTGCAGGTCGGTGAGTGCCTTGGAAAGAAGTAAACTTTAGATTTGTTGCTTAGAAATTGTAATTTTCCTTTAATAATCTTGCATAAATTCAGTGTTAGTACCTGAGCATTGTACTTCCGTCATTCCACTGTTCCCGCTGGGAAAGTAAATCGTCCCGGAATGGGGAAACGGTGAGGCACTGCAACACAGAGTTCATGTAGCACGTGTTGCCTAAATTGGGAAAACTGTGACAGGAGGTCTACAGTTAGGAATCGGCTGTGAAAGGCACTTTATGTGAATTTGTAGTCAAACCAAAAATTATTCAGACACAAGATATCATTTTTGATATTTTTTTTTTTACTAGTGGGTGCAAGACACTATAGTTAATTTATGTAAGTGAGGATAGTAAAATAAACTGACATACCCAAAAATTCTTCATACAGTGGACTACCAGTAAAATTTATTAAAATTTGGGAAGAAAAATTATTCAGACACTTTGACCTGACCATGTTTTGCTTAAGTGTTTTTTCTTTAATTGCTAATGCGACTGACTGAACAAAATTAAGCATTGCTTGGTGATTGGTTGACCTAAAGTGGTATTATCTAATTGTGTACTTACATTTAACAGCTGACAGCAATTCAACCGAATTCATTACATACCTCTCCATCAAAGTTATCTGACATTATAAAGATGAATTTCTTCTGACACAGTTTAACGGAGTTATTGTCGTTTTAATACCATTTTCTAAACTATAGCGAATAAACTGTGATAATGTGAGAAATGTTGAAGGTGTCTGAACAAATTTTGGTTTGACTACATTCAATCCAACATTTACCCCAAGTGCTTGATTTTGGTCGGCGATTCTTTTTTTAGAATTTTGTGTGAGCTGCTTCATACATTGCTGCACTATTGACAATAGACAATCTACTTTTTTTAACTGTGAAATCTTCATATCTGCGCTTATGTTACTTTTTGTTTTCTTTTTTGTTTAAACAGAAAGAAAAAACAACAAAACCTGAGATGATCTAAAGGAAAAGAAAAAAACAGAGAGGTAAACATAAACACGACCAGTTTTTTAATAGACTAATGTAAAACTAGATTCAAATACAAACTTTTGATATGTCTTTTCTTCAGAATGACAATGTGTACGAAAATGACCAGACACTTGTGGATTGGTGCGATGCATCTGAGTACACTTGTGTTTATTTCAGGCTACACAGTAAACTGCACCGTAAAACTTGCGGAGGATACTGTATGTCACATGACATTGCTGCCCCCTAGTGAACATCGCAACAACAAGAGTATTCTTGTATAGTACATAAACAGAATTTGTTTCTATAGGCTACATGCTGTGTGTATTTAATGTTTTTTGAAAGCTTTATTCTTTCAAGTATCTGCTCCGATTCATTTTGATCATCAGCTTTCTTTTTGACAAACTGAAAAGTCGCCCAATTTACTTGAATTTACCCTGATAAAAGTGAAAATGTCTTTCTCGTCAGAGACAAAGTGTAAAATTGTTAGACGGCTCGTACAGTGCCATGCAAGGCAAATAAAAGCCTTATGAGCGCAGTGAAATGTTCATCTGGAGACACACCTCTGACGTCCTGTTTGCATCAGAAACACACTATAAGGTTAAAGGTAGAAGAGTCTCCTTGGTTATAAACTTTATTTCATCCCACAGTCAGACAAAAAAAAAGTGTTGGTTTGGCTTCTAGGAGTGCAGTAAAATAAGATTAGATAAGACTGTCATTAAATCATTCATAAATGTGCTGCACATTAATTCATATTCCTCTCCAACCATAAAATGCTCGGCTGTTTCTTTTCCTGAAATAACATTATAGGCTGTGCTACTTATGGTAAAAGAAAGATATGCTGTAATTTCATTCAAATGTCTAATTTAAAATATTGGTATAAAGAAACATGTACTTTAATTTCATAACTGCTACTGTAGATGTAAAATGCACAGATAATCATACAGTTCAAAGATTAGTCTAACAGCATTAAATACAGCAAGGAATAAAACATAATCATAATTTTTTTGTTCAAAGGGCCTTGAAAATAGGCTTCTTGTCATTTCTTCCACAAAGTCATTGATGAGTTCAATAAGAGTAGATTCATTCGAAGCAGAATACAACATCTGTTCATTCAAATACACCATACATATAAAGTAAAAGGATAGTGCTTGCGGTGATGAGCGCGAGGCCGAGGCCGAGAGCGACATTGTTCAGGATCAACGCCGATCTTGAGCTACTCATCGCTAACTCTCGGTGTCCAGCCACGTTAGCGTCTTGAGTCTGAAAACATGAATGTCAAGCAAATTAAAGTGATTTTGAAAAAACCCTGAAGTAAACCTCATATCCAGAAGCTTCCAAAAAAGGTTAATGGATTTCTGCCTGTTTGTAGCCCATGTTAGGCCTAAGTGTTGAAGAAATCAAACAGTTATCAGTTTTAGTAGCAAATGCCATCTTTTTCTTTCATACTAAGAATTCTGCATTTTTCATATTATAGATCATTGCATTTGATGCCTCCAAATGTAAATGCAAAGTTCAAAGTTATCCAAAATTAAAACCTTAATTATGCTGTAATCACTGATGTAAATGCGATAAGTCATGCACTGTAAAAAACAAATCCATAAAATAACAGAAAAAGCACTGGCAGCTTATTACACATTGTCCATTAATTTTATGGACATTTCCGTTAACTCTAAAACACAACGCAATGCAGTATACAAGTCAAAATACTGGTAAAACACCTGTAAAAAAAAATAATCCTTCAAATTATACAGTACATTATGCCCTATTTTACTTGTGCATTTTTTTAAGAGTGTACACTCAGAAATAAAGGGTACAAAAGCTGTCACTTGGCTGGTAACTTTTCAAAAGCTACACATTTGTAATCTATTTACCCCTAAAGGGTTGAATATTGGTACCTTAAAAGTAGGCTACATTTTAGTAAATTGTACATATTAGTACCTATTAAAATGATACTGCCAAGGTGACAACTTTTGTACAGAGTGTCTGATGAAATATCAGTGACATTTACAGGAACTGTAAGTTTCATTTGCATTTATGGGTCATTTTATGAAACAATCAGTGAATACATTTTTTATTTTCAATACAATTTCAAACTTTCGATAAAGAAAGTAAGGCTGATGATGGGCAACCAGGTGAGACACAGGGCCCACGACCGATCTAAAATATCCAGATAGAAATTTGTTACCCATTCTCAATGGGAAAGTGCCCAAGCAACATTGCTCAAAAAAGGTTGCCCGGTGTATCATCAGCCTTACTCTTCAATCAAAACATAATGAGCCATTTATTTATGCCAAGTTATTTGCATGATTAATTCACAGTGTGTAAATATTGTCAAAATGAAGAAAACGTCATACTAGAAGGAATACTTACAGTGCACGAGCAAGCAACCGCAGCGCTGCCCAGAGGTAAAAAGCAGCACAGCATGGTAAAGATGGAGTAGCACATGTAATCTGGCACTGGAGCAGCAGGAGACATGGGGGTTATGAACACAGCAGGCTGAACGGTGACCTCAGTATGACCTAGCTGTGCTCTTTGGGGAAACACAGACATCCCTGGATATGACTGCTGGGCATACGGAGCTCCGTACGGTTGGTTTGGATATCCAGAAGGGATGGGATTGAGATTGGCCATTGGAACCTGGTATCCTGCATTACGAAAGTATGGTGGCGGCACAGACTGACCCATAGGCTTGTCCAATTGATCCTGTTCATCCTGAGGGCCAGTGAATGCAGGGTTTATTCTTCCGACTATTGGTCCTTGATTGTACATTTCTTCTCTTGTTCTCCTGTTAAGTGTACTAAATAATCTTGATGGTTTTTCTCTTTCGTTTCGTGCTCAACTGAGATGCTCCTCGCCGGATGCTGGTTAATCTGCAGTCTTTATTGAACCTTGTCCTCTGTTGTTGATGTGTAGATTAATAGCAGTTCAGTGGGAGGTGGTTTGTAGCTTGTAGGAGAGGTTCAGTGTTGACTGAACAGTGTAGATAAGGCTTCAGCTTATCTGTAAAATTACTGTTTCTCAACAAGTCCATATAGCAAACATGCACCTTTAAAAGGGAGGAGAAAACAATTCCATATCTTTTGTTGTTGATGTCAAAGATGATGTGTCCAATCTACAGAATTTTGTCCCACATTTATCTGTCATTTGGTAGAAACTCGTTAAATTCGACAGATGTCAGGTTGTGTGACACCCTGATCCTTTAAAACCAAGAACAAAACCAAAATCCTGCCAAAAATTCATCCACTTGAAAAAAGAGAACTTAATCAGTCCTAAATTGTTAACTTGTAAATGTGTTCAGCATTATTCAACATATTTTTCGGAGTTTATAGAATATTTTAAGTCGCAAAGTGAAATGGATATATTGAAATTGAACACATGGCAGGTTAGCCAAGTAATGACTGTACTCAGAGTTTCCTGCGCTCAACAGTGCCACACGTTTTCAACTAAATCTGTGGTGAAATATGGAAATGCAGCGCGTTCTAATTGAGAGCCATAAACTTCCCTCGCCCACTTGACAAAGTAGAAGGCATGAGTTGAAGTGTTTAGAGAAGTTTGCGAATACTGTATATCGCTATAAAATTAGTTTGTGTAAATCCTTTATTTTTAAAGGGGCCATCGAATGCAAAATTCACTTTTACATGTTGTTTGAACTGAAATGTGTCTTGACAGTGTGTCTACACAACCACCCTATAATGATAAAAAATCCACCCAGTGTTTTTTTTTTAAATAGTGATAAATCATGACCCCTTTCTAAAATCAAGCCGTTCTCAGATTCTTGGCTGTGTGATGTCACACAGGCCAAGGCCCCTCCCACGAATGTTGATTGACACTGGTGTTTTACCTTAGACCCGCCCTGATCAATCTGCCATTGTTTCGATGCCGGAGCAGGTAGACCAGAATGACTCCTAAGCTATTGAGGTGTTTTGTTGTTGGATGTAATAATGAACATAGCAGTCGTCATTTACTCCCGACATCTGAGCCGCTCAATACGCTGTGGTTTATGTTTGTTTTTGAAGGGAATGTGCCCCCCGATCTACCTAAATGCGTTTATGTTCACGCGAATCATTCGTGATCCAGCCTCACCTCCAGAAGAAGTGAGTATATGTTTTTTTTTTAATGAATTTTGCAAATCGCCTTTCCTAATAATGTGCTAGTTAGCAAGTTTCACGATGGATGCGGCTAAAGTTTACCGTCTCTCTTCACCCCATGGAAGAGAGGGGCGGGACCAGCAGAGCTCATTAGCATTTAAAGGGAAATGCACCATAATGGCATGCTGTGAACAGAGCTGTTTTGGACATGTTAAAAGGGTGTTGTTTTACACTACCATTGAGAAATTTTAACCAAAGTATGTTATAGACTTTTCATTAAAACGCTAAAGAATCATATCAATCTGATGACCCCTTTAACGTGCTCTTGTGAATAGCCTGTAAATCAAAACATCTACATTCCAGAAAGGGGAAATAATTGCCTGTAAATAGTTTGTTGTTTAGTTAAATAACCCAGTTCCCCATGCACTCAATTAACTTTAATTGGTAATTGTCAATGTGGCTCTGTTTTCCTCTCCTGAATTTTTGCACAAGTTGTAACATTTAAATCAATATTCAAACACAATATTAGGATATGCGTTCTAAAATAATAATGTTTGTTTGTAGATCTCTCTCTCTATAATATAAATATATAAATATAAATATATATATTAGGGGTGTCAACTTTAACGCGTTAACGCATGTGATTAATCTAAAAAATTTAACGCATTAATATTTTTTTTACGCAAATGAATCGTTTGATAAGGTTTGACCCCAACTTCTTCTCGTCATCGCAGCGCGGAAGGTTATCTATCAGTGTGTGATGAGGGTAGAGTGAACCAGTGTTGTCAGGGTAGCGGCTGTGGCTCAAGTGACCGTGGGCTATTTTGAAAATACAGTGGGAAAAATTACAGAGCCGTGGGTTGCGGGTTTTCGGGCTACTTTTATAATCTACCGCGGCCGCCCAAAGTGTATATAGACAAATAAAAATAGATCCTTTTACTAATGTGTATCATACTTGGAATGTACACCTGGCAACTTCAGAACGGAGAGTCTCTTGTAACATCACAAACAACGTGAGTTTCAGCCACAGCATACAACACAGCAGAAATAAACATGACAACAGCTACTATAGATTATAGAAGATAATAAACACACGATTACGATAGGATATGGTTTCTATGTGATTTTCTTGAGATGAATGCGTAACTTACATCTGAAATGCATAAAAAGCGTATTTTAACAACAGTAAACAACCAAATTCCACATGTGATCTCAAAAGGAGGTTATTACAAACACTCGATGCTGGTTTGAAGCGAGTTCTGAGTAAAAGTGTACTATTAATCTCATAAACTGTCTTATGAAGCATGATGCTAATGTTAGCTCTAATGCACCTGCAGAGCAGGTCTAATTCTTCTTCATAATGCATTTTGTCATAATACTTCACGTAAGGTCGCAAGAAATGTTTTGTTGTATTTATTTAGAAATACTTTTGATAATAGTTGTGTAAATGTATCCTGGGATTGAAGCGATGTGGCTTGGTAAACGTTTTATTGCCAGTATAAAGACTGATAATGGCTGAATAAAAACAAAAGAATAATGATAAAAGAATAATAAGGATTATGTCTCATACCTGGCTGAAGTGTGAAAGGTTATGTTTTTTTAAACTAGTTTGTCATGCATTTCTTTTTCAACACATTTACAGGTAAATCCTAATATTTTAAATTTGTGATTAATCATGATTAATCACAGTCCAGGACTGTGATTAAAGCGATTACATTTTTTAATCGATTGACAGCACTAATATATATATTATATATATGTGTGTGTGTGTACTATATATATTAGAACCAGAACACTTTTTTCTTTTAATTTTAACACTTTATTTGATTTTGTTATGTATAATTTTGATTTTATTTTATTTATTTTATTATGTATAATTTAAAAGAATGAAGCAAAGAAACATTTTAAATCACAACTAACTGAAATGTAGTTTCATTTCTGCCCAAAATGCACAGATAATGCACAACCCAGCCTCAAGATCAATCTCACATCATTAAATACAACATGAAATAAAACACAGTCTAATTGTATATTATTTCCTTTGAAGGTCTTGAAAATACTTGTCATTTCTTCCACAAAGTCATTGCTGAGTTACAGTATGAGAAGGTACATTTGAAGTAGAATACAACATCTGTTCAGTAAAATACGCCATTCGCATAAAGTATTACAACCGTGGCTACAGTGAAGATTAGAATGCCGAAACAGAGAGCCACATTGTTCAGGATCAGCGCCGCTCTGGAGCTGCTCATCGCTAACTCTCGCTGTCCAGACAGGTTAGCATCTCGTGTCTGTGAAAACACAAAAGACAAGCGTATTAAAGTGAGTTTGAAATCCCCTTAATATCCAGAAGCTTCAGAGTTTTTTTAATAGATTTCAGTCCATGCAATTACAGCACGATAAGATTAAGTGTTGGAGAAACCAAGCAGCATGTGAGCAGTTTGTATTAACATTAGTTTTTTCCCTCTTATACTAATAATCCTGCATTTTCATTCTGCAATATCATATTATCTGACTTATTTTGCGTACTGTCTGTGAATGCCTGTGTGTGACTTGCGATCCGATCCACAATTTTGGTGGTGTTCAAATTATCAAATACGATCTTTCCAACATGACTTGAATGCACCATGACTACAAAAATAACAAATATGCACTATGATAAGAAACACCATCATAAAATAAGCAGCATAAGGAGCTGTTTTGTACAGCTTAAAATAACTGTACACAAAGCAGGCCTCACACATTAAACTTACAAATGTCTGCTCTTTCGTTGAAAATAAAGTGGATAGATCATTGCTTTTGATGACTCCAAATGTAGGCTACATCCAAGGTTCAAAGTTATAACCTTAATTATGCTGTAATTGCTGGTGTAAATCTGATAATCAAGCTGTCTGAGGAGATATCTATGACCTCATTAATTTACAGGAACTGTAAAGTTTCGGTTTCTGATATGATCGTCTGGTTTCCAGGCATTCGGTGTAGGGCACATAGTCACCAGATTTGATTTGATGCAAATATCATTCACAACACATTTACATGCTCATTAAAATCTTTTATAATCAGTGTTAATATCTATAGGTCATTTTATGAAACATACAAGAAAAGGTTATTTATAATACATTTCTGTACGATTTAAAACACACACACACACATACACACACACATATAAGCTTAAACCTAAATACTGTAAACAGTTTAACACTTTAAGACTGTCTTTGTCTGTTGTAATGTTTAAAATTGTATGGAAATGTAATAAAAATGACATTTTCCTTTATGTATTTTGTTTTATATATTGTAATTCTTGCATACTATATTCTTCATAGCAGCTATGTATTTTTATTATTAGTTCATATGATGCAAATAAATATTCTCAAAATGAAGAAAATGTCTAGAATGAATACTTACATTCCACGAGCAGACGGCAGCGGCGATGCCCAGAGGTAAACAGCAGCATAGCAAGGTAATGACGGAGTAGCACATGTAGTCTGGCATTGGAGTGGCTGGAGGTGTGGGGGTCATGAACACAGTGGGCTGAACTGTGACCCCAGTTTGACCAACATATGCTGCTTGGGGATACGCAGACATCCCTGGTAATGGATGCTGGGCATATGGGCCCTGAGGGCCTCCTGGAGCTCCGTACGGTTGGTTTGGATATCCAAAAGTGTTGGGATTGACTCTAGGAATCTGGTATCCTGCGTTGGGATAGTATGGTGGTGGCAAAGGTTGACCCATCCTTGACTTCTCCAGATGACCCTGTTCATCCTGAGGGCCAGTGAATGCAGGGTTTATTCTTCCAACAATTGGTCCTTGATTGTACATTTTCTTCTCCTCGAAGTGTACTAAGTGATCTTGATGGTTTTTCTCTTTCGTTGCATGCTCAACTGAGATGCTCCTCGCTGGAGTCTTTATTGAACCTTGTCCTCTGTTGGTGATGTGTAGATTAATAGCAGTTCAGTGGGAGGTGGTTTGTAGCTTGTAGGAGAGGTTCAGTGTATGATAATGCTTCAGCTTATCTGAACATTATTCTAATACAGTGTTTCTGTTTTCTGAAGTTTGTGAATACTGTAAATTGCCATAAAATTAGTTTGTGTAAATCCTTTATTTTTAACATATACTCTTGTGAATAGCCTGTAAATCAACACATCTACATTCCAGAAAGGGAAAATAATTGCAAAAGAACAACCAATAAAAGATAATGATAATAAAAACAAACCAAAAATAATTTTAAAATAGCCTGTAAATAGTTTGTTCATTTTGTTAAATAACCCAGTTCTCCATGTGCATAATTAACTTTTTTTTCACAACTTATAACATTTTAAATCAATATTCAAGCACAATAAATATCTACATTAGGATGTGCATTTTAAAATAATAATGTGTGTATGCAGATTTCTCTCTCTCGCTCTCTCTCTCTGTTTATATATATATATATATACATATATATTAGAACCAGAAACCAGAACACTCTTTTCCTTTTAATTGTAAGTGCTTTATTTGAATGTGTAATTTAAAAGAATGAAAGAAAGAAACATTTTAAATCAGTACTAACTAAAAATGTAGTTTCATTTCTGCCCAAAATGCACAGATAATCATACAGCTTACAGATCAATATGACAGCATTAAATACAACATGAAATAAAACATAACCATATTAGATTATTCCCTCAGAGTGTCTGGAAAAATATTTGTCATTTCTTCCACAAAATCATTGTCTTTAGTTACAGTATGAGAAGATGCATTTGAAGAAGAATACAACGTCTGTTCAAATTGTAAATATGATGATATTGGCCACAACAACGATTGTGAGGCCGATACCGAGAGCCACATTGTTCAGGATAAACGCCGCTCTGGAGTTGCTCATCGCTAACTCTCGCTGTCCAGCCAAGTTAGCATCTCGAGTCTGTGAAAACATGAAGGTCAAGCATAAGTGATTTTGAAAAATCTCTTGGAAAAAACTTATATCCAGGAGCTTCAGAAGCAGTTTACAGATTTCCATCCATTAATTATAGCCCATGATAAGATAAGGTGTTGGTGAAATCAAACAGCATCTCAGCAGTTAGCTTTCATATTTAGCTCCCGCAAGGTTTTCTTTACTAAACGTCCTGCACTTTCCATTCTGTAATGTCATATTATAGATTGAACTTGATGCCTTCAAATGTAAATCCAAAGTTCAAAGTTATCCAGTATTGTAACACTAATTATGCTGTAATCTCTGGTGTAGATGGATAATTGAGCTGTATGATGAGTTATGATGTCATTTTACAAGAACTGTAAAGTTTCGGTTGCAATGTGTTTGGTGTCCTGGCATTTGGTTAGTAGATGTCCCCTCAAGCTAAAAGTTAAATATAATGGGACTTCAGAAAATTAACTGGGTTATAAAATTTCTAGATAGATAGATAGTGATATAATAGATAATAACATAATATAAGAAATAATATGATAAGAATATAATCAAATTTAACTTCTATAGGTCATTTTATGAAACATCAGGCTAAGAAAAAGTGTGTGTGTGTGTGTGTGTATTATTCAGAAAAGAGAAAAGAAACTTACTAAATATATAAAATTGCAACAGGGTTTTAGACCAAGTGTATGCAACAGTGGAGGGTGTGCAGGACTGCTTAATCTAACACATTAATTAAAACATGATATTAGCAATTTTAATTGCTTGATTTATGAGATCGTTTGAACGAGATATACACATGAAGCAGAAAAGTCCTACTAGAATGAATACTTACAAAGCATGAGTAGACGACAGCGGCGATGCCCAGAGGTAAACAGCAGAACAGCAAAGTAAAGATGGAGTAGCCCAAGTAATCCGGAGCAGCCATTACAATCGGAGCCACAAACACATTGGGCTGAACTATGACCCCAGTTTGACCATCATATCCTACTTGGGGATACACAGCCATCCCTGGATATAACTGCTGGACATACGGGCCCTGAGGGCCTCCTGGAGCTCTGTATGGTTGGTTGGGATATCCAGAAGGGATGGGATTGACTGGAATCTGGTATCCTGCGTTGGGATAGTATAGTGGCGGCACAGACTGACCCATCCTTGACTTCTCCACATGATCCTGTTCATCCTGAGGCCCAGTGAATGCAGGGTTTATTCTTCCGACTGTTGGTCCTTGATTGTACATTTCTTCTCTTGTTCTCCTGTGTTACTAAATGATCTTGATGGTTTTTCTCTTTCGTTTCGTGCTCAACTGAGATGCTCCTCGCTGGACGCTGGTTAATCTGCAGTCAGTCTTGTGCTTTTATGAACTTCGTCCTTTTATGGTCATGTATAGATTTATAGGAATCTGATGGGAAGTGGTTTTGTAGCTTGCAATTTTGTTTATGGTTTTTGAAGATGATGGTGTCATGCAACCTAAATTCACTTAATATAGCAAACTATGCAGGGTAGGAGAAAACATTTCCCTATCTTTCGTTGTTGATGTCAAAGATCATGTCCAATCAATCGCTACAGTATTTTACCTGTCATTTAACAGAAGATCATGCAGATATGCGCTTGGTAAAGTTGTTACACCCTCATAATTTTTTTTAAAACTACTTAAATATATAAATAAAAAAGTAAAAAATAACATTCCTATTAGCAGCCTGCAATTCCTCTCTTTACTAGATTTCAGTATATTCTCAGTTGAACATGAGATTAGATGGATATCAGCCTCTATATTAAGACAGTGTCTTAAGAACTAGTCTGACCAAGTCAAACTGAGATGGATATATTGGAATTAAACACAGGGCAGGTTGGCTACATAATGACTGTACTCAGAAGTTCCAGAGCTCAACAGCGCCACATGTTTCCAACTTAAATCTGTGGTAAAAAATGGAAATGCAGCACGCTCTAATTGAGAGCCATATAAACTTACCTCGCCCACTTGTTAAAGTGGAACACATGAGTTGAAGTGCTTAGGGAAGAGTGTGTGTATAAAAGCAAAGTGGAACATAGCACCTTTCAAAGAAAGTCTGTTCATTTTCAACACCTCTGGGCAACTATTTAAGGCATCAAGTTCTATGCATACCTGTCAACTGGGATTTGAAAATAAGGGAAATCCAACCCGACTTGTTATATGTAGGTTGCAGACTTTGCATTCCTTAACACCTTCTGAGAAGGAGTGTATTTGTGAGCTTGACCAGTGTGGTTGATTTTACATGACAGTAAAGCACAAACAGTACTGTTGTCCAATGCCATTCTATTTTCTGTAACAATCTTTCGCACCATACTAAATACCCTTTCAGAACTGGCATTGCTGTGTGGAATGCATAATAAAGTGTTCATAAGTCTTGTCAGCTCCCTGAACCTCACGTCCTTGCCTAGAAGGCCCCAGAATCTGTCAATTCTGCCTTCTTGGAGATGCTTACTATCTGTCACCTGGTAGTCAACGAATTCCTCTCTTAGCCTATCCTCATTCAAGCTCAACTGAGGGAACAGGACTACTAGCCTTGTCACTGTAAAATAAAACAATAGTGTTGCTAACTGAACACTGCTGATTTATGTAAACCATGCAATACTTCATATCCTCCTGACTACCAGCTATGGAGCTTTGTCCTCTGTAGAGGACATTATGTTTAACGATTTCTCTGAGACGTTAAGGCCCGGTTTCACAGACAGAGTTTAGACTAAGCCAGGATTAGGCCATAGTTCAATAAGGTCATTTAAGTGATTTTATAAACATGCTTAGAAAAAACATTACTGGTGTGCATCTTGAGACAAAACAAAGGCACTGACAGATTAGTCAGTGCAAGTTTCTTTCAGTTGAAACAGCTCAGACATTTTTGGCTCTATACACCACCACAATGGATTTCAAATGAAACGAACAAGATGTGCTTTAACTGCAGACTGTCAGCTTTAATTTGAGGGTATTTACATCCAAATCAGGTGAACGGTGTAGGAATTACAACAGTTTGCATATGTGCCTCCCACTTGTTAAGGGACCAAAAGTAATGGGACAGAATAATAATCATAAATCAAACTTTCACTTTTTAATACTTGATTGCAAATCCTTTGCAGTCAATTACAGCCTGAAGTCTGGAACGCATAGACATCACCAGACGCTGGGTTTCATCCCTGGTGATGCTCTGCCAGGCCTCTACAGCAACCGTCTTCAGTTCCTGCTTGTTCTTGGGGCATTTTCCCTTCAGTTTTGTCTTCAGCAAGTGAAATGCATGCTCAATCGGATTCAGGTCAGGTGATTGACTTGGCCATTGCATAACAGTCCACTTCTTTCCCTTCAAAAACTCTTTGGTTGCTTTTGCAGTATGCTTTGGGTCATTGTCCATCTGCACTGTGAAGCGCCGTCCAATGAGTTCTGAAGCATTTGGCTGAATATGAGCAGATAATATTGCCCGAAACACTTCAGAATTCATCCTGCTGCTTTTGTCAGTAGTCACATCATCAATAAATACAAGAGAACCAGTTCCACTGGCAGCCATACATGCCTACGCTACCACCACCATGCTTCACTGATGAGGTGGTATGCTTAGGATCATGAGCAGTTCCTTTCCTTCTCCATACTCTTCTCTTCCCATCACTCTGGTACAAGTTGATCTTGGTCTCATCTGTCCATAGGATGTTGTTCCAGAACTGTGAAGGCAAGGAACTGCTCATGATCCTAAGCATACCACCTCATCAGTGAAGCATGGTGGTGGTAGCGTGGACATGTATGGCTGCCAGTGGAACTGGTTCTCTTGTATTTATTGATGATGTGACTACTGACAAAAGCAGCAGGATGAATTCTGAAGTGTTTCGGGCAATATTATCTGCTCATATTCAGCCAAATGCTTCAGAACTCATTGGACGGCGCTTCACAGTGCAGATGGACAATGACCCAAAGCATACTGCAAAAGCAACCAAAGAGTTTTTGAAGGGAAAGAAGTGGACTGTTATGCAATGGCCAAGTCAATCACCTGACCTGAATCCGATTGAGCATGCATTTCACTTGCTGAAGACAAAACTGAAGGGAAAATGCCCCAAGAACAAGCAGGAACTGAAGACGGTTGCAGTAGAGGCCTGGCAGAGCATCACCAGGGATGAAACCCAGCGTCTGGTGATGTCTATGCGTTCCAGACTTCAGGCTGTAATTGACTGCAAAGGATTTGCAACCAAGTATTAAAAAGTGAAAGTTTGATTTATGATTATTATTCTGTCCCATTACTTTTGGTCCCTTAACAAGTGGGAGGCACATATGCAAACTGTTGTAATTCCTACACCGTTCACCTGATTTGGATGCAAATACCCTCAAATTAAACCTGACAGTCTGCAGTTAAAGCACATCTTGTTCGTTTCATTTGAAATCCATAGTGGTGGTGTATAGAGCCAAAAATGTTAGAATTGTGTCGATGTCCCAATATTTATGGACCTGACTGTACATTTTAGTCCAGGACCAGGCTTAAGCCTTGTCTGTGAAACCGGGTGTCAATGACACAGTTTTAAGTCCGGATGTCCTGTACAGAGCACATTCAGGGCTTTTCAGAGATACCAAATGATTGGATGTTTCACCATGAACACTCCCTCTCCTTGGTCGTTAAAAACGGCTGACATTAATTTAGTAATCAAGTGTAACACCCTTATGGAAATATGATAATATCATTTAAATCTGACTAATTTTCTAATTGTTTGTCATAAATTAACATCTAAGGAAAATGTTATGGGGTTTCAAATCAAAATATGACCTTCAGTTATGAAACAGAACATTGATTTCATACATGACCACTGTAGAGGACACCAGGACTTAAAGCATGTTTATTACACATTTTGGGAGACACAACAAATGAATAGAGAAAAAAAATTATATATCAATATTCCTATTAAATATTAGGCAAGGCAAGTTTATTTATATAGCACATTTCATACACAGTGGTAATTCAAAGTGCTTTACATAAAAGAAAGTGAAATAGTCATTCACAGCAATAAAAACAAGGAATTAAAAATAATAAAAACAAGGAATTTTAAAATGATATAGAAATTGATTTAAAATGAAATTTAAAACAGTTCAAATAGAAAATGATAATACATCAAATACAGTGCAGTCAGTTTGGACATAGCACAGTGTTCATTCAACAAATGCACAGCTAAACAGATGAGTTTTGAGTCTGGATTTAAATGTGGCTAATGTTTTAGCACATCTGATCTCTTCTGGAAGCTGGTTCCAACTGCGGGCGGCATAATAGCTAAAAGCGGACTCCCCTTGTTTTGTGTGAACCCTTGGTATTTCCAGAGGTGTCAAGTAATGAAGTACAAATACTTCGTTACCTTACTTAAGTAGAAATTTTGGGTATCTATACTTTACTGGAGTAATTATTTTTCAGCCGACTTTTTACTTCTACTCCTTACATTTTCACTCAATTATCTGTACTTTCTACTCCTTACTTTTTAAAAATAGCCTCGTTACTCCCATTTCATTTCGGCTTGTTTTCATTCCGGCTTGTCATCGTTCAAAAAAAAAAAAACCTATCCAGATAAATCGCGCCATCCGGATAGAGTGAATTTGATTGTGGTTGGATGAGATACACGATCCATCGCACCTGCACATGACACAAATCACGTCACACTCCAGCAAGGACATAGCCAGTGTTGGGGTCGTTACTCAAAATAGATTATTTCTTAAAAGTTATTATTTCTCCACTACTGACTCATTTATCAAACGGGTGCTTTCTCTTCGTCCTCCGCAAATTAAGCTGCAGTAGGTAGTTCGGTAGAGAGACGTTTGAATAAATTAGCGTTTGCGATTGACAATGTTGTGATAAGTAGGCTATACTAACTTTGTAACTCGTTACCCCAACACTGGACATAGCAGACGTATGTAGCCAAGCACGAAGATGTCCGTGGCCACAGTTGCCAAGTCCGCGTATTATACGTGACTTTGGGCTTCTTTTTTTGTGAAGTTGCGGGAAAAAATCCCTGGTCGCTGTTGCGGTTTTTTGGGCTTATTTAAAAAAAATATGGTTGCTTGTTTGGGAAATCTGACAAGCGACTTCATTTCTTTATTTATGTTCGCCGTATTCTCCAATGCATTGATTGACACTCTGTCTGATCACAGTTAATAGACAACCAGTGCAATAATATAAGTGCTGTAGAGTAATTTGCCATATGTTCCGCTCCTCAGTGGAGAAAAATCATATTCAAAAAGAAGACACGTGACGCTGTAATCAAGCGATGATAGAAGTAGACGTAGAGGAGTGGGATGAGTTTCTTTAAGCCTAATTTTTACAATGTTTTTGTAATGTATTAATTATCACGGGCTGTAATAAAAATCAAGTAGCCATGTCCTAATAGTAAATACATTTGGTTTCAATAGCCTGGTATGGCAAGATGTTTTAAAATGTATTTCTTTTTTAACATTTAAACTTAGACCACATTATTAGATTACCTTTTGACTTCATGAATACACATAAATGACAGCTTAATGATTTTTTTAAAATAATATTATAATATATTTTATTTTTTAATATAATATATATTATAAATTATTATAATATCTTTTATATATTTGTCTATAATATTTATTTGGAATTTTGTTTTTTCATGTCATTTATTTGATAGTTATGTATACATTATTTTATTTTAAATGGTAGAAAAACCTGTTTTTGACCTCATAATAAAGCACGTTCCCTCTGTACATGGCTGTGGGGACGAGCAGTTTCGTGGTGCTTGGAATTCTTTATAATTAATTAAAAATAAATATTGCCACATTGATGGCTCAAGAAGGTGTAATTGTTAAAATAACACATTGTTTCATTTTAAAATATAAAATTTTTTAACCAAGTGTAATATTTCTGTAAAGGCTAGGGACAGAAAAATGGACATTTCCATAGAATGGCCCCTATATATTGTAGGCTATAAATATGTAGCTATGTTACAGCTCTCCTTTGAAGCTCTTGTGTTTTTCTCCTTTTCCATATCTCCAATCCTATTCTGCTCACAGGTGATTGAAGATGAGTTTTGTTCCCACTTTTGTTGCAGTTTGCTGATTTTTGTAAAATAGCTTCTGTTTTTGCTTTTCAGATAAAAGAGTGGTTTCAGTTTAATATGTTGCAGGCTCATTTATTAGTTATAAATAATTGTTAATAAATAATATTGATGATAATAAATCATCAAAAAAAATATTGGGCCTGTTTTTGAAGCTGTGGTTGCTTATTTGTCTGTGTCCGTGGCAGAGACTCAAGAAGAGAACTCGAGCGAAATGTCCCAACCAAGCACCAGCGAGGAGGTTTGTAGCCAGGATCATCTTCCGCTCCATGAAACACGTTAATGCTCAGTAGTACACATATATGTTTTTTTAATGTATTTGCATTGTACTAAAATTTTCAACGGGCATATATGCGGCTGAAACAGGTAGCCTAGTGCATCCCAAATTTTTCAACATTAACATTTTAATATAACATTATAGTCATTATGACCTTTAGAATTTTTTTTTTTTTTTGAGGAGGTGGGGTAGTGCACAATAGGACCCTGTGGCGCGGCCTAAGCTTTTGTCCTTAATGGCATTTTTTTCCTTACATTACTTTTACTTTTTATACTTTAAGTAGTTTTGAAACCAGTACTTTTACACTTTTACTTGAGTAAAAAGCTTGAGTTGATACTTCAACTTCTACAGAAGTATTTTTAAACCCTAGTATCTATACTTCTACCTGAGTAATGAATGTGAATACTTTTGACACCAGTGTTCCCTACATATGTGTATATGTAGACAGAGCCTGTCAATCAACATTGACCAGAAAATGTATGTATTTGATGCAACAGAACTTTTGTTTTAATGTTATGTTCATACATATAAATCATTGAAACCAGAACACTTCTTTTTTTTCTTTTAATTTTAACACTTTATTTGGATGTGTAATAATAGTAAAAACAACAACAACAACAACAAACATTTTAAATCAGCACCAAGTGAAAAGCAGTTTAATTTCTGCTAATCATACAAATCAATCCGCCAACTTTAAATACAACAACAACAACAACAAAAAAACATAACCATACATTAGATCAGTGGTTCTAAAACCTCTCCTGGAGTACCCCCAGCCCTGCACATTTTGTATGTCTCCCTCATCTATCACACCCGACCCAACTCATCAGCTCATTAGTGGAGACTGCAAATTCATGGAGAGGTTTGAGAACCACTGCATTAGATTATTCCCTCGGAGGGTCTGTACATTTTGTAATTTCTTCCACAGAATCATTGATTTGGTTACAGGGTGAATAGCTGCATTTGAAGCAGAATACAACATCTGTTCATACTGTAAATGTGACGACAATGCCCATTATGATGAATGCGATGCCAAGACCGACAGCAACATTGTTCAGGATAAACGCCACTCTGGAGGTTTGCATCGCTAACTCTCGCTGTCCAGTCAAGTTAGCATTTTGAGTCTGTAAAAAAATGAATGTCAAGCATAGTAAAGTGATTTTGGAAAAAAATGCCCTGGTTACTAATGTAACCTTGGTTCCTTGAGATAAGGGAAGAACCGTTGAATGAAACGCTATGGGTAAACTCCTGTTTACTCTGATAATGAAGTAAGTGATTCGATCACGTTCATGTAGCTGCACAAACCAATGGCACTTCAACCCTCCTAATGTGGGTGGTTGGGTTGGGGGTGGATGGGTAAGGGGGTCAGGACCTACCCCATATGAGGGTAAATCCCCCTAAAAATATAATTAACAACCCTCTACATTGCGAGTAAATCACTCGCATATGTGACTAAATCTTCACTCTGGGCGACTAAATGATGTGTAATATTAGCCACTGGCTAATAAATTCTCAGATTTTACTCACCAGTGTGTGTGCTGTGAGTAAAATCACAGCCCGGATCGCTTGACGGAGAGAGAAACTCTGAAGTGCTCTGTCAGAGTTTCTCTCTCCGTCAAGCGATCTGGGCTATTTTTCAGTTAATCTGAATGGATGTACAGCGCACCCGCATTTGACATACCATAAACTGTAGTGTGAAGGCGCATGACTCGCTGAGAGCACTGTTTCTCACACACAAGTGAGCGAGAGAGTCTTACATACCATGCAGAATTGACGCACTACATGTAAACAATATTCTTTGTTGTATTTTGCTGTTATATTAAATCATCAGTGACAGCATTTTCCTCTGATCCACCTAAAAAGATAGAACCACTCGTTAGACGAGGGGCACTGATCTTCACATGTAAACAGACTGGCGGATCGTGAGAGCAGTCTGTCTCAGAGAGTGCGGCATCAGGGTGGGCATGGCCCACGAAAGCAGCGCATTTGAATCTGAAGCTGTCAGCGATATGGAATCATCGGTGACAGCATTATCCTCTGATCCACCTAAAAAGATCAAACCACTCGTTGCAGACGAGGGGGTGCTAATCCTCATGTGTAAAACACACTGGCGGATCAAAGTGCTGCGGGGAGAGTGAAGCACGCGGGACCTGTGCTGGCAAAAGAGATCACTCAAGCCCGGTTGCTCAGCCCCACGACTACACCGTTTCATACTCCGCGGCAGCTAGGAGAGCGGGAGGGGTGGGTCCACCTTCCTTGAAGAAGGCGATCCACAAGCAATAGCAGAGTGAGACTCAGGCTAATCGCAGTGAGAGTGGTGTCTTAGTGAGCGCAGCCTCAGTGTGGGCATGGCCCAGGCAAGCGGTGCACTTGAATCTGAAAATGTCAGTGATATGGAATCATCAGTGACAGCATTCTCCTCTGATCCGCCTAAAAAGATCAAACCACTCGTTGCAGATGAGGGACGCTGATCCTCACGTGTAAAACACAATGGCAGATAAAATTGCTGCGGGGAGAGTGAAGCATGTGAGACCTGTGCCGACGTGAGATCACTCAAGCCTGATCGCTCAGCCCGTGAGTTCACCTTTTCTTCCTCTGAGGCAACTGGGAGAAGAGAAACGTGAGAGCGGGAGAGGGGTCATGTTCATTAAAGATGGCAATCTGCGAGCGAAGCAGGGCCAGACTCATGCTCTCTCAGTGAGCGCAGTCTCAGTGTGGGAGTCTCCCAGGCAAGCTGCGCACACAAATCTGAAGCTGTCAGCAATACAGAATCATCTGTGACAGCATTCTTCTCAGTTCCACCTGGAAGGATCAAACCGCTTATTTTAGACAAGGGGCGCTGATCCTCACATGTAAAACACACCGGCAGATCAAAGTGCTGCGGGGAGAGTGAGCACGTGGGTCCTGTGCCAGCGTGAGATCACTCAAGCCCAGTTGCTCAGCCCCGTGACTCCACCGTTCTCTCTCCTTCTTCATTGAAGAAGGCAATCTGTGAGCAGAGATGGGTGAGACTCATGCTCTCAGTGAGAGCATTCCGTTTCATTGAGCCCAGTCTCTGTGTGGGCGCTGCCCAGGCAGGTGACGCACTCACTTTGCCCATCTGTAACCACTGCACGAAGCCACACTCGCGGCGCAACATTTGCAACATTGTCGCTAGGAAATGTGCTCAGAAATTAGCTTTTTGAATGTGCCGGATGGCTGCAGGGGAAAGCTTCTAGCTTCTTCCTCTGCCGGGGGCTCCTTCTATGGTGTCAAGCAGCAGGCTGAGCTTCTTCTTTGGCTTCTTGCTTGCAGAGTCAGTGAGGAGATGATCTCATCACTGAAGAAGAAAAATTCTGACGAAATGGCACTCGGAACCAACTTGGGGGTTGAAGTGCCATTGGTTCGTGCAGCTACATGAACGTGATCAAATCAGGCTTCAGTATAAGAGTAAACAGGAGTTTCCCCATAGCGTTTCACACAATGGGAGATACCATTCGAAAGGGAACTCATACCCAGAAGCTAAAAGTTTAATAGATTTCAGTCCATGTAATTATAGCCCATTATAAGATTAAAATGTTGAAGAAATCAAACAGCTGCCAGTTTTAATATATTTTGCTACTGCAGGTTTTTTTCTTATAGACTTTTCATTCCATAATGTGAAATTATACACCATTGCATTTGATGCCTCCAAATTTAAATCCAAAGTTATTCAAAGTTATAACTGTAATTATGCTGTAATCTCTATAAATTGGATAATCAAGCTATATGATGAATTTTGACAATTTTACAGGAACTGTAAAGTTTTGGTTGTGATTTGTCTGATTTCTTGGCATTCAGTCAGTAGATAGGCACCTACTTTATTTTATGAAACTTTCAGTGTAAAATTGTGTTAAAATGTGTTTAAACCTAGTGGCAAAGAATGAATTTGCAGTTTCATTCAGACCAAAGTGAAAAGACCAACAAGTGGGCGGGCAATATGCTAATGTTCCATGTTGTCAACATGAAATGGCTTGGGGATTTGTAGCTGTGTTTTAGTCTGCACGGCATGTTTATTTTGTATTTGAGCTGTGCAGGCGGTGGCATTCGTCAAAAATAGACTTGGCACCTATCTTTAGCGATGCAGCGTGGAGAGCTTCGTGGACACTTCTGAAACGTGCTGCGGCATGGATATAATAAACACAACCACTGACTGGAGTGGCCGCGATCAGCTCTGGTGGCCGTGTCTGAGCTGTAAGACACTGTGGTGGTAGATTGTGAATGACGTGTGATTTCGAATCTCAAGTATAAGCGCATTTAATTTGAAATATGAGTATTTTACGATATTTGGCAAGGCATCACCACCTCAAAGGCCTCAGTGCAGCTGCACTCCCTGCACCATCTATAGTTACACCTTTATACATACATAGATAGATAGATAGAGTTATGTGAAAAAGTTAGGACACTCTATTGAAATTCCATGGTTTTCCATATCAGGACATAATAATAAAAAATATCTGATACTTGGCAGGTCTTAAAATTTGGAAAATAAAACCTCAGATGAACAACACCACATTATATTGTCATGCTACGGTGAATAATGAGTGCACAAAGAAGATGAAGTCAAAAAGTATTTAATATAATCCACACAAGGTAATCCTCAGAAGGCTTGACACACACGTAGGGATGCAGTAGACCGGACGAGGGAGCACAGGACAGATTACAACTAAAATAGGGAGGCAATTGAGGGACAGACAGGTGAGGACGATCAACTAATGAAGACACAGGTGAACTGACTAACACAATCAAACACGGAAAAACTAGGGCTGCATCCGAAAACTGAAAAATGCTGCCTTCGGAGGACACATTCCAAGGTAGGAAGGCATCAAGACACGTACGAATCCAAAGTTAGCTTCACTTCCTGTCTCATGAGATACCTTCATCTGATCGCTTTTTAAAGGCAGCATATGTAGTTTTTGGATGCAGCCTAGGTCATAGGCACATTGAGGGAGAAAACACAACAGAACAGTCCAAGGGTGTGGCAGATATATCACACCGTGTCATCATTTATTTAACAAAAATAAAGCCAAGATGGAAAAGCCATGTGTTACAAAGTTAGGACACCCTTACTGTTAAAGGTGCTGCCATCAATCTGGGAAGAGTAATATGGCTATTTCCAAACCATTTGAAGTCCATCATTCTACAGTCGATAAGTTTATTCACAAGTGGAAGACATTCAAAACAGACACCAATTCTCCCAGGAGTGGACATGCCAGCAAATTCACCCCAAGCTCAGACTGTGTAATGCTCAGAAATATGGCAGACAACCCAAGAACTTTACCGCAGACTCTACAAGCCTCAGTTAACATGTTAAATGATAAAGTTCCTAACAGTCCAAATAGAAAAATATGGGACAAGTATGGTATGTTTGGAAGACTTTCCAACGGAGACGGCTGAAAGAACGGCTGAAAAGAACAGAATCAAGGTGGTGCAATAGCCCAGTCAAAGTCCAGACCTCATCCTGACTGAAATGCTGTGGTGAGAGCTGTGTGTCCTCAAACATTGGACACCTTGGAAACCTTGGAGTTGTAAAGAAGGGTGGGTCAAAAATTCCTCCAGAACGATGTGAGAGACTGATAAAGTCATACAGAAAATGATTACGTCAAATTATTGCCGATAAAAGTGGATCTACAGGCAATTGACTGTGGCTTTTCCATTTGGCTTTATTTTTGTTAAATAAATAATGGCACAGTGTGATATGTCATGTGACTTCTGATGTTCATCTGAGGTTTTATTTTCCAAATTTTAAGACCTGCCAAGGACCAGATATTTTTTTTATTATGTCCTGATACAGAAAACCATGGAATTCAATAGGGTGTCCTAACTTTTTCACATAACTGTATATACCAGTCAAAAGTTTTTGAACAGTAAGATATTCAATGTTTTTTAACAAATTCTCTTCTGCTTACCAAGCCTGCATTTATTTTATCCAAAATACGCAAAAGCAGTAATATTGTGAAATATTTTTAGTATTTCAAATACCTGCTTTCTGTTTGAGTATATTTTAAAATGTAATTTATTCCTGTAATCAAAGCTCTTCAGTGTTCTGATTTGCTGTTCAAGAAACTTTTATTATTATTATTATTATTATCAATATTTAAAACAGTTGAGTGCATTTATTTTTCAGGATAATTTGATGAATAGAAAGATTCAGGCTATTTATCAAAATAGCTTTTTGACATTATTACATTATATATTTTTCAGGCAGGTCATTTTGCATGTAGTAATACTGGATATATCTGAGAGAGAGAGAATTTGGTGAAGAGAAGAACTCTGAAATGATAATACATTTTATTTAGTTCACCAAGCCACTGAAACGGTAACAATAAGGACATTCTCTAATCAGAAACCGTGGATGGACAGACATCCGTGCTGCGGTTAACAAACGCACTGCCGCATACAACGCCGGTCTTTTGTCAGGAAACATGAGCGAGTACAAAGCATCATGTTATGCTCTCAGACGAGCAGTGCTGCCAAACATCGCTACAAAGAGAGAATTGAGTCACATTTTCAGCTCAATGACTCTCGACGCATGTGGCAGGGACTAAGGAGAAACAAATCCTGTTCCGTCTGATCAAGCAGCGTTCTTTTCCACTTGAACATTGGAAGACTTCAATCAACTTCTATCTTCAATGAAAGCTTTAAAAATGACTACAGTGGGTCCAGAGAGATATTGGAGTTTGGGAAATGATGTATTATAGACTGCTATTCATAGACTATAGCTCAGCTTTTATAGTCCCCACCAAGCTGAAACTCACAGGCCTCGGCCTCAACTGGGACTTCCTTCGCCAGTGAACGTGCTGCGTTCTGAGTCCCCTGACTTCTCTACACACATGATCAGTGCACTGTGGTGGGACAATGATGAGACCGCATACAGTGGTTGCCGTTGAACTTCCATACACTGATCAGTCCCAGCTTCAAGTACCTGCGAGGACCTGACTTGGCAGGTCTGTCTCAGCCTGAAAATCTATCTCTCAGTGCACAGCCACAAGACTGCAAATGCAGAGAAGCTTACAGGCGATCTGGGGTGCTGCTAAAATACTGAGAATCAGGCTCCTGAACTGGTCATCTGGTCATTTTCAGTTTCAACAATCCGAGAATGCAACACTGGGGACTGTCATGTAATTCCACTGTTGTCATGGTTATACACCACAACTTGTGAAAAGAAACACTCCTGAGCTCTTCAGTGTTCTGATTTGCTGTTCAAGCAGTTGAGTGTTTCTGAATAGAAAGATTCAAAGATCAGCATTTATCTGAAATAAAAAGCTTTTGTAACATTATACATTATACCATTTCAAAGGCTTGGAGTCAGTATATATATATAGAGAGAGAGAGATTTGGGAAAGAGATTATAGAAATTAATACTTTTATTTAGCACCAAGCCACTGAAACGGTAACAATAAGGACATTCTCTAATCAGAAACCGTGGGTGGACAGAACAATCCGTGCTGCGGTTAACCAACGCACTGCCGCATACAACGCCGGTCTTTTGTCAGGAAACATGAGCGAGTACAAAGCATCATGTTATGCTCTCCGACGGGCAGTTAGAGCTGCTAAACTCCGATACAGAGAGAGAATTGAGTCACATTTTCAGCTCAATGACTCTCGACGCATGTGGCAGGGACTGAAGACCATCTGTTCCTCTGGAAATAACCCCTCCGCCGAGGTGAGAGCAGATCCATTGCTGGCCGAAGAGCTAAACACCTTCTACGGCCGCTTCGAATGCAACGGTGGCGCTCACACATATTGACAGCAAAAATGGCAACTATGTCAGACTGCTATTCATTGACTATAGCTCAGCTTTCAATACTATAGTCCCCACCAAGCTAGCTGTCAAACTCTCAGACCTCGGCCTAAACACTTCACTCTGTGACTGGATTCTAGACTTCCTCACCGGCAGACCACAAGTGGTGAAAATGGGCCAGTTCACCTCCAACTCCATCACCCTGAACGTAGGAGCCCTGCAGGGCTGTGTCCTGAGTCCCCTGCTCTACTCTCTACACACACGACTGTGTGTCCTCTCACAGCTCCACTTCTATTGTTAAATTTGCTGATGATACTGTGGTTCTGGGCCTCATTTCCAACAATGATGAGACCGCATACTTGGGTGAGGTAGAGAGACTTACATCATGGTGCCAGGACAACTGTCTCTCTCTGAACGTGAGCAAAACTAAAGAGCTGATTGTAGACTTCAGGAAGAGACAGCAGCGGCCCTACACTCCTCTTATGATCAGCGGGACCCCTGTGGAGAGGGTGAGCAGCTTCAAGTACCTCGGTGTAAACATCTCCGAGGGCCTGACTTGGACTGCACACATTCAAACACAGGTCAAGAAAGCCAGGCAAAGACTGTACCATCTGCGACAGCTGAGGAAATTCAGGGTCTCACCAGCAATCCTGAAAACTTTCTATTCTGGGGCCATAGAAATTGTATTGACTCAGTGCATCTCAGTGTGGTACAGTAACGCCACAAATCAGGACTGCAAAGCTCTGCAGAGAGTCGTGCGCTTAGCTGAGCACATCTCAGGGTCTGCCCTCCCCTCTCTGCAGAACATCTACCTCAAACGCTGCAAAAGCAGAGCTGCAAAAATAATCAAGGACTCAAATCACCCCGGTAACCGTCTTTTCACTCTGCTGCCATCTGGCAAGCGCTTCAGGAGCATGATGGCAAAAACTGAGAGACTGAGGAGGAGCTTCTACCCTCAGGCCATCAGGCTCCTAAACTCAGTCTCATAACATCTACAGGACTCAATTTAATAAACTGTAAAAAACACCCATTATTCTCCATCATCCGCATTGCTGCTATGTGTACATACCCGGTACAACCTGTTTGCACATTCCTCTTGCACATCCCTGTTTATATTAATATTTATTAAATCCACAGTAGACTGTATTGCACATTTTATTTCATTGCACATTTTACTCCTTATTTTATTTTATTTTATTTTATTATTTACTTATTTTTTTATCTTATTCCTACCTATATTTATATATACTCTCCTGTGTTATGTTTCATCTTTTATTTTATTTTTTTGCACTGTCCATTGAGCGGACCCGTCCTGACCTACATTTCACTACTGTTTATACCCTGTATGATTGTGTATGTGACAAATAATAAAGAACCTTCAACCTTGAACCCTTGAACCTTGCAAGGATGCTTTCAATTGATCAAAAATGATGATAAAGACATTTACATTGTTACAAAGGATTTTTATTTCAGATAAATGCTGTTCTTTTGAACTTTCTATTCATCAAAGAAACCTGAAAAAATCTACTCAGCTGTTTTCAACATCATAATAATAATAATCTTAAATCTTAATAATAATAAATGTTTTTTGAGCAGCAAATCAGAATATTAGAATTATTTCTGAAGAATCATGTGACTGGAGTAATGAAGCTAAGAATTTTGCTTTGAAATCACAGGAATAAATTACATTTTAAAATATATTCAAGTAGAAAACTGTTATTTTAAATTTGACTGTTTTTCCTGTACTTTGGATCAAATAATTGCAGGCTTGGTAAGCAGAAGATACTTCTTTATAGAAACTTACTAAATATATAAAAATCATCAGGGTTTTAGACCAAATGCATGTTGCCATTTCTGTAAATATTGTAATTCTTGTATGCAACATTGGACAGGCAGCAGGACTGTTTATTCTTCATTTAACATATTAATTAAAACATAATGAGCCATTTAATTTGCTTGCCTTATGAGATTTTTTTTGAATGAGATATACATATGAAACAGAAAAAGTCCTACTAGAATGAATACTTACGTAAAATGAGTAGACGGTAGCAGCGATGCCCAGAGGTAAACAGCAGAACAGCATGGTAAAGATAGAGTAGAACAAGTAATCGGGCACTGCAGTGACTACTGGCATCGGAGTCACGACCACAGTGGGCTGAACTGTGACCCCTGTCTGACCAACATACGTTGCTTGGGGATACGCAAACATCCCCGAGTGGTTATATGGGCCCTGAGGGCCGTCTGGAGCTCCGTATGGCCGGTTCGGATATCCAGAAGGGTTGGGATTGGTGCTTGGAATCTGGTGTCCTGCGTTTGGACAGTATGGTGGCGGCACAGTCTGACCCATGCTGGTTGTCCCATATTGATCCTTTTCATCCTGAGGGCCAGTGAATGCAGGGTTTATTATTCCAATTGCTGGTGTTTGATTGTCCATTTCTTTTCTTTTACTTCTCTAAGTATACTAAATTATCTCTATGGTTTTTCTCTTTAGTTTCGTGCTCAACTGAGATACTCCTCACTTGGCGCTGGTTGATTTGCAGTCAGTCTTGTGCTTTCATGAACTTCCTCATCTGACGGTGATGTATTTATAGGAATCTGACGGAAAGTGGTTTTGTAGCTTGTATTGTTTATGGTTTTTAAAGATGAGGGTGTCACGCAACCTCTCCATGTTGATATTTGTATAAGCTTCTACCATATAACAGATAAGGATAAGTTCAGTTTAGATTACTTAAGCTCAGGGGCGTTTTTTGGAATTTTCACCTAAATGTTCACACTCAAATTCAAATGTTTACCCTACACACATACAATGGAGGAAATAAAAAAAATGGATTAATTGTAAAGAAAACCCTTTGAACTATAACATATGGGTGTCATTTTTTATAAATAACATTATATGTGTTTCAAATATTACAATAAACACAAAAAAAACATTGGCGCTTTTTGACTTTTTGTAAAAAAAAAAAATTGTTGAAAATCTGTAATTCAGGTTCTATTAGGGCTTGCTCTTTGCAACTTACTTAGTTTGATGCCACTAGATGCCAAAATGTACCAGAAAAATAATTTTTCAAATAACAGCTTCCAAACAGGAGTTACTGCATCATAAATGAAGCAAGTGAAATTATCCTATTTTGCACCTACAAGTGTCATTTTGAGTTTCCTTTGCAAAAACAGGCTATATAAAACAAATTACACCCAGAATCCTATTTTACTATGTGCCATAAGCACTTTTCTTGATTATTGATTGAATTATGTGTCATTTTTATGTTTTTCTAAGTAGTAAAATACAAAATTGCATAAGCGGAGTGGAGCAAATTTCACATTTTGTGTTTTATATTATCAGTTTTATTCTTTCAGGAGACACAAGACTGTATAACTTATAAAATATATCTAGTCTATCACAATCTAAAATAGAATCCACATCCTCCAGCTTTATATCATTCCATTTATGTGCATTCTGTATTGGTATACTGTTTGGAGCATCACCTTACCTGCTTTACATGTGCCAGCATCACCTGTCTCCTTCATCTGTTGCCTGGCTAACACAAGCTAACAGCTACTCCACATGCTGCTAGAGCTGCCTGTCACAATTCTCTGCCCTTCAAAGCATCAAACAAACAAACATACCTGTTCAGCCACACTGCACTGTAATAATCTATGCATATTTACTGTATATTCACCGAAATGCATACTGTATTACATGTTTCTATCGCTATTGATTCATAAGAGCGTTAGCTGTTCCATGGCGTATCACACAGTAACGATTTGATCAAAAAACCGGAGCAAACACTCTCAAAGCGCACACACACACTAACCAGAAGCGTCTTCTCCTCTCCAAGTTGCGCCTGCTCGTTCTTCATCATCTATAACTGATATTTTTATATCAGTTATAAAAATATCAGTTATATATTAACTGATATTTACTGAAAATTTACTGAAAACTGATATAACTGAAAATATCAGTTATATATTAACGCGGCGCATTATACACGTCACATGAAATGTCACGTGTCTTTACGGGATCTTTACGGGTTGTGTGTGAACGCACGCACAGATTCCGGAAAATCACAGGCAGTGTGAATGAACCAAAATCAGACCATCCCGGGATGATTCCCGGAACACATTACCCGTGTATTTTCCGGAATCTCTGTGTGAAAGGGGCTCTATAGTAGCCTCTAAAAAGCACAGATTTGTAAGACATAAGAGCGCATGGACGAGCGCGCTTATGATTTGAAAGTCTTATGTCTGGGAAAAAAACTGCGTCATTCTGCTCTGGAGCGCGTCTGGATCACACGATGATTTCTCAGCTATGGAAGCACGCAGAAACGTGAAACGTTTGAAAGAAGAGATCCTAATCTAAAAGATATATAGAGTTTGTGGCTATTTGCTGCTGACTGAAGCAGTAGTAAGAGTAGGAAAAACAAAGTTTGTGAAAAATTTATAAATTTGACAAAGCGATTCTATTGAAGATCATTCGAGCTGTGGTTGTCACACAATGAAATAATTTATATAGTCAGATTCCTGAGAATGAGAGCTATATGACTTGACTGTATTGTGAAAAATATAAAAAAAATACACATTCTTAGGAAAAACAATTCGCAATCGTTAGGCGAAAATTTGTGTGTGGGACGAATACATTTATAAGCTTAATTTTACTGCTTTATGTATCATAAAACAAAAAGTTCTTTGTAAAGAAGAGGCTCTAAGCTTTCAAATGAGAACATTTATGGGCTGATACCATATAAGGAAGGCTATGTAAATGAAGCATACACATTTTTTTTTCGCGATTTTGAGTCTAAGTTTAATATATCAAAAAGGAGGAGAAAACATTTCCCATATCTTTTATTGTTGATGTCAAGGATCTTGCAAACTATCGCTACAGTATTTTATCCCAAATTTACTTGTCATCTGGTAGAAGCCCGCGCAGATATGAGCTTGGAAAGATTGTGTGACATCCTTATCTTTAAAAACCATAAACAAAAATACACAAGGTCAAAGAAAATGTGATCCAAATGACATTATCTTGGTTCATCATTTCAGCCGGATGAATTCAGGAGTCTAATGAGACTTTTATTCTGGTCCTCCATTTCATCCCCAACAGGAGTGGATGGAGGGAGAAACCAGAACAAGGCGAACCAGGGTGGAGCCGGAAGAACAGGAAGCCAAGGCGGGGCAGGGGACCACCATGCCGAAGCAGATGAGACCAAGGATACCCACAGAGGAATGGAAGACCACAGTACCAAAGCAGACAACCACCAGGGTAATACAGATAAGACAGAAGATTTACAAGGTGGATCAGGTGGAACTGGAGACCACCATGGAGGTGCAGGTGGAGCTGGCAGAGCAGGAGATCCCTACGGTTTAACTGAAGATATCCAAAATGGAACTGTAGACCACCACTGCCGAGCAGATGACATTACCTTCAGGCAGACTGTCTGGCCTGAGACCATCTGGATTGCCGACTGGTTTGAGACCACATGGATTGGCGACTGGCTTGATGCTGCCTGAATTGCTGATTGGTTTGAGACCATCTGGAGAGCCTGCTGACTTGCCGGCATACATAATAGCAAACAGGCATTTCAGGAATGACCCTCTTGGTTGTAACTGGACAGACCGAAGACTTGGAAATTACCTCCATGGTTAAAATTGGACAGAGAGAGGACTGGGGGATGAACTCCTTGGTCGTATCTGGACATATAGAAGATTTGGAAAAAAACTCAAATTAAATAGGAGTAGCTGCAGTGTGCAGCACAAACACACATTATAGCCATCGCAATAACAGGGAAAGTAAACAGTAGTAAAGGGATCTTAGGGTGGAGCTCTTGGATGATAGCGGGCACTGGACTGAGCTCTGGGACGAGAGCAGGCACTGGGCTGAGCTCTGGGACGAGAATTGGTACAGGACTAAGTTCTGGGGGGAGAGCTAGCCCCTGACTGAGTGCAGGGAATTGAACGGACACCTGACTTGAACTCTGGACCAGACTCCTGGTCTGGGTAAAAGTTTAGAGTTAGCTCAGAGATGAGAATAGGTTCTTGAACAGATTCTGTGGTAAGAGCAGATTACAGTGCAGACTCAGTGATTAGAGCGGACTCAGGGGCTGGAGCCAACACCAGAGCAGACTCAAGTGCTGGAGCCAACACCAGAGCAGATTTAGGGGCTGGCGCCGACACTGGAGTGGATTTAGGGGCTATAGCTGACACCAGTGTGGACTCAGGGGCTGGACCCGACACTTGATTGTACTCAGACGCAGACTCCTGGTCTGGGAGAAATTCTCGTACTAACCCAAGGACTACAGGTAAATTTAGAATTATCTCACTGGAACAAGAGGGCTCTGATGCAGATTCTGAATCTGGAACAGGCTCGATACAGAAATCAGACTGGGGAAGATTCGTTACTGAATACTGGGGCTAAAGTGGACTCGTGACTGTACTCTGGGACTGGACTGTGAACAGGCTCTGGTGTGGGAAACACAGGACAGGAAGGTACAGAAAACACAGGACTAGCAACCAAAATAACTGGACATGCAGGTGGGCCAAGCTCTGTGGCCACTGGAGCTTGGTGTGTCCCGCAGTTCTGGTGCCTCCATCTTAATTCTATTGTACAGCACGCCATACATTCCCATCAAATGTAAACTCAGCGGTAGAGTTACACTGATGGGACCCTGAATTTATTCGCAATCACAGAAGTACATTATTTGCATGTGGTTTAAAGCCTTGCCAGTTAAACCTTTCATTTGTGTGATGTTCTGTTCTAAGCGCGAACACCTGAAGCGCACGCACACTAAAACCCTGTTAAACAGATCCTGCATGATTACTAGACTATTATCTTTCACGTCTAAATGCACTAATACTAACAAAAACATTCAAGGTTTACATATAAACAGTAGGTTATGTCTAAAGTGAAAGTAAACAGTTCAGAGAAAAACGAATGCGGATTCTTAAAGTGACATAGGGGAAAGTTCACCCAATAATTAAAATTCTGTCATTATTTAATCACTTCCATGCTGTCCCAAACCTGTATTAATTTATTTCTTGTTCTGAACACAAAAGAAGATATTTTGAAGAATGTGGATAACAAAACATTTGCTGGTCCCGACTGACTTTAATAGTAGGAAAAAATAAGTTATTCCGCCATTTTCTTTCTCCCATTCATATTCAGATATGTGAGTGCACAGCCTTTGTATAAGTCTTCGTTATCAGTCTGTTAGGTCATTTGTCAGATTATTAAAATTAAAACCTTTCTGAGAAACACAAAGAACCCAGGAATGGCTTAATCGATTTTTAACACGAGCATTCAACACATGAGTTCCCTGATTTCTACAAAGAAGTCTTTGAAAAATAAGCTAATATAAAACAACAGTGAGCCATATTTTATATAAATAAATCTCTATCAAATTAGTTAAAGTATAAATCCTTTAGTTTAAGCTTGCTCTTCAATAGCCTAAATAAGTAGAAATATACAACATATCTACATTCTAGCATAGACGGCACTGAAGATCCCCATGGTGGAGCAGAAAGACTCATAGGCTGGAGCAGGCTCTGGAGCGGACTCGTGGGTTGAGGAGCAGCTTGTGGTCAAAACACACAAAATGGCCATGTAACGGGGAGTGCAATTGACAGTGGGACCCCTTCTGAGACCCTCCAGACTTTGCACCACTGCAGAGATGCCAGCTGCTCGCACCGAAATTAGTAGTTTGTCCTCCAGACTTAAAGCCATTTTCAAATGCCTATGGACTGCCTTGACAGCTTCAGATGTGATGTTCATGAAGACCGGAAACACTGATGTGGCATGCATGGAGGCTGAAGACACTTGTGTGGCATCCATGATGGCTGATGACTCTGGCATGGCATCCATAATAGCTGGAGAATCTGGCATGGTGGCCATGATGGCTGAAGACTCTGGCATGGCGGCCATGCTGTGAACAGGCTCTGGTGTGGGAATCACAGGACAGGAAGGTACTGAAAGCACAGGACTAGCAACAATATAACTGGACATGCAGGTGACCGTGGTGGGCCAAGCTCTGTGGCCACCGGAGTTTGTTGTGTCCTACAGTTCTGGTGCCTTCAGATGCCGTCTCAATTCTACTGTTCAGCGCGACATACATTCCCATCAAATGTAAACTCAGTGGTAGAGTTACACTGATGGGACACTGCACTTATTCACAATCACAGAAGTACATTATTTGCATGTGGTTTAAAGCCTTGTTAAACCTTTCATTTGTGTGCTGTTCTGTTCTAAGCCCATACACCTGAAGCGCGCGCACAAACCCGTTAAACAGATCCTGCATGATTACTGGACTAAGTTATCTTTCATGTCTGATTGCACTAATGCTAACAAAAACACACAAGGTTTACATTTAAACACAGTAGGTTATGTCTAAAGTGAAAGTAAACAGTTGAGAGAAAACTGGATGTGGACACTTGTGACATAGGGGAAAGTTCACCCAAAAATGTATATTCTGTCATTATTTAATCACTCTCATGCTGTCCCAAACCTGTATTAATTTATTTCTTGTTCTGAACACAAAAAAATATATTTTGAAGAATGTGGATAACAAAACAGTTGCTGGTCCCGATTGACTTTGATAGTAGGAAAAATTAAGTTATTCCGCCATGTCGCGCCATTCGCTTTCTCCCATTCAAGTATGTGAGTGTACAGCTTTTGTATATCTTAAGTCTTTGATACCAGTCTGCATTAGTTCATTTGTCAGATTATTAAAATTAAAACATTTCTGAGAAACACAATGAACCCAGGAATGTCTTAAAGGGTTACTCCACCCCAAAATGAACATTTTATCATTAATCTCTTACCCCCATGTCGTTCCAAACCCGTAAAAGCATTGTTCGTCTTCAGAATACAGATACACAGTGTGGTGCGGCTGACACAGAACAGCGTACGCAGTTTGCGTTCAGTGGTTACTCTCCAAAATGGCGCTACGCTGACGCAGAGGAGACAAATTATTAAATAAAGTCATTATATTTGTTTTCTTTCCGTACATAAAGTATTATCGTAGCTTCGTAAAGTTACAGTTGAACCCCTGATGTCACATGGATTATTTTACTGATCTCCTTGCTACGTTTCTGGACATTGATCGTGTTAATTACATTGGTGTCTATGGGAGGGTCAGAGATCTGTCAGAAAGCATCAAAAATACATGACATGGGGGTAAGTGATTAATGAAAAAAATTTGGGGTGGAGTAACCCTTTAATCGATGTTTAACACGCTCATTTAACACACGAGTTCCCCAAGTTCTACAAAGAAGTCTTCGAAAAATAAGCTAATATAAAACAACAGCGAACCATATTTTATATGCTGAAGACACTTGTGTGGCATCCATGATAGCTGAAGTCTCTGGCATGGCATCCATGATAGCTGAAGTCTCTGGCATGGCATCCATGATAGCCAGGCGCGGACTGGCCATTGGGAGCGCCTGGCGGCTGATTTAGCCCGCTGCCCTGTGTTTGTTTTTTTTATTACTTTTTTATTTTATTTTTTTGCCTTCTCAATGTGCCAAAGTGATCATCGACTGCTCGCGCTTCATGTTTGCGGCTGAATGCAGATGATCATAATTGATGGACAACTATGCCCATGAAAAGACATCAGCAGTCCGGCGCCGAGAAAAAAAAAAAAAAAAGAAGATGAAAACGAAGCCCGCATGTCACTTTCAGGTAGGCTATTCATAATCAAAGAAGTATTAAAGGGATAGTTCACCCAAAAATGAAAATTCTGTCATCATTTACTCACCCTCAAGTAGTTCCAAACCTGTATGAATGTCTTTGTTCTGCTGAACACAAAGGAAGATATTCTGAAGAATGTGGGAAACAGAGCAGTTCTGGATCATAGTATTTTTTTTTCCTACTATGGAAGTCAATGGGGCCCCATAATGGCCTGGTTACAAACTTTCTTCAGAATATCTTCCTTTGTGTTCGGCAGAACAAAGAAATTCATACAGGTTTGGAACTACTTGAGGGTGAGTAAATGATGACAGAATTTTCATTTTTGGGTGAACTATCCCTTTAAAGTGAGACGGGAAAGTTCACCCAAAAATTTAAATTCTGTCATTATTTAATCACTCTCATGCTGTCCCAAACCCAGTGTGGCCAAATCCATGGTTTTCCTGCAGAATTGGGCTACTTTAACACAGGCTGTATCCAGAAACTGAACTGCTGCCTTCGGAGGACGCATTCCAAGGTAGGAAGGCATCAAGGCAAGTTCGAATCCAAAGTTAGCTTAATTTCCTGTCTCATGAGATACCTTCATCTGATAAATTTTTGAAGGCAGCATAGATATATCCTTCGCTGCCTTTGGTATCCCACAATCCTGTGCGTTCCATTCCATGATGGTTGAGCTAAAAAAATAAAGAAGGCCTCTGAAAGTTGCGTTTGGTGGTCAGTTTGGGTGTAAATGTATATTTCTGACTAACTTTTTGCACTTTTGATGTTATTTCTAGTGAGAAATCAGTATTATGGTAATTAAATATTCGTTTAGTTATCACCAAAACTTGTTTTATTTTGTGGTAGATCATTAAACCGTTACGCTGCCTCAGAAGGCCGTCCGAAATCAGTTTCATGAGGTGCCTTAGTGCAAAAATGCTGCCTGCAAAGTCATTGCCTCATTAGGCATCAAGGCAGCATGTCAGCTGCCTAAGTTTTCAGATGTAGCCACAGTTGCCGAGGGTTGTTTTTTATGTCCACGGGTTGAAGCAACCCCAGTGACGTGATATTTAGCCCCTGCAATGCATATTTTACCAGGGTAACCTCGCCAAAATATTTTACCCCCCGGAAAGCAATTTTTACCAGGGGACTCCCCCTTGAAGCGCCATTGGGCTATAGTTTTGAGTTGCAATTGGGCGGGTTTTGTTGTGAAATCCTGGCAACCCTGCCCAAACCTGTCTTAATTCCTTTCTTGTGCTGAACACAAAAGAAGATATTTTGAAGAATGTGGATAACAAAACTGATTGACTTTGATAGTAGGAAAAAACAGTAACAAACTCATTAAAACAACTTGAGAGTAAGTAAATGATGACAGAATTGTCATTTTTGGATGAACTATCCCTTTAATGTTAATACAGCATCAAAACACAAAGAGAAAATTCACTCACTGCTCTTGACTGAAGAACTTTAATACAGTTGCTTTAATAAAAATCAATGTATAATTTATACAGTGAAGTGATATAGTGTTTTATATTGTTTTGATATTTGTTCATTCACTTTCTTGAATGCACGTACTGTACCTGAAAAATAAAGCAGTTTGTTTTATTTGTATATTATGTGTATTTATAATGTGTATCTTTGTTTTTATCTTATAATAACAAAGATAAAATAATGACAAAGAGTTTTATCTTTGCCGACTTTGGCCTAAATATATGCCATTCCTTTTTATTTTATTTATATTTTGTTACCTTGTAAGGCTTTGTTTTTAAAATAGGGAAATTACTTTAGCTGTACTGCTCCAACAACTTGCAAAATAGTAAAACCAACATGACAGAATCACGATAAAATCATGAATTGTGATTTCCCTTAAAAAATTTGTTTTATATATGTTTGTCATATCGCCCACCCCAAGTTTGTATTAATATCTGCTTCACAACCATTTCAACTGACCATTCCACAATAATCTTAATTTATTTTGATCATAAATGCCTACATGCTCATTTTTTCATAAATTTATTCACAGACTTATTTATTCATACTTTAAGTACTATGACCTTTTTATTTTTTATTGCTTTATATGTTTTTTTATATGAACCCAAAAAAGTCCAAAAATGGCTGGGATGTCTGGGGCACCTTTCTCCACTTTTGACCACAAGATGTCATTAGTGTGCAACATGCAAGCTTCAAGTTATGATTGGTCACCCTTTACGTTTGTCTGCCAGTTTCACAAATATTTAGCCAGTGAGAGGTATTAAAAAGAGTTTGTGACTAGCCTAAATCTTGTTGGATCTGCTCAAACTGTCGGTAAAATCTCATAACCCACCCCCTCTATCTGGACTGAATGAACTGAAGTTCCACAGCAGCTGAACAAAGTCAAATCAAATCACTTTTTATTGTCACATCATCACAGCACATGTGCCTTGATGAGTGAAATTCTTGAGAGCGTGCTCCATACAGTGCAGAAACAATTAACATATAGACAGTACCATTGCATACTTACAGACTTATACAGACAATGTGCAATATACACATACATATACTCAGTACACACAGTGTACTGTTAGTGATGCATCTGTATGATGTGTTTGACACTGTATCAATTGCAGCAGTGAGAACAGAGAAACAGGTAGCTACTGCTCCATGCAGGATCTCATGACAGTTTATGTCTTTACACTCCTCATTTGTCTTGTGATTTTATTTTTCTCTCTCAGTTAAGATTACTATTGGCTTTACAATATAAAGTCAGCTGTCACTTTATTTTTGCGCGAGGCACAAGCCCTTGAGACGGCCCTACTGGCAGAAAGTAGCCCTGGACACTTGGCACAGCCCTTGACTTGGATCTACTGGCAGAAGAATAAAGACGTAGAACACGCAGTTTGTGGTCAATTTCACCAGATGCAGGTGAGTCTGACTGCGTCACCTAAGGGTTCACAGCTGTGATTTTGTGACTGATTTTGGTCTTTTATTTAGTTTTTAGTGCCGTGTTATTCTGTCATTCTGAATGTTTTAGTTTCGATTTTGCTGAATCCTCCAAAACGGAAGTATGCATAAAATGGGTTTTATTTTTTAATGCAAGTATTCTATATATGTGTCGTTTGTCTTTAGCAGCAGGGGTTATTTTTTTCACTATGCATGTCGAGCTGATCGAGTTTCTGCTCGATTCTGTTGTTTTTACCCATATTAACAGGGCGTTGGAACAAATGTTATCAGCCTCAGTTCACGACAGTTTTAAGAATTTTAAACAATATACGATGTGCTTTTAAGAATACTGGATATAATTACTGAATATTAAGGATTAAGCATAGCCACTTTAATTAGCGCTAAAATGTGGAATCTAGCTATGTATTCAAATGATTATAAACAGAAGAATTTTATGTTAATGTTGTTGTGTGCCCCAGCTGATACGTTACGTGTCTCATTCATGTATCTCGGGTCTAAACATACTAAACTAAAAGCTACCTACCGAACAACTTACAGATGGCAGAGCACAGAACAATATTATTCCATAAAACAAAAAGGACAATTGTGAACTAATGGTATAGCTAGAAAGCCGAGTTTTAAATAGTCTATTCTGTTTCATCTTTAAAATCCCTTTTCTCATTCATCTTGATTGAGGGGGCTGATTTGCTGAATTAAGGGGGAAATCAACCTGCATATGTTACCAAAGCAAACCAATGTACTACAACTGAAAAGCATTAATTTACTAAAATAAAATAGGCCTATATGTCACTTGCTCATTTGAATCAAGTCAAAAGAACAGTTTTCACACATGTGAGACCCACTATAATCCCACCCAGTGACCAAACCAAAGGAACACTAAATAGCCCACTTATAAACTAATTAACTATTATGTGTCCTCTTTCTGTCTGTGTGTTCATATAGTGAAATGGCAGAAGCCAGTATCTCATGGGCTGAGGATCAGTTCTGCTGTCCAGTGTGTCTGGATCTGCTGAAGGATCCAGTCACGATTCCCTGTGGACACAGTTACTGTATGAGCTGCATCTCAGACGTCTGGGATCAAGAAGATCAGAAGGGAATCCAGAGATGTCCTTTGTGCAAACAGACCTTCAGTCCAAGACCTGTTTTAGGTAAAAATGTGGTGATTGCTGAAATGGTGGAGAAACTGAAGAAGACGAGACTCCAAGCTGCTGGTCCTGCAGTTCATCACACTGAATCTGGAGATGTGCAGTGCGACTCCTGCACTGGAATTAAACAGAAAGCTGTGAAATCATGTCTGGAGTGTCAAAGCTCTTACTGTCAAAATCATCTTGAACAGCATGGGAATCTCTTCAGAAGTAAAAAACACAATCTGATGGACGCCACTGGACGACTGCAGGAGATGATCTGCTCTCAACATGATAAAATGCTGGAAATTTATTGCCGTACTGACCAGCGATGTATCTGTATGATGTGTTTGGTGGATGAACACAAAAATCATGACACTGTATCAACTGTAGCAGAACGGAAAGAGAAACAGGTACTGCTCCCTACTGATCTCATGACAGTCCATGGTATTTCTGTCCTAATTTGTTATGTGATTTTTCTCTCAATTAGGGAAACTGATGTGAGTAATTGGGTTTTGATGTGCAGTATTTGAACTCATACAGCCATTAAATTATTTGCTCTAAAATATAATAAACATTACATTTGTTTGGTATAGCTATTTTTTTTAAGAAACTTGCTTTCAGCAAGGATGCATTAAATTAATCAAAAGTGACAGTAAAGACATTCATAATGTTACAAAAGATTTCTATTTAAATTAAATGTTGTTCTTTTAACCTTCCTATTCATCAAAGAATCACTGTTTCCAACATTGCTAATAATCAGAAATGTTTCTTGAGTAGCAAATCAGCATATTAGAATGATTTCTGAAGGATATGTGACACCGAAGACTGGAGTAATGATGCTGAAAATTCAATACTACACAATATTACTGTTTTTATTATATTTTTGATCAAATAAATGCAGCCTTGTTGAGCAGAAGAGACTTCTTTACAAAAAAAATTGTTTTTATTAATTTAATCATATATCTGTTTTCTGCAGAGACATTTTGAGGATACACAGAGAAACATCCAGAAAATAATCCAGCAGAAAGAGAAAGATCTTCAGGAGCTGAGAGAGGCTGTGGAGTCTCATAAGGTGAGTTTGGAAAACAAGAAAAGTTTAAGTCTTTATTTGGACTTTCCTCCAGTGCTGGAGCTCTTATAGTCCCACTGAATCCACTGTGTGATTGTAATGTGTCTATCAGCGCTCTGCACAGACAGCAGTGGAGGACAGTGAGAGGATCTTCACTGAACTCATCCGCTCCATTGAGAAATGTCGCTCTGAGGTGAAGCAGCTGATCAGAGATCAGGAAAGAGCTGCAGTGAGTCGAGCTGAAGAACTACTGGAGCAACTGGAGCTGGAGCTCGATGATCTGAGGTGGAGAGACGCTGAGCTGAAGCAGCTTTCAGAAACACAGGATCATGTTCATTTCCTCAAGGTATTTACATTTATTCACTAATTGGTTATTTAGCAGGTATAACAGCAATCTTCTCAAACATACAGGATGAATAATGTTACCAAGTTTCTCTACTAACAGGGAGTTTTTGTTTTTGTGTCTGTAGAGTTTGTCGTCTGTATCTTTCTCTGAATCTACAGACGGCTTCACTGTCACTAATCATTCTTTTGATGATGTAGTGAAATCAGTCTCTCAACTCAGAGACAAACTGCAGCAGTTCTCCATAGATGAGGCAGAAACGATATCTAAAAGAGGTAAATAATTATTTTCAGAAAAGAGTTCATTAAATATTAAAAAAAAGTTTAATTTTAATTTCCACATGACATGAGAATTTAACTGCAGATGTTTTTTGGTGTCTGTATAGTGAAAACCGTCCAGGTCATTCAGACTCCTGAATATCAGGCCAGAGAGGAGTTCCTACAATGTGAGTTACTATGAAAACACACAAGTCTAAAATCCAGTCTAGTGGTATTTACTTCATTTTCACAAAATTACTTAATTCAGTTCAATACTGATTTGTTTTCTTTGTGTTTTTAAAACACATGGGCTGCAACAAATAAAGGAAAATAATCATAAACAAATGTCATTATGGATTAGTTGCATCTGTGAAACTGAATGAAAAGCTCCATTAATGATGGATCCATTAGTCACTTTACAAACTCTTAATGCAATAACAATTTTGACTAAAACAATTAGGCTAAGTTCAATAGAATATGTGGTGTCACAGCTTGGTTGCAAAATAAAGATGGGTGCAGGATCTAAACACAGCAAGCAGGCCCGGATTAAGAATCCAGAGGCCCCTGGGCACAATGTCTTGTCGGGCCCCCCCGACAAGACATATATATATAAGACTCTTTATTTTTTTTTAATACAAAAAAAAACAAAACACAGAGCACATTAATTTATAAAATATGGCAGTGCATCAAAATGCAGTGTCATCAGTTTGCCAAAAATAACACAGAACGTTTTACGCACATGTAAGGAGCAGGTGTTTCTTTCGTACTAACTAACATTTTGAAAATACATAAATTCAAAAGTTCACGTCAGAACGGCTTTATAAACGACTTACACAATAATTCTTTCTGCTCGTGTTTCATGAATGAGGCCCATAGAGTGTACAGCAGGGATGGGCAACTTTGATAGTGATGAGTACCAGCGTTTTTTCTCTTTTATACCAAGGGTCCAAATTACTAATCCACGTCCACACACCTTTTACACCTTTTACTCAACTTCCTTTTTATTGAAAGAAATTAAAGTATAATTAAAGTAATTTGTTTTCAAAGATTTTATTTACTATAAAACTTGTGCAGTTATGCTAATTCAGTAGGGAAACTTTTTTTGTCAGTTGACAGCAATATTACCCCAACAAGCCAATCTCACTTGCACTGTAAAACTGTAAAACTGCTGTAAAACTGTTGTCTGTAAAACTGCAAAAAACTAATTTACAGAGGTCCCATTTTTTTGTTAGTGGCCTACAGAACATTCTCAAAATAACCTAAGAGTAGGCCTACAGTTAAAAAGGGCTTATTCAGAGAAAAAAGTTATTCCAAATGGTACCATAATATAACCAGGTATTTTTTAAATCAAATTTAAAACCTTTAAAGACCTTTTTAAGACCTGCACTTCACATTTCAGCCTTTAAACAATTTTTAAGAAAAGGGATGAGTCAAAAGTATCAATTATTATATTAATTTAAACAATTAATATCAAACAATTATTAAAATATTAAATAACATATTATTGACTTAATTGTTTAGATTTTTATAATGCATTAGATTCTTGTCGATCCACCGGTTCACATTTTAAAATATATAGCAAAAATAGCAGAAGGGCTTATTGAAAATGAAAATTCGTTCTCTGCCAGCAGGTTTCGCTTTCAGAACTGCAGAAATATAGCGGTTTCCGCGGTAACAGCAGTACAAAAAGCAGCAGCGCCTGACTTTGAAACGTGCAGCGCTCATATTTATTCAGTGAAATCACAGCCTTTTTAAATTTAATCACATTATTAATCTATATAGCAATTCTTGTTTTTCCGTTCCCAAATTTAGGACCTCTTATAATTAATACTTTTGTACCATTTAAGAGTTTTCATGGCCTTAAATTTAAACAATTAAACTAAAGACTTTTTAAGGACCCGTGGAAACCCTAAGAACATAGTTCAGTGCAAACATTTCTGTCATGCATTTGGCAAAAAGGTTTTGTTGACTATGAATTTTACCTTTGAAATTTGAGCGAAGTTCAACTCTGGCATCTGTGCGCAGTGGTGTGATGGCAATTTAAATAAAAATACAGATTTCCAAACATATAGGTATCCCCTTGAACTTGGTAAAAAGATAATCTGTTTACCATCTTGACTGGAAAATACTGTTTTCTTGGTCAGTTTTTCATTTATTGTTTGCTAATGTTAGTGAATGTTTACATTAGAGTGCAAGTCCTACTACGCTGTAATTAATAAGGTGAGCAGCTGGAAACTAGCGACCTCTCCTGGTTGGAGATAGTATTAACATCATAAACTGAAAGCAATCTTTATGTGACTGACTTTTCGAATGTTTTATGATTGATCATCCGAGTCTAATATAATCCAGCGGGCCGTACTAAAAGACATTGCGGGCCGTATACTGCCAGTTGCCCATCCCTGGTGTACAGTAAATTATATAGCTCGGCAAACTTGGGATTAGAACCCGGGTCGATTGCGTCGAAAGATAAATTTGTGAGCCTGACGCTCTACTGCTTACACCACTGAGGACATAGAAATGAATGTGTCTTTTTTCATCTTTAATGTCAACCAGACATTGGTAGCTGGAGTTACTGTAAATAGCGTTTGCCAACAAGCGTGCTATTTGCACTTAAAGGGATAGTTCAGTTTGAAATTAAAATTTGGTATCTATCAGCTTACCCCAAGGGCATCCAAGATGTAGGTGTCTTTTTTTCTTCAGTAGATCCAATTTTGATGTTTTTAGGTCAAACCGTTCTAGTCTGTCAGTCATATAATGGCAGGTATAGGTCACTGTCTCTATAAGAGGGAAAAAGAACATGCACAGAGAAATCCAAATTAAACAATTCCCCATCGTAACTACACATTGATGGCCTAAGACACGAAACGAGCGGTTTGTGTGAGAAAACGAACAGTATTTATATAGTTTTTTACCTCTTGTACACAACCATGTCCAAGTGATCTGAGTGCGCACACACATCCGGTGTGTGACGTGTGTGTGTGCGCGCGCTCTGGCTCACACTGCATTCACACGGGGCGTCGGTGTCAACGCTTGACGGAGGGCGTGTCTGAAGCGTGGTGCTGACGCAACTTTTCAAGCGCCAACGGAGGCATCAGCCAATCAGATCGCCTCATGCAAATACCCAATCCCGTTCATGCAACACCAGAGAAGTATGTGATTGGTTGTTGTAACTATGACGGCGCGTCAGCACCACGCTTCAGACACGCCCTTCGTCAAGCGTTGACGCCAACGTGTGAATGCAGCGTGAGCCAGAGCGCGCGCACACACACATCACACACCGGATGTGTGTGCGCACTCAGATCACTTGGACATGGTTGTGTACAAGAGGTAAAAAACGATATAAATACTGTTCGTTTTCTCACACAAACCGCTCGTTTCGTGTCTTAGGCCATCAATGTGTAGTTACGATGGGGAATTGTTTAATTTGGATTTCTCTGTGCATGTTCTTTTTCCCTCTTATAGAGACAGTGACCTATACCTGCCATTATATGACTGACAGACTAGAACGGTTTGACCTAAAAATATCAAAATTGGATCTACTGAAGAAAAAAAGACACCTACATCTTGGATGCCCTTGGGGTAAGCTGATAGATACCAAATTTTAATTTCAAAGTGAACTATCCCTTTAACGTAAAGACACTCCAAAAAAAAGTTTCTTCCCCTCGCTTGGGCCCCAAGCGCGCATGGGCCCCTGGGCCCCTGGGCCCGTGCCCATAATGAACATTGGATAATCCGGCCCTGGCAGCAAGTAGTGATTATTAAAAAAAAAAAGAACAACAGAACAACCAAACATGCAACAAAAACTGACAAAGAACAGAAGAAAACAAAGGGCTTAAATCAGGGGTGTCCTGCAGCGTTTAGCTCCAACTTGCCTCAAAACACCTGCCTGGAAGTTTCTAGTATGCCTAGTAAGAGCTTGATTAGCTGTTTCAGGTGTGTTTGATTAGGGTTGTAGCTAATGCTGCCTTCATGTGCTATCGGAATTATTGTAAATACGAGTTTCCTAATCGGAAATTGGGTGTGAACGGCCTCTCGAGTCGTATTTACTACTGGGAAATTCGGAAATAATTTTGATTCCAGAGTTTCCGAGTTGGGCGGGTCATAAACTTTAAACATGGTGGAGGGGACAACCATTGCTGCTGTCAATGCTGTTCTCATAACAACTACATCCTTTTGTCTTGTCGCTAAAGTAGTGTATTTATAGGCTAGATATGAACGATCATTCAAAGCATATTGTATGTTTTATAAGCAGTGAAATAAGCGTGTATTTGACCGAAATACCAGAATTGTCAGCAAACTGCATGTATAGCCCGGTGAATGTTTATATGATTGTCAACCAATGGGATGCTACATTTTATTTTTTCCAACATTAAAGCACTTGAATACGACAAGCTCGTAATCACAACTTCATAAGTGGGAAATAGGAAATTTCCGATAGCACGTGAAGGCAGCATAAACTCTGCAGGACACCAGCCCTCGGGACGAGTTTGGACACCCTTGCTTAAATACACTGACACAAACCAATCAAACAGGTGCAGACACTAATCAAACCAATGAGTAACTATAGAAACTAATAAATACAGAAAAATTAAACTGATCTAGAAATGTACTCGGTTACTAACGTAACCTCGGTTCCCTGAGATACGGGAAAGAGTACTGCGTCGCTAGACTCGATAGGAAAACTCCTTTTTCTCCAATTACTGAAGTATTTTTAATAATGCAGTGTAACTGCACGGCCATTGATTTTTGCAGTAAATAAAAAACGAACCAATGGCGAGGCAGCGGAGCTGCATCAACTAAAGATGTTAAAAATCTGCCTGAAAGAGGACGTGTGTCTATATCGTCCTAATGCACGCTGAGGAGGAGAGTTTGAGTGGCTAAAGACTCTCCAAGGATCACAGCTGAAGAATTGTAGAGATTAGTTGAGTCTTGGGGTCAGAAACCTAAAAAAAAAAAAATCAAACATCCCCTATATCACCACATGTTGTTCGGGAGGGTTTCAAGAAAAAATCTCCTCACTCATCCAAAAACAAACTCCAGCAAATTCAGTTGTCAGACACGACTGGAACTTCAAATGGCACTGGCTTCTATTGTGTACAGATGAAACTGAAAAAAGAGCTTTTTGGCAGCAAACCCACCAGATGAGTTTAGTACAAACAGGGATAAAAAAAGTACCCCATGTCCACGGTTAAATATACTGCTGGATCTTTAATGTTGTGGGCCTGTTTTTCTGCTGGAGGTCCTGAACATCTTGTTCAGATGCATGGCATCATGGATTCTATCAAATACCAACAGATAAAAAATCTAAACCTGACTGCCTCTGTTAGAAATCTTATAATGGGCCGTGTTTGGATCTTCCACCAGGACAACAATCCAAAACAAACATCAAAATAAACACAAAAATGGGTCACTGAGCACAAAATGAATATTTTACCATGGCTGTCTCTGTCCTCTGACCTGAACCCTGTAGAAGATGAGTGAGGTGAACTGAAGAGAAGCAGCACCGTCATGGAGCTGTGAATCTGAAGGATCTGGAGAGATTCTGTATGAAGAAATGGTCTCTGATCTCTTATCAGGTGTTCTCCAAACTCTTCAGGCATTATAGGAGAAAACTCAGAGCTGTTGTGCTGGGAAAAGGACGTTGCAATAATTGGGTGCCAATAATTGTGGCCAACATGAAATAGTGAAAGCATTTATTTCACAATGAGATCCCCCGCCCCACTTTCAATTGTTTTACTTCAATGATAGGTTGGAATTTTGTGAATTTTTTGAGTAAAAGATAAAAAGGATAAACAATGCAGATTTATTTTCACAGCTGCCTTTGCTCATATTTACCAAGGGTGCCAATATTAGTGGAGGACACTGTATATAGCATGGCTAGCATTACTTATTCCTGTATCTCAGGGAACCGAGGTTACGTTAGTTCCCTTGCCTTAAGCACCTAAGGGTCCCAGAGGGACCAAGTATAGCAGGGTAAGCCCTGCAGGAGGCAAAGAGGGCTAAACTCACAGAGGTCAGCCCAGCCTTGGATAATCGTTCCAAGAAAAACTCTGTACAGCCTGGGCACTTAAGGAGGGACAAGAGTAGGGCTGGGCGGGCGATATGGCCAAAAAATTATCATGATAATCGCCCCCTTTTGTTACCTCAGCCGCCCCCTCATCAGTGCTGCGCTTGCGCTGGCTCTGCAAGGGAGGCGGGGTCGTTTGTGGAGCCCGACAAATCCTCTGCATCTGAGGCCACTAATGACATGCTGTCATCAAGGGGATCGTCCTCAGTCCCACCGAATGAGACCAAGTCACTCGCGATAGCGGAGGGACGCTGGTCCTGGTGGGAAGCCTCTCTGTGTGGAGAGAGTAAGGCATGCGGGGCTTGAGCGGACGTGAGCTCACTCGCATCCGAACACTGATTTCCTCTGCCCCGCTGTTTTTTCCTTACAGGCTCCTGAGAGAAAGAAAACGGGAGGGCGCGAGGGGCAGAGTCGCTCTCTGAAAAGAAAGCAATCCACGAGCGCAGAGAGGCGAGACTCGTGTTCTCGCAATGAGGACAGTCCATCTCCGTGAGCACGGCTTCCGCGTGGGATTTCCCCAGGCAGGAGACGCACTAGCTGTGGCTGTCATCAGCATGCAGGGGAGCCCTGCACGAGCCATTTTGGTGGGCTCTGGCGGGCTTCATGGCCATAGGCTTGTGCAGCTCTGCTGCCTCGCCATTGGTTCGTTTTTTATTTACTGCACGAACCAATGGCCGTGCAGTTACACTGCGTTATTAAAAAGGCTATAGTGTTCAGATAAAAAGGAGTTTTCCCATCACGTCTAGCGACGCAGTACGAGTAAAGTATATATATATATTATATATATATTTATATGAAGTATTTCGATTGACAAGAAATTTAGGTTCACATTTTACATAAATCATATTGACACTTGTAATGTTATTTTATCATGAACAAGTAACTGTAAATGGTTTAGCCTTTATCATACAAGAATAAATTACAGTAACACATTCACATGAGGTGAAACACTTTTACCTGTCATGAATAATTATGTGTAAATCTCCAACAGATTCTCATCCAGTGGTGCTCACAGCCAAGGAGCCCAAACCCCCGGCCCCCACCCCCGCAAGCCCGTTTGAGGGGTGGAAGCCCAAACCCCCGGCCCCCACCCCCGCAAGCCCGTTTGAGGGGTGGAAAACCAAACCCTCAGCCCCCACCTCCGCAAGCCCGTTTGAGCGGTGGAAGCCCAAACCCTCGTTCCCCACCTCCGCAAGCCCGTTTGAGGGGTGGAAGCCCAAACCCCCGGCCCCCACCCTCGCAAGCCCGTTTGAGGGGTGGAAAACCAAACCCTCGGCCCCCACCTCCGCAAGCCCGTTTGAGCGGTGGAAGCCCAAACCCTCGGCCCCCACCTCCACAAATCCGTTTGAGGGGTGGAAGCCCAAACCCTCGGCCCCCACCTCCGCAAGCCCGTTTGAGCGGTGGAAGCCCAAACCCTCGGCCCCCACCTCCGCAAGCCCGTTTGAGGAGTGGAAGTCCAAACCCTCGGCCCCCACCTCCGCAAATCCGTTTGGGGGGTGGAAGCCCAAACCCTCGGCCCCCACCTCCGCAAGCCCGTTTGAGGAGTGGAAGTCCAAACCCTCGGCCCCCACCTCCGCAAATCCGTTTGGGGGGTGGAAGCCCAAACCCTCGGCCCCCACCTCCGCAAGCCCGTTTGAGGAGTGGAAGTCCAAACCCCCACCCCATAAACCTACTTGAGATGATGGAGTCCAAACTACCACGCAACTCCCTCCCCTTACTTATGTCCAAACAATCCGCCACCCAGCCTGTGATTTATATAAACAGATAATTTTGAATAATCCGTTTACTAAAGTAAAATATTTGACAGTTAAAAATGTTTAAATTGTTTATTATTTGCACAGATTTGCCCGTCTGTTTGTAAGCTTGGTTTGTCTGTATTTTGTATTTTGTTTGTTTGTATTTTGATTACTTTTTTTTGAAACACTCAAATTTATGTGTGCATGTTAATTTAAAACCTAAATAAATTATTCCAAAGTGTTGCAGTCCACTTTGCAGGAATAACCTGCCAGGTATTTTTCACAACATTTGTACAATATTTTATTTTGGTTACACATTCTTTCCTTTTTGAATACAATTATTCAGAACTTCACAGTATTATTTAAAAGCACTGAATGTTCTGTTGGGGTTTAGGAAAGTGGTTGGATGAGATTTGAAAAGAGGTTAGAGAAACTATGCTCGTAATGTTCCAGTAATGCAGGCAAGCAACAACAACAACAAATCACCCAAGAAACACCTGAACTGACAAAAAAAAATTAATTTGTTTAACTTGACAGCTAATTTCCACATGGTGCTTGTTTGTGTTAGAAAAGTTAACTGCAATGATAATAGTAAAATAAAAATCTGTCATTCATGTGACTGGCACGTAGACCTGAAGGGGAAACATCCATTTTGAATTGCTGCACAGGCGTGTGAATTTTCTATCTGTTTCAAGCCACAAATATTTTATTACCTCTGAACAAACTGGAAGTTTTGCAGACTTGTGATCCATAAAGCGTTTGGTTAATGGTGAATATTGACCTTCAACAGTGGTGCCCAACCCTGTTCCTGGAGATCTACCTACCTGCAGAGTTAAGTTCCAACCCTGCTTCAGCTCACCTGCCTGTTATTATCAAGTGCTCCTGAAGATCTTAATTAGCTAGTTAAGCCGTGTTTGATCAGGGTTGGAGCTGAACTTTGTAGGAAGGTAGATCTCCAGGAACAGGGTTGGGCACCACTTACCTACAATATTCAGCTCCCGCTGTTAGCCGGGGATAGTTGCTGCATTTGGGGTAAAATGTGCCAAGAATATAAGGAGACCCGGGTTGCACTGTCTGTTCGTTCACACGCATCTATTGGATTGGCAGCTGCCTTTAGCAGTATCTTTACCGATTACCTCTATTGTTCAATGCATTCGGCATGATTGACTGTGCGTGATGTCACTTCCAAATACAAACACGCCCTATAGTATAGTCCCGCCCCTGACAATGATTGACAGGTTTCTGTGTAAGGCATTTACAATCATTTAGTCATCTAAAACAGAGTTCCCCAACCACCGGGTCGCGACCCACTACCGGGCCATGGAAGAATCATTCTAATCATTCTGTATTTTCATTGTATGCGATTGATATGGAGTATCAATTTGACGATTTTATGTTAAATTAGTAAATGAAAGATTGCTCTGATCTGTCATACATTAGGGGTTAATTAACGCCGAGCTCAGTTGGTCCATGATTCGTATACCAGACCTCACCGTTCGGCACACATGTGGTTCGCAGATTAATTTGCCAATTTACACGTTCAAGAAATTTTAAACCACAAGAAGAAGCAATGAAAGAGAACTCGGATCATTACTCACGCGCTGTTCTCGCACCCTGCCAAAGCGCGCACAAGCTGGATCAACATCTTTTGTTGATCCTGGATCAACATTACTGTCCAAAAATATAGACTTAACCCAATCCCTACCCCTAAACCTAACCCTACCCATAATTTATTCCTAAAATCAGTGGGAAATTATAGCTCATTAAAAAGGGTGTAAAAGCACCTAACCATGATCGTAAGCCTAAAACAGATATTTCCTGAAAAGTAATCTCTCAATTCTGATTGGTTGATTGGAATGTTGTTCCAGGATCAACAAGGATGTTGATCCAGGAACATGTTGTACTTGGTGAAATCACGCTCACCCACAAGCACAGAGACGTGTTTCAATGCGCGAATACCAAGTTGATTCCTCTTTCATGTCTCCCTACACTCTAAAAAATGCTGGGTTAAATACAACCCAGTGCTGGGTAAATATTGGACAGAACACATGCTGGGTTGTTTTCAACCAACAGTTGGGTTAAATGTTTAACCCAACCTTCTGGGCAGTAACCCAACTGCTGGGTCTAAACAACCCGATCGCTGGGTTCGTCCATATTTTACCCAGCGCTGGGTTGTATTTAACCCAACATTTTTTGGGGTGTACATTTAAGATAGCCTACATAGACATAAATGAGGTCAAAAACCCATCACGGCATTGTCATTCTGTGTGCTTTAAATATTTTTTTCTTGTTTGCTTATCCAAAAAATCTGACTGTGACTCAAAAACCATATGATGCGTTGAACCACTAATCTATCTATCTATTACAAGTTAAATATGTTGGAACATAACAAGGTTAACAATGTTATACTAACAAGATGATAGATAAACACATCAATTAAAACAAGATGAGCCATTTGAATTGCTTGATTTATTTGACTGTTTGAATGACATATTCGTATGAAGCAGTTAAATATTCTTAAAATCATGAAAAAAGTCTTCAATTAATACATAAATTGCATGAGTACACCACTGAACCACTGATGCCCAAAGGTAAAAAGCAGCACAGCAAGGTAAAGATGGAGTAGCAAGTAATCCGGCACTGGAATGGCCACTGGCATCAGAGTCATGACTACAGCGGGCTGAATGTTTGACCGAAATACGCTGCTTGGGGATACGCAGACATCCCTGGTAATGGTTGTTGGGCATACAGGCCCTGAGGGCCTCCTGGAGCTCCGTATGGAAGGGTTGAGATTGGCCCTTGGAACCTGGATCCTGCGTTTGGATAATGTGGCGGCACAGTCTGACCCATGCTGGTCTTCTCTGACTGATCCTGTTCATCCTGAGGGTCAGTGAATGTGGGGTTTTATCTTCCAAGTGTCGGCTCTTAATTGATTGTACATTTCTTTTCTCCTGTTATTGCTCTTGTAAGTGTTCTAAATAATCTTGATGGTTTTTCTCTTTCCTTTCACGCTTGACTGAGATGCTCCTCGCTGGACTCTGGATAATTTGCAGGCCACTTTGTCCTTTGATGGTGTATGGATTTATAGGAATTTGATGGAAGGCTTGTAATTTGAAGAGGAGGTTCAGCGTTGATTCAGTTTATACAGCAAAAGGGAGGAGAAAACCTTTCCCATATCTTTTGTTGTAGATGTCAATGATTGTGTCCAATCAGTCTTTACAGTCTTTTATCACAGATTTATCTGTCATTTAAGCTCATGTGAGCATGGACGGGTGGTGTAACATGCTCATCTATAAAAACTATATAAAAAATGACAAAAGGTAAATCAAAGAAAATATGACCCATGGCATTCTTGACATGACCCCGTGACATTCATCAGATACAGCATTTCATCCACATGATTTTATAAGCCAACTTAGATTTTTATTCTGGTTCTCTGTTTAATTTTTTACAGCAGTATACCTTCTCTAATGAACATGCAGCTCAATAAGTCTGTTTTTATATTAAATTAGATAAAATAAAAATAAAATTTATAAAAAGTAAGTATTCTTATAATTATTTTATATTTTAATTATACTGTGTAATTAATTATGTAGTTTATTATTAAAATAAATCATTTTACTACAGCCTGCAATTCCTCTCTTCAGTAGCAGATGTCAGTATGAGATTAGTTTGAAAATGATCAGATGATTTCTCAGTCTTTCACCTCTCAAATCATGTGCTTGAAAATACAATTGTCTTTTAATGAATGAAGATCCTACAGTATTTCAGATCTGAGACACACATTCACATATTTTACTTTGTATAATTTAATTCTGTGTCAATGTTAAAGAAATAAAAACGTTTTAGGGCATCTTTTTTTTTTTTTTTTTTTTTTTTTTTGTTGTTGTCAGGCTCCTGAGAAGATATTAAAGAGATATTAAAGAACGGAAATATCGCGATTTAATGTAAAATAATTTGCTCACTAGTTCCAAATCACACTCTGTCATTGAAAATACCATTTATAAAACAATCTTTACAGCAAAAAGCGCTATACGTAAATTAATGAAAAACATACATTTACATTTAGTCATTTAGCAGATGCTTTTATCCAAAGCGACTTACAAATGAGGACAATAGAAGCAATCAAAACCAACAAAAGAGCAACAACATGCAAGTGCTATGACAAGTCTCAGTTAGCTTAACACAGTACATGTAGCAAGGTTTTTTTTATTATATAATAAATAAATAAAAAGAAAACAGATAGAATAGAAAAAGAATAGAGCAAGCTAGTGTTAGAGGCCTTTTTTGCTTTTGTTAATTGTATAATAAATAAAAAGAAAACAAATAGATAGAATACCAAAAGATTAGAAAAGCTAGTGTTAGTTTGTTTTGTTTTTATCACGAATAGAATTAGAATAGAGAGTGCTAGAGTTAGAGGGTCAAATAAAGATACATACAAGCCTTGAATCATGTTAATTGGAAAAAAGAAAAAAAACTACTGAGGGCTTTTAATCTCAATTGACCTGTCTCTTCAGCGAACCATCAGGACTTTTACTCTGAAAGGTATCCATGCGGGCCGCCATTTTGAAAGCGGTCCGCCGCTTCACACAGCTGAATATATTAAGCCTCCAAATAACCGGTAACGTTATTTATATTCGTGGGGCGTCCTCGTCAGTCCGCGCTTTCTCCTAAAGAAAACAAGCACGGCCCGCACCTGTGTCCAAAAAAGCAGTTTCAGACAATTTAAAGCCCAGACAAGAAGTGCGCGTGTTTTATTCCGAAGAGGATATTCTAAAATGGGGTTCTAGAGCTTATTTCTGCCGCGGTGGATTTGAAGCGGATTTAATCTATTTAGGATCTTGTCACTGGAGCAAAGGAATACAGCAGAGACAGCAAATCCCATCGGATTGACAGGTAACTCAAGTCTGTATTTCTGTTCCGTTGTGAATATTTGGCGCAGTGATTTTGTAATTCATTCTCTCGCGCGTTACATGACATTGTATCTGCGGTTTGTTACAGTATTTGTCTTTATTAACGGAGCAATTCAACAAAGCAGCACTCAACACATCTATATTGTGTAACGCACATTCCCAGCAGCCTGCGCTCCTCTGGAGCACAATTTCTCTTTTGTTTAATCGCGTTTCTCTTTCTGTGAATAATATATTTGGTTCGGTATTTACTGAATCGTTCAGAAACGCCCAGTCACTCTGGGTTGATCATGACACTCAAAGCGCGTGTGTTTATGGCTTTATCATACATTTTCAATCTTCATAAAACAGTATTTAAAACAGCTCTGTATATGCAGATAATGTGGGTTATTTCAATTTAATTCGGTGTAATTTAGTGCGATTATTTTACATGCATAACGCATCAATAAACGCAATAGCAGGAATGTGCAGTAAACGTTAGTGATGCTAAATAAAAAAACAATATGAATACAAAAAAATATCAACTAGACCTTATGAACGTTATTAATACAAGTAGTATGTTGATCAGAGCTGAATATGAGTTTAGCTGCAACAGATGCATGACTGTCTTACCCAGCAACACCTGCGTTTGAGCTTTTAGAAAATGTAACATGAGTTTTGAAAGGATTTATTTATTTTATTTTTTTATTTATATTTGTTTGCTCGGAGTGATCACAGAATATTTTTTTTGGGAACCAAGCCTAGTTTGTAATGTGAGTGACTTATTATTGGCTCTAGTATTGCCTTTGTCTAGTATTTGAATTAGTTATGAACTAAATATATAAATACACACACACATATTACAAATGCTCATTTCTTAATTGTTTCTTTAATATGTATTAACAGTGAAACCTTCATACAAATTTTAAACCAATAGAATAAATGAAATTTTTTTACATTTATTATTTTAAATAATTTTGTTGACTGCATTTATAAACTTTATTACATTTTAAATATCAATTCAAAACTATATAGTAGCCTCTAATATTGTCATTTGTCAATTTTAAAGTGATTATCATATTTACATTTTTATTTGTATGCTAAATTGCACTGCAGTTCTTCTGTGGTTTAATAATGCAAGGCTATATTTATTTTTTGGGGAATATTTTAATCTGTTTTGGCTGAATTTGTTCAGATTTAGAGGTCTGATGAATGTATGTATAATTATATTTTATAAATAAATTAATACATTTCTATATGTTTTTATAAAATGTATTATGTTGGTACATTTTAACTTTATTAAATATAAATGCAAAAACAAAATGCAAAAAAAAAAAGTAAATTGTAAAAAATTATAAAACAAATGTGTTGTCATTATAGTGGAAATAAAATAATCACTTAAAAAATGTACATTTTTATTTGTAGATAGTAAATTGCACTCTTATTCTTCCATAGTTTGCTTCTATATGAATTATTTTAGACAATGTTTCAATCTTTTTTTTTTTTCATGTATGAATGAATATGGTCAGTCCTAGAGGTTTGATTTAATTATTTAGTTAGTATTATTCTTATTGAAGAAGCTGATGGAATTGGCCAGTAGTGATTTATACATTGATTTCTCTTATGTCTCCAGAGTTTTGAATGTAATGAGCTCATCAGGTGGACACACGCACATCATTTTTCATATTTGGATCTCCCTTATTGGGTTTCCTTTCCTTATTATCAAGGATTTTATGTGATTTGAACACAAGCAAGTTTGATCGAGCAATAATGTTTTGTTGAGCAATGATATTTTGTGCATCTTTACCTTTAGCTCTTGAATTGTCCATTAAATTGTGCATGTTTGATTCAGTGCCTTGTGCTTCATTTTTGGTCTCAGGTTTGACCTGCGGTGTGTAAATGTGTAGAACATGCTGGTTTATATTCACAGCCGACTGTAAATCAGGTTTGAGGGTGTTTGGATAATGTGATTACAAGCTTTAACACTGTCTGCTGTCTCTGTCTCAGGTGTTGGTTTGAAAACAGGTTATGAAAGAGTCATGTTAAATCATCTTCAGCAATGGTCTGAACACCGTTACGTTTAATGCAGACTGTAAATTAGAGCTTGACTTGTACGGTCAAGAACCCGTTTTTTAAAAGATTTCCTGATAAGTCTTCTGAGACACATGTTTATGTTCTGCTAGTGGTGTCAAACTGAATTGCAATCTGTTTGTTTGAGCAATCCGATTAAACATGACATGCCTACATTGACTCAACCAATGCTGTTTTTGCAATTTTGTGCTGCTAGTGTTGCACAAATGGCATAATAACTTATTCCTACCCACCAGTTTGACTGTCCCACTGGGCTCAGTTTGAGTATCAGACCTCTGACCCACAACTAACTTTATTTATTTATTTATTTATCTGTGCATAAAGGATATAATGTATATATTATATATAATTTTTTATATCAATATTTATATAAATTACTTGCAGTACTTGTATTTATATAAATTGTTATTATATTATATTATATTATATTTGTAAACTAATTCAAAATATTAATAAAAACTATGAAATCATTTTTGGTGCTTAAAATATGAAGTTATAAATTATATACAGTGATTATATAAGTAATTGAAATATATGTATTTTGAAATATTAAAAAGAAATTCAAATTTTTCCTCACAATGTTAATAGCCAATTTATTTTAAATGTTCTTTTTATAAAGGATAAAATATATTATATAGTTTTTATATAGCATATATAAAATATAATTTATTATATAAATATTTTATATTTTTAAATAAAATATTTAACATGAATTATGTGCAGTACTTGTATGTAATATATATTTTTCTATTTTTTTTTCTCATGTTTTTTTTCTCACACTGTATTAGTTATATATATTATTTATAAAATATATTTTAAAATCCCTCTTTGGATAATTTTTTTTTCATCTACTTTTTAGAGTCAATTTAATGCCTGACTGCGTTTCACTGGTGGCCAGAAGTAAAGTTTGAATCTAATGTTGTGATCTGCGGCTAGAGGTTCAGTCTGAAGCAGCTAATGAGGAACCGGAGGAACATTTCTAGATGAGAGACCCATGCTTCAGTGTCAGTGTGAGCGGTTCTTCTCTCAGCAGCTGCTCATAATCACAGATGACCCTGTGCTGTAAAAACCATTATTATTACCTTCAGCACAGGAAACGCTCCTGAGCTTCATCCTGCAGATCTGTGTTCACCTGCTTCTCAGAGGTTTAGCCAAAGTCATATCAACCGATACAATTAGTGTTCTGTTAAATCAACATCCATGTCTTCTTCTAAAGAATTAAATAACAATATTACTATGCAAATAAAATATCAATTAATGAATGATTTAGTTTGAAGGTTGTTGCCAAAGTTGCACCTAATTTCAGACTTTACTAAAACTAAATTTTTGTTACTTGACATTTCTCATTTTCATTTACTTTAACTTGATGTAATAAAATAACTCAAACAAAAACTGAAATAAAAAAAAAAAAACTATTAAAAATGACAAAAAAAATATATAAAAAATTACAAAAATGTTTGCTAAAATTGAAAATACATTTTATATTTCTAAATAAAATATAAAGTGTATACATGAAAAATATGAATAAAAACTATACAAAAACAAAATATGAATAAAAAATAAAAAACTGTTGCTTGAAATTATTTATATACAGTACACACACACTTTATATTTCTATATATATATATATATATGTATATATATATATATATATATATAACAAACCAAAACTGAAAGAAAAAACTTATAAAAATGACAAAAACACAAAACAAAATTACTAAAACGATAACTAAAATTAAAATATGAAAATAAAAAAAATAAAAAATATTAATAAGAACAATAGCTAAATATTATAGTTTTAAATATAAAAAACTACAGCATGCCTTCAGAAGTTGATCTGTAGCTGTCATCATACTAGATTGTTCTGAGGGGTTTTTAGTTCATTAATATGCGGTTGCTAGGGTGATCTGTGTGGTTGCAGGGCATTAGTAATTTTTATCATATGTTAATGTAAAAAATCTTGTGTAATATAACTTGTTTGTTTGTTTGCTGGTTTTTATTGTATATATTATACTTGTATTTTTTAAATAGTTTTGGCCATGAAAATAGCCTAAGATGCTGACATGGCATTAAATAAAAATATTCTACTACTACTACCAGGGCATTGGTACTGGGCCAAGTTAAAGGAGTGCATCCCCAAGTCTCTGACATTCTAGATCTGGATCAGGATGTTCTAAAAGGAGGCCCACAAATCACATGAGACTTTGTGCTTGTACATCCAAAGCTGCTGCCAAGGACAAACCCGTAATGATAAACACAAATACCATCACAGTTCAGAAAAACGTCACAATCGTTCTCTGCATCGACATGTTTCGCCAGCTGAGGGTCTGTCCGTGTGAGATAAGCGTGTGCGGTCACATGACGGCCCGTGTGTCTGTCAGACGCTGATCTACAGCCAGCCAGCGGCGATCCTCACTGCTGCGTCACGCTGCATGCATGTTGTTTACTGCCAGCCGTTCTCAACTGGTGTGTCGTGACCCAAAAATACTGTTCTGATAGAGAGACAAATGCCTAATGCAAATAACAAAAAGGGTAATCTAAATGGAATATGCAAATTATTAAACTTTGATATGCTGAGCAAAACAAAGCCACATGCACAAGTCACCCATTGACTTGTGTTTTTGGCTTCTGATGTTGTTTTTATTAGTGAATTTTCAATTACATTTTATTATGTTTGCATATTGTTAGGCCTGTTATTTGTCTCACCTGTTTTCAAATGGAGCGGCATTTAATACACAGAGCCGTAGAGCACTGACAAGCTACGCAATTCGCGCTCAGAATCGCAGATGAATCGCATGCGATAGTGAACGTGATATTGCGTAGCTTGTCAGTGAACTACGACTCTGTGTATTAAATGCCGCTCCATTTGAAAACAGGTGATGGAGATTTACGGCTAATCACAGAACCGGCTTTACTGACGAGATGCGCATGACTATCGCATGCAATATATCGTGCAGCCCTACTTAAAACCATTTTTAGCTGCTGAAAATACTAGTATTCTAATCATTTTGCCCACCACTGTATTTTATAGGCTAGTTATTTGATCCTGTTAGTTTTGCATTTAGATTGCATTTAGACTTTCCTGTAGTTCAGACAGTTAAGAATGGCTAGCAACACCAAGGTCATGGGTTCGATTCCCAGGGAAAGCAAGAACTGATCAAATGTAAATGTGTACCTTGAATGCAATGTAAGTCGTTTTATGTAAAAGCGTTAAATGTAATTGGAGATTTCCTGTAGCTCAAGCAGAAAACCTTAAATGGGGATTTCTTTTAGCTCAAACAGTAGAGCAAAGTACTAGCAATGCCAAGGTCATGGGTTCGATTCCCAGGGAATGCATGAACTGATTAAATGTAAACACTGAATTCGCTTTGGATAACACTGTCTGCTAAAAGCATAAATGTAAATGTCATTAAGCTCAAATGTAAAACTTTCATTAAGCTCAAATAGTAGATTTGGTGCTAGCAATTCCAAGATCATGATGTCAATTCCCAGGGATACAAACACTGACAAAATGTAAATGTGTACCTTGAATCCAATGTAAGTTGCGTTAAAAGCTTAAATTGGGGATTTCTTGTAGCTCAAACAGTACAGCAAAGTGCTAGCAATGCCAAGGTCATGGGTTCGATTCCCAGGGAATGCAACTGATAAAATGTACCTTGAATGCAATAAGTCACTTTGGATAAAAGCGTCTGCTAAAAGCTGCACATTTAATCTTTTTTTAATTGATGTTGCTAAATGCATGCTTTTCTGTTTGAGCTCCTGGAACGTAAAGATCTAATCATCTAATTACAGTTTGTTAATATAATAACAGTGATTTTTCTGGAGTCTTGAGCACATTTGAGCAATTAGGTGATTCCTCCTCTGGGAGACATTTTAATTTAATAGAAAAGCAAACCTATAATTAGTAGTGTTTTTTTTTTTTTTTACTCAAACTTAGTAGTTTGCACTGTAATTTGCATCAGTTTGGCAAGTTTTGCACGACAAGCCCTGCATGCATTTACTTCAGAAAATGTACAAATGTAGTTCTGGGCTATTTTAATTACTCTATATTATAGTTTCGTCTTTCATTTTCACATGATGTGAAAGTTATGACACATCAACTAGTGCTTCTGTTTTTTTTGATTAAGATTTGTTAAGTTAGTGTTTTTTAGAATCAAAGTAAATTTATTGGTTTTTGCGTTTAGATTAATGCATTTGGCACATGTTTTTATCCAAAGAAACTTAAAGGGATAGTTCACCTTCAGTTGCTGATTCCCATTGACTTCCATAATATGGGGAAAAAACTACTATGCAAGTCAGTGGGGACCAACTAAAGGTGAACTATACCTTTAAATTGCATTCACGATATGCATTTTATCACTTCATGCATTCGCTGGAATCGAACCCATGACCTTGACGTTGCTAAATGTATGCTCATATAAATGAGTTGCAACATTAATTGTCTCATTATAGTATGCTAATATAGTAGAGATGATCTTCTGGTGTCTCGTGCACGTTATGCAATTTGGTGCTTTCTCCTCTGGGAGTCCTTTGGTTGTTTGCCTAAAACATTCTTGAGTAAATAGAAAAAAAATCAAACATGTAATTAGTTGTGTTTAAATCAAGCATGTTGCTAAAAGTTAGTTTGAACTATGATTCGCAAGTTTTGCATTATTGCATGCATTAATTTGAAATATAAAAATCTAGTTGTTGTTTTTGTCCGGGCTATTTTAATCACTCTTTTAGTATATTTTATCGCTTCATGCATTTCGTGGATATTTTCGTCTCATTACTTTGTTTACATAATAATAGAGGTGACTTTTGTGCACTTCAATTTGAGCAATTTGGTGCTTCCTCCTCTAAACTGTTCTTGAGTTAATAGAAAAAACATGTAATTAGTGTTTGTTAAATCAACCCTGTTGCTCAAAGTTAGTTCTGTCAGGACCACTATCGTCAAAATGATAGATACTTAGCATAAAGTTTGGTTTGGCGGTATGGTTCTGTTCTGTGCAAAAACTCCCTGCCCATCCATACAGCCCGTCATGAATGAGCAGGGAGAGCAGCAATAATAATAACCCCCCGAGGGTTAACAGAACAGAACAAAGCAGATATCATTAATGTACTTAATGATCTTTAAGTGTATAATTATTCAAGAAAAGAGTCTGATTTAGCAAGGAATATCAGAAAGCCAAGTCCTGACTGCGAAAGGAGGAGTTGGGGATGGAGGAGGGTGATTTGCTCCTGAGCAAGTGGGAAAAGCTGCTGATTAATACTGGATAGAGCTTATATAGGAATGCCGCGATAGGTGTCGTATTCCTATAGGTAGATGTGATCAGCTGAGAATCAGCTGATGCAAGCTTGACTCACGTGACCTGCCTGAACTAACGCTAACGCTCAATTAGTTTGAACTAATTTGCATCCGTGCAAGTTTTGCATGACAAACACTGCATGAAAATCTAGTTGCTCTTTTTGGCTGGGCTATTTTAATCCCTAATTTCCATTTCCACATGACGAGAGAGTTATGACACATCGACTTGAGCTCCGGGAAGTTTGATAAGATAAGTGACGTGACATTTAAAATCGCATTATTTAATTCTTCTAGTCTGTTGTCGCAGAGATGCACTTAATCAAAGTAAACTCAAATCTTATTGCATAACTATACTTTTCATCAAAACACGAAGCTAATTATAAGTGTTAGTCAATTTTAAATTATGAAGTATTTTTGAAAGTCTGAATCAGTGTTTTGGCACTTTTGAACACATCTGCGTGTTTGTTTATTAAATATTTATTAAATATTCAGCTTTAAATAAGAGTGTTGTACTCTCAGCTCAATTTGGCATGCATTTTTTTCTGGCATTTATATTTATTTAGCAGATGCTTTTATCCAAGGTCTCTGAGAACTGAACCCATGACATTGACGTTTCCAGCGTCATGCTAGACTTCAAAAACTTCTCCTAAATTCACTCTGGCCTGGTTTACCAACACAGCACTGACTTTGTGACAGAAATATAGTGATCAGCAGATCAGGATGAGGAATTGCATCTCAAGCCTCCTGAGGGGATTCCTCTCGCTCCAGACGTCCTACTCGCAGGCATCTAGATGTCTGCTGAGGTCACGGCCGTCACCAAGACAGATATTTAACTTGATGTCTGTCCGCGCGCCTCTGATAAACGAACAGCTGCGATCAGCTTCAGGATATTGATAATCCAATAAAAGCAGACGCTATCAAGTGGTTTGGCAGGTCGCAGGGGAAGTGTTTCCTGCTCGCAGAAGGAAGACGTGCCATTTAATGCACAAGAGAAAGCCCTTAATGAAATGCTTCAAGTTTTAATTTGATTACTTCAATGCATCAGCACAAGAGCCTGGAGATGTTTCAGATTTCATATGGGGCATGTGATGCTGTGTAGATAACTCGATTGAACGTGTTTTTAATAAGCGCAGCAGTGCAGGACATTACTGAACAGATCAAATTATCTCAACAGAGAGCAGCATAACAGTCGGGTTTCATAAGTAAAACCCTATTCATTGTTTTTCATAGAGAAATTTATTTTTTAGCAATAATGCATCTGCTCTAAACTTTTTAATGTGCATTTGGGATGCATCCATCTTGTAATGAGAAGCAACAAAAGACAAACTTCTATTTTTTTCATCAAAATAAGTTTGATTGTTTTAATACTTTAAAATAAAGAAATGAATGCACAAATGTTAGAGTTGTAAAGTAATTATTTATTATTATTACTTGCGTATATACTTCATTTTTTACGGTGAAATATTACAATATTTCTTTTCTCTTTATTTTGCATTTTTTAAATATTTTTATTATTAAATATCCATGGAATTTTACTTAGTAGTCAGTAGTTTTTTGTAATGTTTTTATTTGTAATAATGATAATGATAATAATAATAATTAGTAGTAGTAGTAGTAAAATTTTGAACAAAATGTGCAGCCCATCAAACAAACACAGCAAACCTGGATTGTTAAAATTTTCATTTTAAATTACAATTTAAGTGGTCCAATCTCTTTTTTGTATTCTTTTATTCCTGTTTTGTCTCGCTCTACGGCTGTGAAATACTGTTATCTGGCATTTGTCTCAAATCCCAAAAGAGCTTGACATGCTAACATTATTAACTGACAGCAAAAACATGATTAAAGCCTTTTATGTTCATGACATAATGGTGTTTTTTCTTATACTCAGAGCTCGCTCTCTGGTGACTTCTGCCGATTTCAGCTTGTAGAATGTGATTGTCACTCAAATGTGATTGAACACAACTATGTTGAACCATATTCTTCTGCTATATGAATGTTTCTTATCATTTGGTTGGCTTATTTTGGTAATTTTATCAGACTTTGGCCCAAATGTATCCAGTCGTCCAGAGTCTTATCAAATCACAATGATGTTCAATCCGATGTGATGATTCCGTCTCATTGGCTTTCATTGAATTGAAAGCACATAATCTGAGTTTGATGAAGACACTGCACTGATGTCTCTTTAATGATCTCAGTGGTCTGGACTGATTCTCAAACACAGATTGTAGACTGTAGAAACCACTGGCACTAATGGCTCTTTATGATCTACTTAGGCTTATGATGCTTTTGAGAAACGCTGTCCTGGTTTCCTTTCTCCTCTGTTTCTCATTTTGTTTATGGTCTTAAGATCCTTCTCTGGAAATCCCTTCCTCTCTTTTTGATTGAGGACAGTCTCAGCTCGCACTAAATGCTCTTTTGTCCAGTTGATGATGTCCTCAAAGGCAGTTTTTTTTTTTTTTTTTGAAGAGCTTAACAGGAAACACGTGGATGTTAATGAAGTTATTTTTCCACGCTCCTCTGTTGGAGTTTAACATGGTTAATGTAATTGTGCTTTATTCTGGGCTATTAAAACACACAAAAACACAATGATTTTCTGAAAGCTGTGGTAAAACATTAACACCACAGATGCTGTGAACATCTTCATCCTTAATTAACTGTCTTTTCTTCGCTTTGTTCTTATTCTCCTTTTCTTCTGCTCCTCCTCACTGATCTCCTCAACTCCATTGATCTCTTTATTTCTTTCTCTCTCTTTCTTTCTCTCTCTCTCTCTCTCTCTCTTTTTTTCTTTCTTTCTCTTTTTTTCTTCTCATTGTTCTCTTCCTTCTCCTTGTTCTTCATCTTCTTTTTCTCATTGTTCTCTTCCTCTTGTTCTTCATCTTCTTTTTCTCATTGTTCTTTTTTCTTGTTTTTCTTCTCATTGTTTTTCCTCCTGTTTTCTGATTGTTGTCGTTGTTGTTCTTTCTCTCCTCCTTTTTCCTCCTCCTTTTTCTCTTTGATCTTCTTCTCATCTTTCTCCTTGTTGCTCCTCTCATTCTTCTTTTATCTCCCTCTTTGCATCGTTCTTCTTGATGTTCTTACTCTTCTCGTCATTCTCCTCCTCCTTGTTCTTCCCGTTTTTCTTCCTGTTGTTGTTCTTCTCAATGTTCTTGTATTGTTCTTCTTCTCATTGTCCTCCTTCTCCTTGTTGCTTGTCTCCTTCTCCATTTTCTGTTCTTCTTGATGTTCTTGTTCATTCTTGTTGTTCTTCTTGTTCTTCTCCACCTCCTTCATCTTTGTTTCCTTCTTGTTATTGTTCTTCTTCTTTTCGTGGGTTTCTCCTTCTAATTGTTCTTCTTTGTCATTGTCTTCATCTTCTCTTCCTTCTCCCCCTTTCCTTTGTTTTGTTGTAGCCTAATTGTGTTTTTCATGGATGGTTGGAACAGATTGAATTTGAGATCATATGACGGACTACAAGACTCTTTGTCAGTGTTCAGGTCAAGTTATTCTCGACTCTGATTAAACCTCATAGAAGACCAGTATTTGAGACCAGTATTAATAATATATGGCATGAAACACAATTAAAATAATGTAATCTTAAAATATGCTGGACTGGAAAACACAATTACATCATTAACCTGTTACTCCACTTGATAACTTGACTTTTTTCCCCTCACTCTCTTTTGTGTGTCAACCAAAGATGCAGGAAAATTCATTGCTTTAATGATTTTAAGTCCGTTCTAATTACTTAATGGTTTATGCATGTATTATGTGTTATTTTCAGTGGTAAAAATACCAAATTGAGATCTGGATTGTTATGAGACGATTAGAGATCTCTCTCATTTTTCTTATTCCCCATTCCTCTTTTTGGCAAAAAAATGAGCTTTTTATAACTGTAAATAGGTTAGTGGGTTCAACGTAAATAAATAAACCTAAAAAGAGTATGAATAAAAACGTGCAGCCAAGCTTGGGCTGTATTCTTAAGGGAATGCCTCACACCAACGCTGGCTTTATGTTTAATACCGAGATCTTGGCTGTTTTTCAACGCACTGAATTCAGAACAATCACATCTCGTCCAAACGCATCCAGAAAATCCAGCTGAACGCTGGATGAGACCCTCGGGTGTGTGTTTTCTGATGGTGCTGGTCGCTGATCAGACTCCTCAGACCGTGTTGGCTGCCAAAAATCATCTTCTTGACAGGTTATTGTTAACAGGATAAAGATGCATGGATATCGGGATTCCCTATGAAGACCTGATCTGGTTTAACCTGATTCAACAACTGACCTGTTGAGTTTTTTTTTCTGTTAATTTCTCCATAGGCTTTTCAGAGAAGTCATTTACTCTCCCTCTTGTCTTTCCACTGAACATAAAAGGAGAATTTTGAAGACTTGCTTTTTGAAGCTTGAAACGTCCCAGTTCATTGTAAGTGCATGAAAAGCCTTCAGATTTCTTCCTTTTGTGCTCCGAGGGAGAAGGAAAGTCAGTGTGAGTATTTATTTTTGAGTGAACTAATTTTCAATCAAGTTTTCAAAGCTTTGAACCGAACTGATCAGTTCAGGGATGAATCATGAGGTTACAACATCTGATTTCCCAGCAAAAAGATTGAACAAGGTGAAGATAATGATAGAGTCGGATGAGAAAAACTAGCCTCTGCCTACAAAACTCTAAACATCCCTCTTCCTGTTTCCATGGTAACAGTGACATCTCCCATTGGCTGATCTTGCTTTTACAGTGTTAAACAAACCATTTGTGACCCTGGATCACAAAACCAGTCATAAGGGTACATTTTTCAAAATCTGACAACTTCTGAAAGATGAATAAATGAGCTTTCCATTGATGTATGGTTTGTTATGATAGGGCAATATTTGGCCGAGATACAACTATTTGAAAATCTGGAATCTGAGGATGCAAAAAAATCAAAATATTGAGAAAACTGCCTTTAAAGTTGTCCAAATGAAGTTCTTAGCAATGCATATTACTAATCAAAAATTAAGTTTTGATATTTACAGTAGGAAATTTACCAAATATCTTCATGGAACATGATCTTTACTTAATATCCTAATGATTTTTGGCATAAAAGAAAAATCAATAATTTTGACCCATACAATGTATTTTTGGCTATTGCTACAAATATACCCCAGCGACTTAAGACTGGTTTTGTGGTCCAGGGTCACATTTAAAAAAGTCATGAACCAGAATTCTTTTCAGAACTATTTTTTTTTAAACTATTTTTTTATTTTATTATTTTAGCAGAACAGAATGGTTTTGAAGAAACATATTTTTGCAAAAGTATTTTATTCTTTTATTTTATTGTTATTCAGTTCTTTGTAATGACAAATCAGCCTAGAACTGAATGATCACTGAATCATTTGGAGATGTTATTGAATTACCAGCTGACTCTCTCACTGATCATCATCATTTTGAGTCCTATCTGACTCGACCTGAGAATGGTTGATGAGTTGTACCTACACAACCTGTCATTAATTAAATCTCTCGAGTCTTATGTAATCATGTGTATCTAAAGATACACATTTAAGAACCTCAGAGCGTCTGTCTTGAGGAGTTTATTCGTTATCAACCCCTAAATATCCATTTTAATCTTTAATGCTGTTTTTATTTCTGGAATCTCATTGAGCTGTATTGCATATGGAATATGAATCGTGATATTCATAATTTGTGATGCCTTTGAATGAATGGAAATGATTGCACTGCCATCTGGATTGAGAACAGCATTAGTTTCACTCACAATTTTGCTCCGTTTGTTTTCCAAATGGCGAATATTAATAACCACATGTCTTGCTGTAGATGATGAGCCGTGAGTCTGTTGAACCTTTTTGTTTTCCCAGATGTTATTGGACCGGCGTGACGGGCTGCTTTGACTTTCTGTCAGGACGTTCTCTTGCATCTTTAGATAAACCTGAGCAATCTCTGACCTCGACAGGTTGTCTGTTTCTTCACTATAGCTGTGCTAAAACTCCATTATTAGACGTCTGTGTTGTGCTTTGCCTCTTATTTGGTTCAGTATCTCTGTGTCTGTAATTATTCTGCAGGCTGCTTGATTGCATTTCTACAAGCTGCCTGTTTGTTCTGAATGCATGAGTGATGCTGCTTCAGAACAGAGACAGACAAGTTGTACTAGTGCTGTTCCACAAGCGTCATTGTCTACATAGGCAGCTTCCTACTAAGGAGACATTCACACAGCCTTTCTGTCTATCAGAGTTTTTAAAAACTTTTTTGGCCACAAAGCCAAACATTTCAGTAGTTGATACAAACACTAAGCTTAAGACTAACTTTTTCCACAAGCACTTAATTCATACATCAGAAACAAAAAATGTAAAAATGTCTTTTTTGCGTTTCCTTCTGCTTTAGATGTGTACTAGGTTTATACTATAAACTTGGCATTATGTACTAGGCCTAATTATATTGTTCTCTCTTATTGAACTAATTTATTTAAAAAGTTAAATATGAATAATAGCATGTAGTCTTCAGGTAAACCTGGTGGTTTTCTTTTATTCTTGTCAATATTGTTGTTCGGTATTAAGTACACTCTTAAAAATAAAGGTGCTTCACGATGCCATAGAAGAACCTTTTTGTCTAAATTGTTCCATAAAGAACCTTTAATATCTGAAGAACCTTTCTGTTTCACAAAATGTTCTTTGTGGTGAAAGAAGGTTCTTCAGATTATAAAAAGGTAAGCAAGAGATGGTTCTTTAAAGAACCTTTGACTGAATGGTTCTTTGTGGAACCAAAAATGGTTCTTATGGCATCGCTGTGAAGAACCATTTGAAGCACCTTTATTTTTAAAAGTGTAGAAGGTTCATCAGGCACATTCTTATTGCAAAATAAACTGACTGTTTGCATTTTATATCTTACTAAGATGGATATTTTGACCAAGAACATTTGTCCATGCACAAGTGCATTACAGTAAGTTGCAAATATGCATATGAGCATTTAAATGCAGCCGGTTTTACTCAGACAGTCAGTGGGTTTAGTTTATATTTGACACTACAGACATTGTAGAAATATTATTTATATGTTTATATTTAATTTTTAATATTTAATTAATATTAATTTATTTTAGTATATTTGATTTATTTTTATTTATATTTTGTTATTTGCTTATTTTTTCATTTTTATTAATATTTATTATATGTTTATGTAATTTATTTAAAAAGCTAATCAATTTTATGCATTTAGATTTAACTGCTGAAATGGATAAATGTAAAATTTTGTATTTATAAAATATATTAAAAAAATTAAATAACAGTACACACACACACAGCATATGTAATAAAGTATAATATAGTAAATAGTTTTTCATCATATATATATATATATATACATGATACAGCAATAAGAGCACTGCAGTAGAGTGTGTCTGTGCTGCTGTCTATGTAGGCAGCACACTAGGGGTTTGGAACGGCTCCTGTGGCTGAAGGAGATTTGAGGCCAGTGTAGCAGAACAATCTACCGCAGTGCCGCTGCAGCCCGACCTCACCTTCTTATCCTCTCTCTCTCTGTGTCTGTGCTAAGCCTGAGTCTCACTGGGTCTCAGCTGGCGGATCGAGCCCATTAGCCGCTCGTGTGCTGTGTTCGGACAGTGCCAGGGGTTGGATCATGTCTCTTCAGCGCTGATCCAGTCATCCTCAGCCGTTACTGGCACCGACACTGTGATGTAACACAATCTGTTTCACATACAGATGGGCCACAGCACTGAGGCCAGGGTTTCAGCATTAGTGCTCATGTATTATCTCTGTTTCTCCTCCAGACTGAAGGAACACAGTTTAAATACACTTTCCATTAAATGTACGACCCTTTGGCTCCATATGCTAGATATAATCCCACTTTTACCACTTTGCAGCCAGCAGAAATATCACCCAAAATAAAAAAAATAGTCATGATTTAGTTAGTTTTATTATTTTATATATATTTTCGTTTTACTTTGTGGTACCAAACCCCAAAATGGGAGAATTTTGAGCTGATCCTGGCAGCTCTTTATATAAACAGTACAGTCTTTTTGTCTTAAAAGTAAAGCTTTCTCATCTGGTGCAGATTGAAAACAATGAAATCGATCTATGAAAATGATTAATCGATTCATCTAGTATCAAATGAGCAGACAATACTGAGGCAAGCCTATAAAATATTATATTATCAGTCTTATATTTTGAATAAAGTCTTATGCCTTCTGAGAGGCAATGTAGATTTACATTTATTAGGTTGAATTGTTTATAGAAACACATTTGTGCCCATTTCAGATTCACATTTTAAATAATGATTATTCATACGCGTTTTTATAAAGATGTTGATTTTTTTTTCTTCCTCTTCTTTTTTTTTTTTTTTTTTTTTAATATTATATATTTTATAGTATTATATTATGTTGTATTTAATTATTGTATTTTTATTTATTTATTTAAATGTATGATTATTAGTATTATTGTTTTTCAGTATAATATAGTATGTTGTATTTTAATTTATTTAAATATATTATTAATTTGATTATTCTACTTTATATTATGTATTTTATAGTAGTATTATTAGTATTATCATTATTATTATTACTCGCCCAAAGGCATTTTTAATAATAAAATTATGTATAATAAATCTAATAATAATCATCATAGTTTGTTTTTATTATTAGGCATTATAAAAGTCACATTTTGACCCAAATTGAAGTCATCATTTACTGCAAATCTTCCTCTTTCCTCTTATTTACTGCTAGAAATCTGCATAGATGCTGGCCAATCATAATAGTTGTGCAGATACTGTCCAGTCACGTTTGAACTAGTGATTGCAGAAACTGGTTGAATGGTGGCTGTCTCGTCTGATAATGCGACTAATTACTATATAGGTAAAACATTCATCCATCTTAGTAACATTGCATTGAATCTACCTGCATGTGTTCAAACCTACAACCTCAGATCATTAGCAGTTAGACATCTGTTTCCCATCAGTCAGAAAACTCCCACACAGACGTCTGTCACCGGTGTGGCACAAACACTCGACTCCCCTGTGCTAGCCTGAAATCAGTTTTTAGATGTAGCTGAAATGATCCGTCCTGTTTTTAGTGCCGCGGATCTGTGTGGGCTGTTTAGATTTCCCATGGTTCCTGCCTAGGTGTTGGCGGCAGTGGGCCGCAGAGGGGAATGGCTGTTGCCGGCGGAGCGTGTGAGAGCAGGTGAGCGCTGGGATGAGTGGGCTGATTCAGACGGAGGAGAGGAGTTGGGCGCTCATCAAACGAGTGTCTAGTGTTCCATTGCGTCAGACGATCTGCATTATATAACCGCACTCAGTATGAGGCCGAGGAGACTGTCAGATGATGCTGACTGCTTTCATATCTGCTTGTTGTCTCAGTGTTGATGAGAGGGTGATGATTGTCCATTTGAATACTCTAAATGTTGAGGGAAATGTTGGAGAAAAAACAGAGACTGTGCATTTGTATAGCTTTACTGCAGTAATAATAGTAATAAATTAAATTAAAATATTAAATTATTATTATTATTATTATTTTATTATTATTATTATTATTATTAATGGTCAAACGATATGGCTTTTTCGATGGCTGATACCGATAACTTAAAGAGGAGAGTGACCGATAGCACATATGTAAAATATGTGATAAGTATGATGAGGTATATGTAAAAAATTTGTATATATATAATTAAAGTAACATGCGTAACAATTGCTGCAATGAAATTTAGATGTATTTTACATATTTACTGACATTTATCAGCCGATACCGATCATTTAAAAATGTAAAATATTGGCCAATGTACCAGCCTTGCATATATATTTACTAAATTAGAAATCATAACTTGTAAAATGAATCAATATGAAAAAATTAAACTGAACTTGGTTAAAAAAAAATTAGCTAGTATTTTTCACAAAGAAATAATTAAAACCATTAATAGTTTGCTTAGTTTGAAATCAAGGATTTAAAGATTATGCCCACATCTACGCTCGGGTGCACTGTCAAAATAAAAGTCTCTTCCTGTCGCTGTCAAAAAGTTGCCTCCGACACATATCGGCGATAGCGATAATTTATTGTCAAATATCGGCCCATATATTAGCCGTGGCAATATATCAGTTAACCAGTAATTACTATTATTATTAATTATAAATCAGGGCTTGACGCTTACCTATTTCCCAAGCAGCACATGTGCTCCTAAGTTGAAAAATTTAGGAGCGCATTAAAAACAATTTAGGGGTGCAATGCAAATTTTTCAAATTAGGTGTTTTAGCTTAATAAGGGGATATAAAGAGACATTTACAAGCACAGTTATTTAATTTATCAGAATACAGAAAGTACAGAAGGTTTTTAAATAATTTAGCTTCAGACTCCATTTAATAGGTTAATTATGTAATTTGTTATAGTCCTATTAAACTGTATGTACATTAGGTATGTGACGGTATCAGATTTTCACAATAGTCATTGAAGCTTTTGTCACGGTATATGTTTTTTTGTTTGTTTGTTTTTTGCGCAATATAGGCCTATAATTTCTAAGTGAAAAAAGTGTTGTCCTCCTAACAGGTTAAATAACTTTAATAAAGATCTTTTACTAAAGAAAGACTTTATCAAAAAAATACACAAAAATATAAAGTAAACAAGTGTTTCAAGATTAGAGTGCAAAAGATTGTTCAAACGAACGAAAGAACAATAGGTAACACTTTACAATAAGGTCTCATTTGTTAACTTTAGTTAAAGCAGGTTAACATTAACAATGTGCAATAGCTAATTATTGCAGTGGTTAATATTCTTTGTAAATGTTGATTAATAAAAATACATATTTATGTAATATATATGTTAGTTAATGTTAGCTCCACTGAAAAATATTAGCAGACACAACTTTTGATTTTATAATGTATTATTATATTAAATTTGTAATTAAGATGAACATGATTAATAAATTCAGTCATTGTTTTTCATGTTAACTAATGGAACCTGTTAAGTGTTACTAAACAATAACAAATCCACTGTTCCCCATTATAGATCAGTGGATAGGCCATGTTTTAGGTTAGAATTTTTTTTTGAAAATAAATAGCTCATTAAGTATTTAAGTATTTGGTGCTATTGTGAAGACTAAAGTGAATCTAAAAATCTAAATGACTGAAACATTATTTACACAGTTAGGAAAGTAGAGCAGCTGCTTTGTTTACAGGGTTACCGGGGTAACGGCAGCGTCAGCGCCCTCTAGTGGTGAATGTGCATTTCATTCAGCGTGTCTCCTTCACTCGCTCCGTCTTTCTTCTCATCTGTGCTAATTTAAATTAAAAACCGTTGCCTTTTTAAAGTTAAGTAATCATATAAGGCTGTATCGCTACTTTCCATAAATAAACTGAAGAAATTAATGCGTTTGTTATAGGCTACTATATAAGTTAGGCTGTTTTGTATTTTGTATTGTATTCGCACTCATGCTCCTAAATACATTTTCCAGTTCACACACATCTATTTTTAGTCGCAAATGCGAGTGAAATGCTCGCACTGTCGAGCCCTGTAAATATGTAATTTTTCCATAATAATAATAAAAAAAAAAAACTTTTTTTTTTAAATTTCTCTGAAATTAAATAGTTAAATTTTACAAAGAAATAGTTAAAACATAAATAGTTTGCATAGTTCAAAATGAAGGATTTAAAGGTTATGCTTGCATGTGCACTCAGGATTTGCCGTTCTTAGCACGGTCAAAATAAAAGCTTTTATTGACACTTATCGGCCGATACCGATAATTAAAAAAATTTAATATCGGCTGATGTATGGCAATATATTGGCCAACCAATATGTATTATTATTATTTAAGTATAAATATATATTTTTTTCTTTAAAAAATAAAATAAAAATAAAAGTATTGTCCCATTGCTGTCAAAATAAAAGCTGTTTTTGACACTTATTGGCTGATACTGATAATTAAAAAAATGTCAAATATCGGCCAATATACGGTAATATATCAGTCAACCAATAATTACTATTATTATTTAAGTATAAATATAGCATTTTTTTCTTTAGAAAAAACTTGACTCTAGAATGTTAGATTTTTGTGTAGTTAGAATGAGTATAAATAATCTTATCTGTTTCATCTTCTCCTCAGGTTCTTCATCAGGATGTTGCAGTGATTGAGGTGAAACATCTGGTCATGATGATGTGGAGTTTTGGGAACCCGACCTGTACGAGTCAGGCCAACTGTTACAGCAATGCTTCCAAAGACTACTGCTACTCAGCCCGGATCCGTAGTACCGTGCTGCAGGGCCTGCCCTTCGGAGGGGTTCCCACTGTCCTCGCGCTGGACTTTATGTGCTTCCTGGTAAGTGTCCTGTATGGAAAAATGTGCACCATGTCTTTGAGCTCTGCCTGTAGAAGAAGACAAGAATAGTTTGATATTAGCTGTAAAATACCCAAACACAGCAAAATTATTATTAAAATGTTCATCTATGTTGTACATCTAATAGTGAGAATTGGCATTTCATGATGACAAACTGAGCCTTTTCCTGTCTACATGCAGTCAATTTAATCCATCTATTAATCATGCTGTTTTTTTTTAATCGTTTAGACCGATCTAAATTTACACTGCAGTGCTGTGCTGTTCTAATGGAACAGAATTTCAGAATGTTAGCCTTGGCACCAATGGATTGACCCACATTTCTGGTTGTCTGGTCAGAGTTATATTTACATGATCTCTTCATATGGAAAAATCAAGCGACCTTGCATTTTGAATGTACAGGGGCAGACAGAGCTGAAGCGAGTGGCTGTCAGAGCTACGTAACAGCAGTAGTTTAACCTACTAACTCTGTCTGCTCAACTCAGCACCTTGGCTGCCCTCTTGACCTACATTTCTCACTGTTGTCTTCAGTTGCGAGCTGCACATCAGTGTAAACGGCAAACGTGTTCATCTCTGCTCAGGTCAATATAAACCTGAATAAAAGCCCCTAACCACATCAGCAGAAAAATTAAGCCTTGATTTATCCTCAGATTTATTAATAGCATTTTTCTTTTCTTCATTCTGATAACCGTTGTTATCATCAGGGTCTAAATAGATGACCACAGTTGGGTAGAACAGAATTATTGTTGTCCAAGTGCTAAACTTCATTGATCGAAACAGCAGATTTATCAGGATTTTCTAGTTATAGTGCCCCCTATGGACAGAATTAGATGAAAATTGGTGCGTTCCCTTAAATTGTCCTGATGTTCTTATGTACCAGATGTCACTAAGTTTGATCATTGTGTTCAGAAGATACATTCATTAGTAGAAGTAGGTTGTGGCCAAACATTTAATTGGCTTGTGTTTGCGTGCGGAATGAATTAAGAAATTTCATGTCACAGTAATGATTTATTTCACAATATGCTTGTAAACATTTGGCCTTGAGCACATTTCTTTTAACTGAATTTGTGTATTAGCTTGACTTCTCTCTTTATCACATGGCTGATTGTCTCTGTATCTCCATCTCTCAGGTTCTTCTTTTTGTCTTCTCCATCTTGCGGAAAGTGGCATGGGATTACGGCCGTCTGGCCCTGGTGACCGATGCTGACAGGTAAGGACATGTCGCTGTCAAACCTGCCTGATTTGTGGGTGTCATTTGGATGTCAAATTGAATGAATTCTCATTGACGTGCAGTCTTCGATTCTTCTTTATATTCTTTGTAGAAGATGTGTGTATGGTGTTTTACTTGGAAAATACCAAGCAAAAGAAAACTGGGGTGAAAAAGAGAGCATTTCATCCTGCCGTTATTTGAATCTCATGTACACAGTCTGAAAAATGACAGGGTTTGGCAGATGTGGAGAAAATCCCCAGAATCCCTGTTCCACACTGTGAACTGAAATGACCAGCATCAGTGGACATCATCTCATCCAATCAATGAAGTCCTCTCATAGAGTACCACCTATGGTGGCCAGAAGGTGCCAATAATGGCCGCAAACCTGATGTTTGAGTAGAATCACTGAGATTAACCATCACTTTCTGCTAACCACAGATCTTAAGAACACATCTGAGTAAACAGAAAGACCACCACCTCTGGTTACTGATGAAATGGTCTTTCTGTGTCTCATGGGATGAAATTTAGGTCTGTTTTTTAAAAAATGAGAATCTTACAAAAAAGTAACCTCCTTGGTTTTCAGACCCATGCCCATTGCTCTATTTATGCCAAATAAAGACAAGTACACAGCTCAACAACAACTCAAATTATAGCCACAATTTGCTATCTTGAGGGTCTAAATTAATGGCAAAAGTTGAGAAAATTACCACAGTTTGGTAGAACATAAAAATTGCTGTCCGAGAACTGAACTTCCTTGATCAAAGTTGCATATTCATAAGGATTTCCTAGTTATAGCGAATTGGATGAAAATTGGTGTGTCCTCAAATTTTCCTGATGTTAATATGTACCAAGTTTAATTAAGTTTGAGCATTGCTTTCAGAATTTACGTCATTTAGTAGAAACAGGCCATGGCCAAACATTTAATTGACTCATGTGTGCCGAATGAATTAATGAATCTCAATCCTCTAAATGATGTTCTTTCAGGAGTGTCTCTTGATGACGCTAGTAGTTTTGGATCGTTATAAATCAGGTTCTGCCTCATAGATAGTCTTCGTCCATCTGTACACCCCACGTGTGCTTTTGCCCAGTCTCACAGCTTGAATATCCAGGTGCAACTAAACGCACCCAAAAACCTTCATGAGCCGCTGATGTTTCTTTGGCAGGGAAGGAAGTGAATTAAAAACCGCTCACACAAGCCATCTGCTTCATGAGACAGTGGGTTTCATTATCGCTGAGCATATTTGCTTTGTTTCTGCTGCTGTCTGTGCACATCACCACTGTGTTTCTATTTTCACTCTGCTCTTCCTCCTCTTGCTTTTCTTTGTTTAGTGCTTTTTTTCCCCCTTCCCTCGCTGGTGCGGTTGCTGGATATAGACAGAGCCGCTGGCATTGTCTTTTTTTAACTTACATAAGTGCCACATACATAATTTTAAAGACTGAGCTTGTAAGTGCTGTAGTTTAATCTGGTGATCACTAACCAGTAACCTACCCTGGTACTACCTTGATTTTTTGGGGCATTAAGTGAGGGGTACCATTTGCATATTTGTGATTCTGTAGGCTTTGAAGGCTGTTGTATAAATTGATTTCTTGTTAAAAGTCTAACTGTTTGATGCTTTGCTTCTTCCTGTAGTAGAGTGGAAACAGGAAATCGAGCTTTGATAAGCTTCCTACTGGGTTCGTAGGGCAATTTTGCTTCTCCAGCTCCCTTCTTGCTGTCTTCCACTGTGTACATTCGTCCATCCTCTCACTCAATCTCTCATTTCCGTCATCTATGACCAAAGGCAATTTAAAAATGCGTTTGACTTTTGTATATTGATGTGGTTTGTAGATTACAGTGTTTCTGGGTCGCTGTGTGCTGCTGACTGCACAGCGTCCGTCTGTAATTACAGCGACACGCTCCAGAGGAAAGACCCTTGAAATTGCTGATTCTGTGTTTGCCACATGGACTGTACATTAAACATGAGACTGCAGTTTACGCTCCTGTGACTGTAGGGTTCATAATGAACAGATTTACACGCCAGTGCTGAAGTGAAAGCACAGCTGTAATGTGGTGTAATTGAGCCGCTTTAAGCAGCTGTTGTCATTAAATGAGTATCCTAGACGCATTGAAACATCACAGAAATGTATGTGCATTGCAGCTTTTGACTGAGCACACTAGGATTGGGTCGTCATTATATTTTGGTATTTGACTGTACTGCAGCTAATGTTATTTTACATTTTATTTTGTTTTTCTTTAATATATTTTTAATATTTTATTTTTATATATATATATATTTTTAAATTTTTAATTTTATATTATTTGTGTATTTTTTTTTTATTTTAAAATTTTATTCAAAATGTTACTTTTTGTTTTAATATTTTTTTTTATTTTGAATTTTATTTATTTTCCTTTTAGTTTATGCATTTTTATCTTTATATTATTTAAAATGTTTTTTTTTTTTTTTTTTTTTTTTTTTTTTTACTTTGTATATTTTATATTATGTTTACTTTTTATTTTACTTTTTATCTTTTTTATAGATTTTGTATTTATTTATTTTGTTTTAATTTGTATATTTTTATTTTATTCCTTTGCAATAAAGTATTGTAATTGCACATGTTGTCCTCTTTAAAGTATATTGGGAGATACTGATATGTTCTCAGTAGGGCTGGGTAAAAAATATTGATATCTCGATTTTAATCGATTCTCATTTTTACGGCACGATATCGATTCTTAAATCCCAAGAATCAATTAGTGTAGCCTGCTTTCAGTTAATGGATGGAACATTGAAGGGCACCTCCCATCCAATAAATCGCAAAAAGCATTGTGCTTTGGTACTTTTAATATGAAACAAAGTCTCAGATTTCAAATTCTGTTCATTGTATTGCAGTATTCAAACAATAAATGCCGTTTTGGCACTGTTTAATGTAGAGTGACAGATCGCTGTAACGCCTCAGTTCTACAGACGCAGCAGCGCGTAGCGCACGTGACCTGATCATCTCCTCCACATTAATACCAGTTTCAGCACAAAATAAACATGACTAAACATCCGAAGGTAAGTTAAAAGAACGAGTACAACTTTACAATCCGTATCCTGTCTCATGTAATCGCTCAATCAGTGTTTCTTCCGTGCAAAGACATCAATATAACGGCTTGTAAACAATGTCACGTAACGTCACATTTACCTCAGAAAAAAACATAGGTGACCATAAACTCATTAGTCGGCTAGAAAAATAAACTGTAGAGAGGGGCATATGTTGTTTAAAATGTTTAAAACATTAGAATATATTACAGATCCCAATTTAAACACTGTGTGAATGTTATAATAAATGTATAGTAGGGTAATTAATGTTATCATTATTATTGTCTTATTTTTTATTTTATTTTACAGAACAACAGTAAAATTTCAATACTAACATTTATGAATGTTGATGGAGTTGTTGCTTTTTCTTAGATTTTATTTTGTCAGAAACCCGCAGGAAGATCTGTGCTTCTTTTTGTTGACAACAGCATGCAGATATTTAAATGATTCTCATTACGAATTTGGGAAGATGTTTGTCGCACATATCACATTGTCACATGTCTTTAAAAAAAAAAACTAATAAAAATGTTACTGAGCAAATGACGAGTAACAATGTTTTAGCGCAGATTTTTCTCGCACTTTGGACTTTGAACCCTGGCGCCGCGAGCTCATCACTATTTGAATACATGCAGTCCGTGCGTGTATTAGAAAACATAACATTCTGCAGTTTATTTATTAATCGTTTGAGGCCATTTCACGATTACAATCATCACAGTAACCATGCAACAATCGCCCTTCCTCTTCTCATCGGAGACATGAGATGCAGCACTAAGCAGTCTCTCGCTGTCGGTGCTTCGTGCTTGTAATGTTTTTTGCGTCTTTCTCTGACAGTTTTAAATACTTTCACACTGCAGACACATTTGCTGCATTAGTGCGCGCCTCTATTTGATCGCGTCATGTCATTGTTCGGTACAATTTATTCGGTCTTTTCGCTTATTCGGCCGAACACCGAAATAGTTTTTTTTGCTATATTCGGCCGAACAATTTCGGTTGCCGAACATTCGGTGCATCCCTAGAATAAATCCATCAAGTTTTATGACAGCCACAATTTAAATGTTTATAGCCTATTTCAAAAAAACGAATAAAAGTAACTATTATTTTAAAATCTTCATTGTGTAATTTTAGCAGTTGTGTAGACTGCAAATCAGTCAGTTTTAACCTTCAATATTATAGTAATGTAGCTAGTACCAACTGACTCTCATGTATATTTTACAGCATTAGTTGATTTTTTTTTTTTTTTTCTTGAGAAAATTTGGCATGTAGCCTACTGTACCTGATATATATCCAAAAGAATCGATATTGAATCTAATCGAAACGAATTGGTAATGGAATCGAATCGCAAGCTTGTGAATGAGAATCGAATCAAATCATGAAATTTGTGTCAAAACCCAGCCCTAGTTCTCAGATATATCATGTTTCTCAACTTCTCCCCTAACGCCGCTCTATTTCCACAGCTGAAGCTCTGACAGCTGCAGTCTTCAGAGATTTATTGATCTGAATGAATTCAAGCTTATTTTTTCCTTCCTCTTTTGTTTTTTTCTTTCCTTCCCAAGACAGAAGAGAAGATTCAGCGGTCTGGAGGAGCGGGAGTAGTATGTTCAGTTATTGTTCCTCTGCTTTATTCTGCTCACTGAAGAACTAACCACACACTTCTTCTGATAAACTTGTGTATGTGTGTGTGTGTGTGTAATGGTTTGTAATTGTGGGGGTTCCTCACCTTTTTCTAACACACAAGATGTTGCTGTCTGTGTGTGATTGCTCTCCTGAGTGTTTTCTCTCACTGCTCGCCACACATATATATTCCTCTGGTGTGTGTGTGTGATGTTTGACTCATGAGTGTAAATTTGGCTTTCCGAAGGGCCTCTAACATACGAGTGTCAATAACCGCCTGCCCTTCATGTCTCTTTTTGTGACGTGTGTTATTTGACTACAGTAGGAGGAAGGAACGGAGTAACTATGAGCCTGTACGCAGGTAAAAGAGCTTTAGCGTGTCTTTCTGACCCGTTGTGACCCCAAAAGTGGATCCAAAGAGACCCCTGAGTATTGTGAGTCGTCCTGCCCTTGTGAATGTGTATCATCTCATGTAGAGTGATTTGGTGATCATAGGTGGATATGATCTCCACAACGGAGCTGCTGAGGTCATTTTAGTTGTAGATGACGGTGTCCTTGTTCTCCCTGAGTTGCCCTAGTGGTCCGAAGCAGCGAATTAGTCAATTTAAAATTGATTTAAAGGAATATCTCACCAAAAAAATTAAAATTCTGTTAGAATTTTATTCACCCTCATGATGTTCCAAAGTAGGGATGAGTCACAAAAGGTGACTAGTCAACCAGCAAATGAGTTATCAGGCTGTTTATCCGTTTTATTTTTGTTTTTCTTGGTGTGCATATAAGAATTTATGTAATAAAAAAGGAAATGTAAGAAATATTATATAGTATAATATTATACAGTATTTTTTTAATATTTTTTCATTTTTATATTTTAGTTTTAATTTGTTATTATTATTATTATTATTATTTTATTTTGCTTTAATTTTGTTTTTTTTCTATTTATTTTATTTTATTTTCACATTGCATCTTTAATTTTTTTATTGCCTAAAAAGGACAAAAAACTAAAAAAAAACAACTATAAAGCATCTTTGAAGTAGTCCAGACATGGACTATAAAAGTAGTCCAGTGACTTCTGCGCTATCCCTATACATACACTATAAATCACAAGTTGTATAGAATTTCATTAGTTTTAGCTCTAAACCAGCAGAGTCTGTTCATGGCATCAGCAGAGTTTTTTTGCCGCACAAACACTGCTGTCTTATTGATTTGATTTGATTGACAGGTGATGTGTTGACGAATGAAAACAAGTGTAGAAACAGCTTGGACTCAGTTCAGTGTGTTACTCAGTGCTGAGGTCAGGAAACGCTCAACTCAGGGATTTATTTTTATTCATTTGTTAAATGTTCATTCTGACCCGGTTACCTTTTGAACCGCTGTTCTTTTCACTGCATTTGAGACGCAGCAGTGCTTGTGTTTCAGAGAGGACGATTCCTGTGTCCCTCACGGATCCTTCTTATTCTGTTAGTCTAATGAGTCTGTCAGTCATCCAGACCTGCACCGGAGAAACCACGGTAATAATGTGTTTGACAGGATCCTTTTTCAAACTGTGTCAGTGCTGTTCTGGAATCGTTTCTCACAAAGAAAAAGAGGATCCGGCCCTTTAAACCTGCTGGTTTTCAACTAGGAACTAGTAATGTCAGAGATAATGTCCTCAACAAGTACAGCTCGGTATGAAACATTCATCAAAACTAGTGAGCAATGCTTTAAAACGCATAAATAAATGAATTTAGGTGCTAAAATGTGTTCCTAAATGAGTAATCAGGTTGATAAATTTATCTATATAAAAAATTATATTTTTAAAAAATCAGTAAATGTGAGATTATATAATATTTTAAAATGAATCTTTAATTGCGGTTTATTTTTGCATTTTTATTTTAAAGTGCATAAATAAATTGCTCAAATGTATTAGTAAAGTGTAATCAATTTAATAAGCTTATTTTATTTTTGTCTTTATAATAATTAGATAATAAAAAAACAGGAAATATGTATATATCAGCCTAATTGTATCAGACTTTATTTTATTTTATTTTTTTTATTTTAATTTTTATAGAAATAAATAAATAATTGACTTTGGATTTAAATGTTTAAGATGTTTGTAGCCTCTAAACACTCAAAACTGAGTCTAAGGAGCATGAGCATCTTCCTGTCAGAGTGGGTTAGATCTGTGTTTGTGCTGCGGTGTTTTGGTAGATTAGGCTTCATCTCAACTGTGGGTTAATATCTTTTAGCATACAGAGGGAAACATGCTTTACAGATGTATCCTCTGTTCCTCACGCCCGTAAATCCTTAATATCCCATCTACCCTGAGATGAGACTGACCTATATTTGCCTCAGTGGACCTGAACGTTTAGGCTTTCTGACTGTCCGGCTCCGCTCGGCCTTCAGAATAACCAAAAACACCCACTTCAACTCTTCAGAAGACCTGAGCCAGTGTTTCTCACTTTATTCAAGTTCAAGCTCAAGTTCAAGTTGAGCTTTATTGTCATTCCGCTACATGTGGGGACATACAGTGGAACGAAATGTCGTGCCTCACAGGACCACGGTGCTACATAAATACAGACATACAACACTATAAACCTATACACAACTAACCTACTGACAGATTTTGATTTTGACAGATAAATATACTATATATAAAATGTTAACCTATACATAAACTAAAAAATACAAACTATACGAATGCTTCACATAAATACTGTACATGTGCAGAGAGAAACATCGTGAGTCAAGCAGCTGGCTGGGGAACAGTACAAGATGATTTGTAGTGCATGAGCATGTAAACATACATATATTGCTGAGTCTTTTGTGGGATTGTGTACACAAAGCAGTGTGTGAAAGGTGTCTAGTGCACATAGAGGAGAGTGTGTTACTACAGGTGGTTTGTATAGGCCCACTCACCTGTGTGTAGCACACTTCGAATTGCACAAAAAAAAGTCTCAGACTTTTTTTATTTTTTTTTGATGTGTCAGTCAGTCATATTCTTTCTCTTTTTCCTTCTGCTTTCTGTCTCTTGTTTGTGTGTGTGTACAGTGTGGCTTCAGCTCTTCATTCTGAAACGCCGGACCGATACGAACGTCTCACCTCCGTCTCCAGCTCGGTGGATTTCGAACAGCGAGATAATGTAAGACACCTGTCAATCACTCCTTTGGCTCTGCCCCCTCCTTCCATCTGCATCCATAAATTAATAATTTTATTCAGCAAGGATGCATTAAATTGATCAAAAGTGACAGTATAGACATTTATAATGTTACAAAAGATTTCTATTTCAAATAAATGCTGTTCTTTTGAACTTTCTATTCATCAAAGAACCTTGAAAAATAAAATGTATCACGGTTTGCAATAAAATATTGGACAGCACAACTGTTTTCAACATTGATAATAATCAGAAATGTTTGAGCAGCAAATCAGCATATTAAAATTATTTCTGAAGGATCATTCTGAAGACTGGAGTGATGATACTGAAAATTCAGCTTCGATCACAGCAATAAATTCCTTTTTACTATATATTTAAATAGAAACAGCTGTTTTAAATTGTACTAATATCTATCAATATTCCTGTTTTTACTCCAATAAATGCAGCATTGGTGAGCAGAAGAGACTTCTTTCAAACAAATCTTACTGACCCCAAATGTTTGAACGATAGTGGATGTGGTTTGCATTAATATTTTTATATATATAGTTTTTTTATGTATGTATCTGAAAGAAAAGCCAAGTTAAAGGGATGTTAAAGTAATTTATTTCGGGAAATAATTTACTTTCAATACGAGTTGGCGATTTGACTTTGACTTTGGATCAAACTCAATCAATGTCTTTATTACCCGTTTCCCTAAGGGCGTCTCCCAGCCCCTCTCGCTCCCCATGGACTCCATTGATTTTTCCATGCAACACTGACCTCACGTCAACGTTATATACGCTCGGAAAGAACATACGGCCTTTATAGAGGGCGAGAACTTCCTCCCTCCTTCATTTCATTTTAAATCACAGTCATGATGAACCAGCATTTCTGCGCTCGTTTTGGACGGCGTCCTTGAAAGTCCCCAGAAGCCTTCAGGAGAGAAACTGACTCAACAAAACCCCCAAATAAACTCCCTCAAACTGAAACCTCAGGATCCTTTGAAGTGATTTAGAGTAGTGCTCAATTTTTTTAATACGAAGGGCCAAAAATTACATTTGATTGAGGCGTGCAGGCTAAAAGTAAATGTTGCATTATATATAATCCAACTATAATGCTGTATATTAAACAACATTTTTTTTTATTATGAATGAATGAATGATGCATTTATATAGCGCTTTGTGTATTGCTGTACACCCAAAGCGCTTTACAATCATATGGGGGTCTCTCCTCAACCACCACCATTATACTTTCGTTTTACTTATATTATTTTGATCAACAATTAAAAGCAATATTGACACATCGGCCATGCAGCAATGTTGATGTTGACACAGAAAAACTGACTGGCCAATAGTTGAAAAAAATACCAAATATTGGCCAATATAGCGGCCTTGGCAATATCGACACATTGGCTAAACAAAAAACCAGATTGGCCAACAGTTAAAAAATGTCAAATATCCGCTGATATATCGGCCTTGGTGGTATCGACACATCTGCTAAACACAAAAACTGATTGACTGATGCAAAAAATGGCAATATTGACACATCGGCCATACAGCGATGTTGATATTGACACATTGGCCAAACAGAAAAACTGATTGGCCGATAGTTTAGAAAATGCCCAAAAATGGCTGATATATCGGCCTTGTTAATATAAACGCGTACGGCCAAACAGAAAAAACTGATTGTCCGATACCGATAGCAAAAAAATGGCATACAGCATATCGGCCTTGGTGATATCAACACATCTGCCAAACACACAAACTGATCGGCTAGTAGTTTAAAAGCTGTCAAATTTCGGTCGATATATCAGACATGGCAATATCGACACATCGGCCAAACACAAAAACTGATTGTCCAATGCTGATAATTGGAAAATGTCAAATATTGTCCGATATATCAGCCTTGGCAATATATCGGTAAACCACTAATTTAGAGGGGAATGTGTGATTTAGCCTCACTCACAGGCGACATCAAAAACCTGTGTAGGATGAGATTTCAGCAGGAAAATATAACGGGTTACATCACCCACCAAAATCGGCCCTTGGGATGCCATCTTAAGCCTGTTTTCCAGCCTCTTAAGAGATCAGTGCAGGACTTCAGCATCTCCTGTCTGTCTTCACCTGTGTTCACCTCTAATCCTTCCAGAGAAATCAGCCGGCATCCTCACATACTCTCACCGAGAGCCTTTTATAGGCCTGACCGGACGTGTTCAAGCCATAAAACCCCCAAGAAGTATTAATATATGCAGTAATAGACTGTGCAGTGGTGTGTGTGTGTCTACACTCATCACACATTCATAGTTTGATGTGTTTTCATTTTAGGGCTTCTGTTCCTGGTTGACGGCCATATTCAGAATAAAGTAAGTGGCTCTTTGGCTCTAATGTGAGGTTGTTAATATCAATAGCACAGCACAACAGAACACAGTGCTAGATCTGTACTGCATGTTCTGTACAAGAGAGTTTCGCAAACGGTTTTTGTCAGCTGAGCTCCTTTGACCTAAAAGTACCCCTAAAATTATGAGTTAATATATTAATAATTTAACAACACATTTGCATGTTCACCGTTCTCTAACATTGGTTATGTGACATACAGGTAAACAGAATATTTCATCTTTTTTAAAGTGTTTTATTGTAATTGTTTTCATTTTAATTGTACATGTTTATGATTTAATTTGTTTTTAGAAAGTTTTATTTAGATTTGTATTTTAAATTATTTTTTCAATTTGTATATTTTTATGGTTTTATTAATTGTGTAGTGTTTTACTTTAAATTATTTATATATTTTAATTGTGCAGTTTTATGATTTTGTTTTCTTTTAGTAAGTAATTGTATATTTTTTATTTCATTTTGATTTTATGCATTTTTACCAAGCATTTTATTTTCATTATTATTTTAAATTATTCATTTAACTCTATATTTTATGGTTTAATTCATGTATTCATATAGTATGAGTTTTATTTTTGGGTTTTATTTTAAAATGATTTTTCTTAATTGTTTATTTTATATTTTTATTAATTTTGTAGCGTTTTATTTTAAATTGATCTTTTTTAATTGTACGGTTTTATAATTTTTAAAAACTTTTATCAAGCATTTTATTCAAATTATATTTATCATTTATTATTTTCTAATGTATTTTTGTTGCACATCTTATGATTTTATTAATTTTTAGTAAGCATTTTATTTTGCTGAAATGGATTTATTTTATTTTCACTATTATTTTTAAATTATTTACTTTAGCTTTTTTTTCAACTCCCAAACCTCCTGCATTTCCCTTAGAAACCTCACTGCTCCATAATGCATACTATATATTCTATAAAGTATACTATTTACCCCATACTTGTACTATATAATACATAGTCTGCACACTGCTGTCCATACTATGTACTTACAATTCCGTACCTAAAACTCCATCCTTTGTATTTGATATTCCGTTCTTTATAGTCAGTAGTCCATACAGTCAAGCATTGTGTCTATCATGAAGTATGAGGGGCGGCTAACATGAGTCTTTTTCCCCGCAGGGACGAGGAGATCCGGGAGAAGTGCGGTGAAGATGCCGTTCATTACCTGTCGTTCCAGCGGCACATCATCGGTCTGCTGGTTGTGGTGGGCGTGCTGTCGGTGGGCATCGTTCTGCCGGTCAACTTCTCAGGCAACCTGCTGGGTGAGTCCTTGACCGGAGAGGTCAGAGGTCAGCGGTGCGATTGTAGGTTCCGGTAGAGGTGATGTTTGATAAAGTATTATATTCACTTAAAAAGTAGATATTACACTTGAAAATAGCGATGCATGATATTTCGGTGGCCATTGTATTCAACACGGATTATTCATTTTGGCTCGTTTTAATCAGTATTGTCTGTTGTAGGTAAATATATGCAATTATTCTTTTTTTGGATTAATTAACCCTGTAAAGCCTACTGTATCAGATTTTAACAAGTATTTTACATATTTAGGAAGTAAAAGGCCTTCTATCATAATTGCACAAGCTCGAGCTTCACGTGTCTTTTTGCTGTGAAATTTTTTACAGATTTTTGTAAAGTAAACAAAAGAACAACATTTGTATTTTTTTTATATTTTAATAGTTTTATGATTTTGTTAATTTCTAAACTGTTTTATATTGATGTTGAATTATTTATTTTAAATGTATTTGTTATACATTTTTAGCAAGCATTTTGGTTTGATGATTATTTTAAAGTCCTTTATTTTAACTGTGTATTTTATAATTTTATTAATTTCTAAAGTGTTTTGTTTTTTATTTATTTTTATTTATTATATAAGGATTTTTCTTTATTGTACATTTTTATGACTATTAATTTTGTAGTTTTTACTTTTATCATTTTAAAATGATTTTATTATTTAAGTGTATTATTTTAAAAATACTTTTTCATGATTTTATTATTTAAGTGTATTATTTTAAAATGATCTATTTTATGATTTTATTAACTTTTAGTAATTTGTTTTTCATTTAAAATCTATTTTCATTATACAGTACATCTAATGATTTCATTTTTTTTATTTTATGAAAATTAAATTTTTCTGATTTTAATTAGCTTTGAATTTTTAATTAGCATTTATTTATGTATTTAAGATTTTGTCTGAAGGTTCAATAAATGGTTCTATTAAAAAAGGTTTAAATTTCACATTTACGGTATTAACAAGTGGAACCACAGGATAAACAGCATCTGTATATGTGGGCTGTTTACATGTTCACGTTCAATCATGAGTTATTGCATCGGCCACAAAGAGCTGGTTATTATTGCTGATGTTTATCGGCCGAAGATAAAGTGAAAAGATATGCGACTCCCATTATGGTCCGGTTATAGGACTCTCCATCATTAGACGCTGTCCCGTCTCTCTGGCCTCTCGCGTGGCGTGTTGTAGATGATCATCAGAGAGCGTTAATCCACGGCGCTCCGCTCCAGTAATGAGATTGAATTTCTATAATCTGCTCGATGTGTAATTGGATGCCTGGTGCAGGGAAAAAGGACGGAGAGCGGCCCAAAGACACAAAAACTAATGGGAAGAGGTCAAACAGATGAGAGGACACTTCGCATGAGTCCGTAGAGACGGAAACAATGTGGACAGAATCACAGAGGACAGAGAGTTCAGTCAGAAACAGGCTTGATGCAAATGTTTGGGAGAGGTCGTCTGAGCAGCATGCAAAGAGACATACTGTATATAGTTTGCTGTTTTATGAGCCATTTAGGCATGCAAAGTAACAATAGAAATTGTCCGCTTCTCAGATGCAACACATTGCATCAAAAGATGAAATTTCATATCTATAGTTCTCATGTATATTTGAGACCTTAGATGGAAGGAAAGTCCATCTGTACTGACCAGTGTTACTATCATTGATAAACTATTACATTAATATTTTTAATTAGTTTCTATTTTTCTATTTTCTGTTTTCATTTGAATTTTAAATAAATTTTATTTATCATTTTTAAAAAATTGTATCGTCTGTATAGTTTTTTTATTATTTATAGTTTTAGTATTATTGATTCATTTTGTAGTGTTTTAGTATTTATTTAGTATTTAATATTTTAGTTTAGTTTTCTCACTGTCCCCATATCTCCTCATTTGCTTCATCTAATAATGCAATGTTTTAAATATTGCTTAATATTATTAATAATATTAAACTATGCTCTTTATTTATTTTTTGTTTCATGTATCTAATTATTTTATTTGATTCTATTGATTTCCATCTCTTAATCATTTCAGATTTGATCATTTTTGTTTTGTTTTAGTATTTTAATTAATTATTTACTTTATTGGATTTTCTATTTTAAGTTTGTATTATTTCTTTAGTTGTTTTTACGCCTTTATTTATCTTTATATTTTATTAATTAATATATCTTTAATTATTAATTTATAATTTTTTCAGTTTTTGTTTTTTTGTTTATTTAAAAATGTTTTACATTCTGTGACTGTGTTCAGCGCACAAAATGACAACGTTTCCTGAGAATGACCCTTTTGTTAGCTTTCAAAAGCACAAATGTTGTTGTTTTTTATTTTTTTCCTCAGACAATAACGCATACAGCTTTGGACGCACTACAATCGCCAACTTGAATTCTGGGTGAGACATTTTATTCATTGCACGTATATTACACCCCCCCCCCCCCCCCCCCCCATATGCTTTAATTGAAGATGTCATGATGTATTTCGAGTATTCTGGGTAAAGTGGATGTCTCTTTTTTTCTGTGATTCAGAGATAACCTTTTATGGCTGCACACGTCATTTGCCTTCATATACCTGCTCCTCACCGTCTACAGCATGAGACGCCACACGTCCAAGATGCACTACAAAGAAGATGATCTGGTATGTGAACCGCATCAATTTAAAGAAACAGTTCCTTTTTAACCCTCATAATGCATTTGGGTCCGCTTTGACCTGGAAGAGATGTATAAAAAAATATTTTTAGTAAGGGAACAAAACTTTGCAAATGCTTTAAAACCCTCAAAATACACATCACTTATTTTTTTTCTGATTTTGTTTAAGAGATTATAACCATTTTAAAAAATAATATTACATGTTGCATGTTTGGGTCATTTAGGACCCGGGTACCATTAGGTGTCAAAAATACATTATAAAGTAAAAATACTTTATAAATATAAAAATATTTATTAAAATTTAAAACACTTTTGGGACTGAATTTTGTTGATAAAATTAATATGTATGCCCATTGATGAGCCATTGCAGCATGAAAAATGTAAATCTTTATTTTATTTTATTTTTTCATTTGAAAGTGAAAGTTTGTAAAAATTTAATTTTGTTTGAAACAATTTTTTTTTGCATCTTAGTTTTTTTTGGTTTTGTTTTGTCGTGGTTCATGTGCAATTTGAAATTTCAAAGTATTTCTCAATTTCAATTAATAAAAGCATTCAAAACTTTGAAATGTTTTCACATTCACTCATTATTTAGAAGTTGCTAATCAGAGACAGTTTGGTTTTAGATGACTGTTTTATAAAATAACGACTCTTAATGTGAAAATAGTATGCTGATTTTAAATGCATTATGTGGGTTAAATGGAAAAAGTGCAGCATGAACATTTTGCTAAACATCTCTGTATGGGTTATACTGGTTTGCAATGTGATTAAATGATTTTTGGCTGAACGTTTCCTTTTTGTATACAGTAATAACAGAAAAGCCATCTGGAGGAGTCTTGTGACGTGTGCAGCTCATCGCAGCTGCAGCGACGCATGCTGTAACGCTTATAAAATATTCATGAAGTCGGTCTATAGCGCTGACCTACATTACTGAGCCGAGCGTTTAACCTCGATCCGCGGTGCAACGTCCTCCAGCGTCTGTGCTTGTGTAAATAACCCAAATATCATCTTTTCCCCTCTCTCCTCAGGTCAAACGCACTTTATTTATCAACGGCATCTCCAAATATGCAGAAGAAAGCCATATAAAACAGCACTTTGAGTAAGACAACTCTTTTTCGCCTCTTTATGCTTCAAACTCAATTTTTCCCTTCACGTTTACATCCTAAATGGGTCACTGTAATATCTGCCCACTGTAAATCATGTAAAATATTAAAATCACGTGTGGTTTGTGCATTAGCGGGCATCAGGGATGTGTATGTTCTCTCAGGAGCTCCGCTTCTGCAAGCATCTGCCGTAATTGTCTAAATGAGTGTTTTAAATTCGAGTCATGCGGCCGATCAGCCGAGCCTGCGCTTGCCAAAAATGAGTGTGATGAGGCGCTGGGGAGGAGCTATGAATAGACTCCAGTGTCTAATGTTATTCTACCTGAGACAGAGCTGCTGTTTCCTCCAGCTGAAATCAGAATAAAACATCAGGCTGGTCGTTCACTGTAATGATGAACAACAGGAGTGTATAGAGACTTTCAGATGTTTAGTTCAAGGTCAAATGTTGATACTGTACTATACAATACTGTTCAAATGTTTGGGGTCTGTAAGAGTTTAATGTTTTTGAATGAAGTCTCTTCTGCTCACCAAGGCTGCATTTATTTGATAAAAAAATACAGTAAAAATGTTAAAGTATTTTTAGAATTTAAAATAACTGTTTTTAGCATCATTACTCCAGTCTTCAGTGTCACATGATCCTTCAGAAATTATAATATGCTGATTTGCTGCTCAAGAAACATTTCTGATTATTATCAATGTTGAAAACAGCTGTGCTGCTTAATATTTTTGTGAACAGCAATTATTTAAAATCTTTTGTAACATTAAATGCATCCTTGATCAATAAAAGTATTAATTTTTTATTAATTATTATTAATTAATGTGATGTATTGTCAAGTATGGTGACCCATACTCGAAATTGGTGCTCTGCATTTAACACATCCAAGTGCACACACACAGTAGTGAACACGCACCCGTAGCAGTGGGCAGCCATTGCTCCAGCGTCCGGGGAGCAGTTGGGGGTTCGGTGCCTTGCTCAAGGTCACCTCAGTCGTGGTATTGAAGGTGGAGAGAGTGCTGTTCTTTCACAATCCCCACCTTCAATCCCTGCCGGTGCGAGAATCGAACCTTCAGGTTACAAGCCCAACTCTCTAACCGCCAGGCCACAACTGCCCCTTAAAAACTTAATAAAAGTTCCTTGGAATATTTAATTTAGATCGGATTCTGATTCCAGTTATTTTATTGTCAATTAATCAATTAAAATTGTAACAATAAAAATATACATTTTAAATATTACTTTTAAATTGTATTTTAAAGAGAATTTTGCTAGTTGCTTTTATTTAGCAATAATGCAAAAATGAATTTTGTACACATTGTTTACATAAGTAAATAAATAAATAAAACCAATAAATGTTGACTATTATACCTCAGTGGATATTAAAATATCAATTAAATAAACAATTTGAAATAAGTCAGTTAGTGATTATTCATATTTTGTACACAATTGTTTACATGAAAGCAACCAATAAATGTTGACTATATTATACCTCAGTAGATATTTAAGCATTAGTTCAAAAAAAAAAAAATTAAATGGTGATACATTTTATTTTTCAGGTTTCTTTGATGAAAAGATAGTTGAAAAGAACAGCATTTATTTGAAATAGAAATCTTTTGTGACATTATAAATGTCTTTACTGTCACTTTTGATCAGTTTAATGCATCCTTGATGAATAAAAGTATTAATGTCCTTTCAAACAGAAAAACTCACTGACTGCAAACTTTTGAACAGTGTTCATACGTAATAAACTTCAGTCATAGCAAATGACTTGAGAAAATGTAGTTCTTGCATTTCCAAAATAAATAAATTGCCTGTGTTTGAAATTCACACAATTCTCTTTTAATTAACACTGTTAGCTGATTGTCTGATATCAAAAATATCATAAAGTGTGTGTGAGATGCTGATTTCTTCATTTGTGTCTCAGACAGGCGTACGAGAACTGTATTGTGCTGGAAGCGCGTGTTTGTTACAACGTGGCCAAACTGATGTCCCTCAACGGCGAGAGGTAAAATTCTAGTTTTTAATGAATCGCTCCGATTTGTCTCAGGATAGGAAGCTCTTCCTGTAAGTTTCTCTCTTAGATTTAGAAGAGAGTCTATCCACTGATCTGACCTCTGAGACCTTCTATTGATCTGTTAAACGGGCTGAGGTTTCCTCTGAGCTTCTGTGTGTGTGTGTGTGTCCGTGTGTGTGTCCGTGTGTGTGTGTGTCCTGCAGGAAGAAGACTGAACGCAGTAAGAAGTTTTTCACGGATCTGATGGCTAAGGAGCACATGTCCACCATGATCAACCCCAAACCCTGCGGTCACCTGTGCTGCTGCGCCATTACAGGCTGTGAAGAGGTATGAACACATTACCCACAATGCCTCTGTGCTGTCAGTGTGCAGTGCAAAGCGTTACTGCCGGAGGAGAAACACATCACTGACTAATACTGTACAAGCAAACTTTTGCCTTTTGGCTTCTGAAAATGTTTGCCACCTACAGTATCATTACTGCTTATTATATTAATATTCAAATAAATGAACAACTTTATGAATTGAGTATTTATAATTGTTTAATATTTATTGTAATGTATTTATCCTTTAATATTTAAAATTGTTTATTTAATTTTTAAATATCAATATAGTCAACAATTATTGGTTGCTTTCCTATAAAATATGAATAAAAATGAATTTATAAATTGACTTATTTAAAATTGTTTATATTATATTATTGTTATATATTATATTATATGAATTAAATAGTCAACATTTGTTGTTTGCTTTCATGTTAACAGTTGTGTAAAAATATTAATAAGGACTTAATAAATTTACTTATTTAAAATGATTTATTAATGTTTAAATTAGTGCTGTCAATCGATTAAAAAATGTAATCGCGTTAATCACAGTCCTGGACTGTGATTAATCACAAATTTAAAATACTAGGATTTACCTGTAAATGTGTTGAAATAAACAAATGCATGACAAACTAGTTTAAAAAAACATAACCTTTCACACCTCCGCCAGGTATGAGACATAATCCTTATTATTCTTTATCATTATTCTTTTGTTTTTATTCAGCCATTATCAGTCTTTATACTGGCAATAAAACGTTTACCAAGCCACATCACTTCAATCCCAGGATACATTTACACAACTATTATCAAAAGTATTTCTAAATAAATACAACAAAACATTTCTTGCGACCTAACGTGAAGTATTATGACAAAATGCATTATGAAGAAGAATTGGACCTGTTCTACAGGTACATTAGAGCTAATATTAGCATCATGCTTCATAAGACAATTTATGAGATTAATAGTACACTTTTACTCAGAACTCACTTCAAACCACCATCGAGTGTTTGTAATAACGTCCTTTTGCGATCACATGTGGAATTTGGTTGTTTACTGTTGTTAAAATCTGCTTTTTATAGCCTTTTATACCACTGCAAAAATGAGCATTTCAGATGTAAGTTACGCATTCATCTCAAGAAAATCACATAGAAACCATATCCTATCGTAATCATGTGTTTATTATTTTATATAATCTATGGTGGCTGTCATGTTTATTTCTGCTGTGTTGTATGCTGTGGCTGAAACTCACGTTGTTTGTGATGATGTTACAACCGTCTCTCCGTTCTGAAGTTGCCAGGTATACATTCCAAGTATGATACACATTAGTAAAAGTATTTTAATTTTTATTTGTCTATATACACTTTGGGCGGCCGCGGTAGATTATAAAAGTAGCCCAAAAAAACGCAACCCTCGGCTCTGTAATTTTTCCCGCGACTGTATTTTCAAAATAGCCCACAGCCACTTGTGCTGCAGCCGTTACCCTGACAACACTGGTTCACTCTACGCTCATCACACACTGACAGATAACCTTCCGCGCTGCGACGACGGGAAGAAGTTGGGGTCAAACCTTATCAAACGATTCATTTGCGTTAAAAAAATATTAACGCGTTAATTTTTAGATTAATCACATGCGTTAACGCGTTAATATTGACACCCCTAGTTTAAATATATACTGAGGTATAATATAGTCAACATTTATTGGTTGCTTTCATGTAAACAGTTGTATAAATATATGAATAAATCGCTTAATAAAATGAGTCATTTAAAATGATTTAATTAATGTTTAATATCCACTGAAGCATATTATAATCATTATTTATTTGTTGCTTTTAATTAAACAATTGTGTAAAAATATAAATACTTTATAATTCACTTAAAATATATGATACCTAAACATTAAATAAATATTCAACATTTAATGGTTGCTATTTAAAATTGTTAATTTAATTCATATCTACTGAGGTATAATATTATCAATATTTATTGGTTGCTTTCATGTAAAAAAAAAAAAAAAAATTCATGATTGGATAATGAATAAATACATATTTTGCTAATTCTTTTTAAAAAAAATAATAATTTTTTAAATTGGTTATTTGAAAATAAAATAATTAGAATCAGAATGCAATCAAAATCAAGTATTCCAAATAGGCATTTAATAAGTCAGAACATATTCTGATAATTTCAAAATAATTAATTTACATGTTTTTAATATATTTTTAAATTAAATTATTTTAATCAATATAACCTATAATAACAATAATAACCTTTTTTTTTTAAGCCGCACTAGTTCTCTGGGTTTGATGAACTCCTATAGCGTGTCCTTGAATAAAAGCTTGTGTGGCTTGTCTGGGAATCACTCAGAGGAATTGAAAGCTCTTCTGGGAGGAAGTAATAAATCAATGGTTTCTGGAGGCTCGTGTCTGTGATGTTCGGTGATGTTCTGTGATGCAGTCGAGCTGTAAGTCTGTGTGGTTTTGTAGGAGGAGGCTGTGAGTTATTACACCAAACTGGAGGCCAAACTGAAAGAGGAGTACAGGAAGGAGAAGGAGAAAGTCAACACCAAACCGCTGGGCATGGCGTTCGTCACCTTCCAGAACGAGGCCATGACGGCAATGTGAGTGTGAGACGAGAGACAAAACAGATAGCTCTAGCTACCAATATTGTGTAAAATATTGTAAAATATATATATTTGTACTAAATAATCAATCAGAATCAAGTACTCCAAAGATCTGTTTCAAAAATCTATTTATTGGAATTTATTCTGTTAATTTTAAAGTGATTAATTTACACACTAGATTTTTAAATGAAATTATTTTATTTCAGTCAATAATGGATGAAATTACAGTAATATATTGTGTAAAATAACTGTAGTTTTATAATATTTTAATTGCACTTAATATTTGTATTAATATTTTTAAATGTTTATTAAAAAATTAATAAACTGATCATTTCAGTCAGAGGTTCAGAATGAAGGTTAAAAAGGTTCAATGAAATAATGAAGCTTAATATTTTTTTACACACACACACACACACACACACACACACACACACACACACACACACACACACATATACATACACACACACACATACATACACATATTCATACACACACATATATATATATATATATAAGATTTTTGAATCTATTAATACAATTTATAATCCAGTAAAAATTAATTATTACAAAAAGCCATTTAATAAGTTTAATAAATAATATTTATTTAAGCATATTCTGTCAATTTATTAATTTGAAATATATATATATTAATAATATGCTGCTGCTGCTTTTTGGTATTCAATGAAAAATGTGCCTTGGTTGAAATGTCTGCTGCTTTTAATAAATGTATTGATGTCCTGGTTTTTGTATCTGCTGCTGATGTGGTGTGTGTTTTGCTCGTGGTGTGTGCAGCATCCTGAAGGACTTTAACGCGTGTCAGTGTCAGGGATGTAATTGCCGTCAGGAGCCGCGTTCCTCTCAGTCCAGTGACAGTCTTCATATCTATGACTGGAGCGTCAGCTACGCACCGGACCCCCAAAACGTGCGCTGGTGAGGAATGCACTCATTCACTCACTCATTCTCTCTCTTTTGGTCATATGTTTTCTGCATGCATGGAAAATGACCCATTAGATTGGTTCAAATGTGCAGTTATACAAGCAGAGCCCACAGTGAAGAACTGTTTCCCAGTGCCTATGAAAGCCATTTGATATTTTTTCTAATACTTTTTATGCAAAGCACTTGATTTGACCTTATAATGGGTCTGCAAATAATTATGATTGATTCATAATGTGTACTGAAGGGCCCTATGATATCAGCAATGCAGAAAACAGACAAAATCACAGAATCCAGTCATAAAGAATTTACAGTATAATGCGGAATTTCATAAAGATCAATTAGTAACATTTGAATGGTTTGTGCTTTTATTTTCACCACCACACAATACATTTATATTAAATCATAAATCAAGAAAAATTAGAAGACAACAGAATTTCTGAAAAGATAAACATTTCATTGGGGACTATTGTTGTGAAATGTATTCAATTAGTTATTAAATTGTTAAAGTTTTATTAATTATTAAATTGATCAGACATGCTGTTTATTATTAAAGTTTAATTAAACCATTAAAATGGAATTTAATAAAACAAAAAAAAAAAACAGAATTTGTGAAAATAAATAAAATTTAGTTTTTTTTTTCTGGAATGGAATTCATAAGACCCTAAATATGTAATGTTTATTAAACTTAATTTGTAGTTAATTCAATCATAAAAAATAGTATTTTTGGTACAATGCAAAATTTCATAACGATTAATTCATTAATTAAATTGTTAATGTTTTATGCATTCATTTGATTACTGACATTTTTGCTTAGAAATTTGTATTAAATCTTAAATCACAGACAACGCAGGTTTTCTGAAAATATGAAACATTTCATATAGCCCTATTATTGTGAAATATATTCAATTATAATAAGTTTTAACAATTAAATTGACCAGATAAGCTGTTTACTGTTAAAATTGAATAAATCCATTATTAAATCAGAAAACAGAAAAATTAAGATAGAAAACACAAAATTGGGGAAAAATAAAACAAAGTTTGAGGAGAAAAAAATGATTTCATAGAGCCCTAAAAACTCTAATTACTAAAAAAAAAAAATGTAATTGTAAAAAACAGAATCCAGTAAAATTGAAAAAAATAAAAAAATCTTAATCTGATTACATAGCCTCTAACACTGTTTCACATACAGTACTAATGTTAAAACACGGTAGGCTGTATACAGTATACAGTGAGCAGGATTCCCAGCAGCCACTGTTTCTCTTTATCTGTCAGCCGTTTCTGTGCAGGAATCACGTGTGTGTGTGTGTGTGTGTGTCTTGATCGCAGGGAGAATCTTTCTTTGGGAGGAGTTTCCTGGTGGCTTCGCTGCTTCATCATTAACTGCATCCTCTTCATCCTCCTCTTCTTCCTCACCACCCCGGCCATCATCATCTCCACTATGGACAAGTTCAACGTCACCAAGCCTGTGGAGTATCTGAACGTAAGTCTGACACAAACTCCATGGATATTTCTAGCATCAAGTCATTTTTAGTTGGTGAAAGTGAAAATGGTGCCAAGTCATTTAGGACATTTTTGATGTTTACATCGACCGAGCAATGACACCCGTTCACGGCAGGACAAACCCCAGATTAGCATGGAGATGATTCATCTGAGTAACTATTTTCCAGCCTCAGCTGGGATTCTCAGTCTTTCTCCTGTAGATCTGCCTTCATCACACACACACACACACACGTTGAGTTCACTAGTGAATGACATGAACCCAGCAGGACTGGATTAATGAAAGACAAGAACATGGCTTTGTCATATTTCAAAATAATACGAAAAATAATTATTCACTTTTGCTTGTCATTGTGATGTGCATTATTTTTATAATGATTTCTTGTCTCTACAATTTTCTTTACAAGAATGATAATCATAATAATGAAATAACTTAAAAAAAATTAAATATATTAAGGACAATAACAACATTACATTTAATATTATTTTTTAATTATTTTTATTAATAATAATAAATTATGTATAATTACAATAATAATGACGATAATACTAATTAATAATAAGAAAAAAATAATAAATGTAATTTTTACATTAATAATAAATTATATTTTATTAATATAATAATAATAATAATAATAATAATAATAAATATTAGTCATTTGTATATATAAATACGGTATGTTATGCATAATAATAATAAATTATATATGCATCCATCATATCTAATTACTATAAGTTCAAAATGTATCATAATAATCATCATAATGACAATATTAATAATATACAATCTTTTTCATAATAAATTATATTATTATTATTATTATGAATAATTAAAATGTTATGAATCAGTAATAAAAACACCAACACTAATACTAACATTAATAAAACTACTACTAATATTGTATTCAATTGTATCTATAAATTGTATTCAATTTTAATTCACAATAGTCACAATAATAATAATAATAATATCCATAATAATAATAATACATTATTTTTAAATACATTTTATTTTAGTTAGTTAAATTACTATAATAACGGAGTAGTTATAAATCAAGTATTTATTTATTTATTTATTGATACTCTACTTAAGGTTTAAAATGCAAGAAATCTCAATGGTCCTAAAACAGGCTTTATTTATTTTTGCAAAAATATTTGGTAACACTTTATTTTAGGGTCTCTTAACTAGTTGCTTATTAGCATGCATATTACTAGAATATTAGCCATTTATTAGTAGCAATTAAGCACATATTAATGCCTTATTCTACATCCCTAATCCTACCCAATACCTAAACTTAACAACTACCTTACTAACTATTAATAAGCAGCAAATTAGGAATTTATTGAGGGAAAATTTGTAGTTAATAGTGAATAAGTGTTCCCTATTCTAAAGAGTTACCAAATATTTTCTTGTTTTTTGCTTATGATTTTGGGGTGGGGTTTAGAGTCTAGTTCTTCATTAAATTCGATCAAACAAGGTTTCCATTATTATTTAATATTATTTAGCTGATGTACCGAGACAGAGAGGGATGGACGAGCAGGTGTTCAGAGAGGATGGATGAAAGCGTGTGTTGTGAGTGTAAACACTTGCTGATGTGTCTGTGTTTGTTTGTGTGTCTAGAACCCGATCATCACCCAGTTTTTCCCCACGCTGCTCCTGTGGGCCTTCTCCGCCCTGCTGCCCACCATCGTCTACTACTCCACCTTCTTCGAAGCCCACTGGACCAGGTACAATCCCACACAACTCAAATCAGATATGTGCCCCTGGAGCAAAGCAGTCATAAGTAGCACAAGTATATTTGTAGCAACAGCCAAAAATCTGCTCTGGAAAGTGTCAGATGTTTTATCTGGTGTGTTTCTCAGGTCGGGTGAGAACAGGACCACCATGCTCAAGTGCTACACTTTCCTGATCTTCATGGTCCTCTTGCTGCCGTCTCTGGGTCTCAGCAGGTACTGTCTGAGATCTTTACATTTGTGACGAGGGCGAGAGACCCTGTGGATGTTGGCGGTTTATTTGAATCTGTAATTGACTCATCTGAGTATCTGCCTGAAGCTCTGATGCAGACGTCTCTGTGAGACTCCATCAGCAGTATTTGTGCTGATGTGTTTGGTGCAGAAGCTTGGTGAATGATTTTACTGTTATTAGCTTTTAAATATATTAAACATTACTAGTTTCTGGTGATGATTGCTAGCGCTCTTCAAGATAAAGGCTTGTTGAAATCACAAACCTCAAGTGTTAACCTTCAGATGACAGTTTCATATCACTAAATGTTCTTCTCTGTGTTAGTCTGGATGTTTTCTTCCGCTGGCTGTTTGACAAAAAATTCCTGGCTGAAGCCACCGTCAGATTTGAGTAAGTTTATTTTATTTTTTATTTTATTTTATTTTGTAATGCTTAAACTTTATTGCCAGTTGTAGAATTGTATTCATTTAAATATTTAGATTTATGTATTTAACATCTGAATGTTTTGGGTGTTTTTTTTTATTTTTTATGTTGAAATGATTAAACTTTCTTGCCAATTGTACCATTTAATTTAAATATGCATATTAATGAACAGAACTTTTGAATATTTCTAATTGTTTAATTTATTTTATTTAAATATGCATATATTATTTAACTGAAATTCTGATGTTTTAATTGTTTTTATTTTAATTTAATTAGTATTTAATTTTATTGTTTTTAATTGATTAAACTTTCTTTCCAATTGCAGCATTATTATTTATATACTCGTATTAAACTGAACTTATTTATTGTTTTGAAATGCTTAATAAACATTCTTGCTGCTTCACATGTTTATTGCTTTCTTGTAGCATTTCATTTTTTTAAAATATTCATATATTAATTAAATTAAATTTCTGAATGTTCACAAACCTGCTTTTAGTTTTTATAGTTTTGATTTGCATATATTGAGGTGCTGATCATCTGATTTCATCTGTAATTTCAGGTGTGTCTTCCTCCCTGATAACGGAGCATTTTTTGTGAATTACGTCATCGCGTCGGCGTTCATCGGAAACGCCATGGATCTGCTGCGGATTCCCGGTCTGCTCATGTACATGATCCGGCTGTGTTTGGCTCGCTCGGCCGCGGAGAGACGCAATGTCAAACGGGTACGAAGAGATGCACCTGTCGTCCTTTCACACCATTCACTTGAATAATGCTCTTATATCATTAATGCTCAGGTGAATCCAGCAAAACTTGACAGGAAGGTCATGCATCATCCCAAAATACATAGAGAGAATCAGAAATTATATTTTGCATAAAGAAAATAAAATATTTTTAGGAAATGTTTTTAGGAGCATTAAATAGTTTTTGCATTGTGACATTATTTTCGTGAATATTAAACACATTTTAGCCAAATACACTTTACCGTATTTTATTCATTCATTCATTCAATTGTATTTTATTTATCTATTTATTCATTATGTCTGTCATTCATTAAATTGTATTTTATTCAGTCATTCATATATTTATTAACTTATTTAATTTACATTATTTTATCTAAACATTTATTCATTTATATATTTGATTTAATTTTATTTATTTATTTGTTTGTTTATTTATTTAAACCAGCATTATTTAAAGGCAGACCAACAAATATTACCATTATGTTTACACTTTACAATTAATTAATTAATTATTATTTTTTAATTTATTATTTATTTATTTATTTGCATTACAGTAATGTAAAATGTGCTCATTTCTCTTGAAAATGTCACAATGGTTAAATTTTTTTATTAATTGTATTAAGTGAAAATTGAAATTGATTGATTTCCTTTAAGCAAAAAAATATATATTTTTCCTTTTGATGGAGGAATTAATTTTTTTGTGTTTTTGACAAGTTTTGTGAGATTCATCCTCCCACAATGAGTTATTTTTACCTGCTGTTCATCTGGATTTGATTCCAGTCTCTGTTGTGTAACGTTTGTGTGTGTGTGTGTGCGCAGCATCAAGCCTATGAGTTTCAGTTCGGAGCCGCCTACGCCTGGATGATGTGCGTTTTCACCGTCGTTATGACGTACAGCATCACCTGCCCAATAATCGTCCCCTTCGGTGAGTCAGGCCACGCCCACTCCCACATCAGCCCATTCACGAAACCACAGACCAACAGCCAATCAGAGAGAGGGAGACAGACGAACAACAAGGATGAAAGAGAGGATACAGGGAGAAATGCTGTGAATGACACGACCGAAAGAGTGTGTGTGTGTGTGTGTGTGTGTGTGTGTGTGTGTGTGTGTGTGTCCAGAGCGCCTCCTGCTGGCTGCATGTCTGCATGCAGCTTCAACAATGGAAAACACAAGCTGCGCCAGCAGTACCACCTGCCTACATGCCGTGTGTGTGTGTGTGTGTGTCAGATTAAATATAGATCCTCTGCCTGCATATTCACTGCAAAGGCACACAAACAGGGAAGACTTGCTGCATTTGAGCAGTAATCTCTTTGTTTTCTGTCGCTGAGCTTTTATATGCTCACATTATTTTAGAAGTCTCTCAGAAACACACACACACACAGGCGTTCGTCGAGCTGGCTGTGTGTGACTCATCGCTGTTCTGCGGAGGAAACTTTATTTACGCCTCTCAGCCCACACTGTAAACGCAGACTGAGATGCTCATTTCGGACACAGCGATTAACCTCTGAAATGAAAACACACTACAGGCTGATGTTTTTGTCACATGAAAGATCACAGGAAAGACCATGTGAGATTATAGATGTAGTTTTGTGGCCTTTGGTTCATATTTGTTACTCTGAGCTCATCTATGCACCAGCAGCGAAATATTAACTGAACTAAAACAAAATAAAAAGACATTAACAAAATAAATAAATTAAAAAAAAAAAAAAATTACAATAACATGATTTGGTGAATAAATCGAATTACAATCAGGGTTATCATTAAATATATATAAAAAAATACATTACTTAAAATTAAATAAACTTTGACTGAAATTGAATATAAAACATTTTTTGCTAGGTGTCAAGGCAACATTTCTATTTTTTAAGTTGAAATACTGAAATAACTAAAATTAAAAAACTATTAATAAAAAGTACAAAAACGCATAAAACTAAAACGACTAATATATTAAAAAAGCTTTGAAAACTGAAAGTATAAAAGAATTCTAAATCTTAACAAAAACTATAATAGTATATAAGATGCAGACACATTTTTATCAGACAAATTGCAATCAGTGTTATTTTAGCAATAAATAATGTGAATTATTGTTAATAATTTAATAATTGAATTATTATAATTTTAATTTTATCTATAATTTAATTATTAGTAAGTTATTTATTTACCTTTTTTTTTTTTTTTTAAAGCTTCAGGTTTCCTATGCTGCACAATTTTTCCTCCAAAAATGATATTTATCAATATGGTTATATAATAATAATAACATTAATAATAGCTATTATTATTATTGAATAAAATCTGAAATAATGAGAAATATTACTGTATATATATATGACTATTATAATTTTGTTTTACAGTGTACATTTATAATACTATAATTTTTTTGGCTGTCTTAATTTCCTTCAATGTGAAATGATAAACCTTAGAGCTTTTATTTTGGTGGAAAAAACTGCAGGGGGTCTTAAAGCTTCTCTTTTGTTGACTACAGACAGTTTATAAGCACTTTGGTGTGTGTTGCATTTTCAAATGGACGTTTTAAGTCACAGAGATGAGTTCATACGGAGCAGCATTTACTGTGAACTGAGACACTGGATGGAAATGTAATATAATTCACCTGTCATCCTCAGGACTGATGTACATGCTCCTGAAGCACCTGGTGGACCGGTACAACATGTACTACGCTTACCTGCCCTCCAAACTCGACAAGAAGATCCACTCAGGAGCCGTCAATCAAGTGGTGGCCGCGCCAATCCTCTGCCTCTTCTGGCTGCTGTTCTTCTCCACCATGCGGACAGGTGCGTTCACTCAAATATGTGACGCTGGAGCACAAAACCAGTCCATAAGTAGCACAGGTATGTTTGTAGCAATAGGCAACAATACATCGTATGGGTCAAAATGATTGATTTTTCTTTTATGCCAAAAATCATTAGGATATTAAGTAAAGATCATGTTCTATGAAGATATTTAGTAAATAGTCTACTGTAAATATATCAAAACGTAATTTTTGATTTGCATTGCTAAGAACTTGCTAAGAACAACTTTAAAGGCGATTTTCTCAATATTTAGAGTTTTTTTTTTTTGCACCCTCAGATTCCAGATTTTCAAATAGTTGTATATCAGCCAAATATTGTCCTAATATCCTAACAAACCATACATCAATGGAAATATTATTTATTCAGCTTTCAGATGATGTACAGATCTCAGTTTAGAAAAAAATTACTCTTATGACTGGTTTTGTGGTCCAGGGTCACAGATATTCTACTTTAAAGTAAGACACTACAGGTGAATAGGGTAACCATCAGAGTACCATCCAAACGCGGCTTGCTTCTTCTGGTTTCTCAGGGTTTTTGACCCCGACGTCCATGTTTACCTTCGTGGTGCTCATCATCACCATCGTGGTCTGCCTGTCGCACGTGTGCTTCGGTCACTTCAAGTACCTCAGCGCGCACAACTACAAGGTACGGGTTGCAGTACTGCAGGTATGAGCTCACGGTTCAGTCCACCGGGCGGCACGGGTAGCTCAGGTAGACTGTCACCTGCCCCAGAGCAGAGACGCTCACCAGCACCTCTGTCTCGTTACAGATCGACACCAAGGACACGGAGATCAACGGAGTGGAGAACGGACGTCCTGCTAGATCCTCACCCTCCAACAAATCTCAGGTACTTTCCCAGTGTGAAGTTAGTCGTGGTTTCTTCAACCCAAAAAGGTCAGAATTTAGTTTATGGTCATTTTTCACCCTCTCTATGATCCTTAGAGTTAAACAGACTGGTTTTCTATTTTACTTTGAAAAGTAAACTATTTTTTACTTTCTATTTTAACATCAAGTTCTCCAAATTTGTATTATTTTCATGAAAATTAAGCACATTTACCACTCTCTCCACCAGTTCTCAGTAACATAATGAAAAAAAAAATCAAGTTATTGTTTTGTTCTTATTTTTATACTTATTAATAATTCATTTAAATTATCTTTAATTTACATTGTTTATATTTTGCACATTGTAAGTACTACTGATATATGGGTAGTATTATTATTTTTTTGTACAAAAATAAAATTGATTTGAATAAGTGATTTTAACAATAAAAAAACATTTATAGTAATTTATAAAAACATAATTATTAAAAACAATTTCAACAATTATTTTATTGTTGTTTAAAATTAAATAATTTATAATTAAACAATTTAATTTATCGTTTTTACAGTTTGTACAGAATTAAATTACTGATTTTAAGACATTGTGCATGTATTGTTGTTGTTATTATTTTGATAAATTCTAAATACCTAATTAATAATATTTAAACTAAATTTTAATTTATAATATTTTTATTACTATAAACTGATACGTAAAAGTAGTATTTGTTGTACAGTATTAAATTGCTGATTTGAATAATAAAAACATTGTATGTATTATTGTTGCTATTATTATTATAATTAATTATGATGATGATAATAATATTTAAATAAAACGTTTTAATTTATATTATGATTTTAAAGTACAAGTGATTCATAATGGTAGTATTTGTTGTACTGAATTAAATTGCTGATTTTAATAATACAAGAAATTTTGTCTGAATTGTTATGATTATCTTTATTATTATTGTTATTAAATGTATTTGTGCATTACACTAGTGAAAACTTGGGTGAAAATGTGCTTTATTGTAACTGAAATATTGGCACAATGCAAATAATCTTAATGGTCCTAAAACAGGCTTTATGCAAAATATAATTTCATGTTTCAATTTCAATATTTTTTATTGTTATTTCATATTTATTCTTATTCTTGTTGATTTTGGGGTGAAAAATGATCTCTGTGAGATTCAAATCAAATGATGAAAGACAATCCTGTTTTCTATTTCATACATATTTAACCAGACGGATCTTTTTATGACTGTTGTGCATCTGTTTTCAGCAGCAGATGTACATCGCCCAGGTCCTGCAGGACCCAAACTCTGATGAGACCGGAGCAGGCAGCGGAGAGGACGACGGTCAGGGGTCCTCGCAGGACGAGGAGATGATCAACGGCGGGAGCAGCCTAAACGAAGCCGACTTCCAGTCCGGAGAGGACAGTCTCATCGCCAACGAGGTCCACCATTAACCACAGCCCGAGAGAACGACAAAGACCCGATCACAAGGCCTTCATCCACACATGTCTGTTTGTCCCCGTCGAACGCTGTGAACCGGCTCCAAACATCAGCACCTTAGAAACCCACGTCTGCCCAAACACTCAGACTGTACATAAGCACACTCTCCGACGCTTACAAACCATTTCACACATGTGCATGAACACACCGGCGAATGCTCGTTTGGAAGCTCAAAACCCATTGCAAGACTTCCCGGATTTCCCTTTTCAAAAAAATTCCAAGTTTGGATCAAAAAAACGCCTCAGGAAATGGAATAACGGATGGGAAAATGTCCTGTTTTCATCGCGCTCTTTCTCCCATGGTTCGCCTTAACAGCGATAGATTTCCTAGTCGACGTCGCCGGCTTTATTTGCTCGCTTTTTCTTGTTCTTTGCCTAAACGATTGGATCTGGCATTCCAAAGGAGAGCGTATCGTCAGAATTCGGCTTGAAATCCGTCAGCTTTAGACTGCGTTAACTGTACAGAACACTAACAGACTGACTGACTCTCCTCTCTCCGCCATTGAAACGACTACAGCGATGGCGCTCCGATTTGAACTTCTCCCCAATGTACAGTATTTCCAGAGATGCGCTGTGTTTGTGTAGTCACTGAATGACCCATATTCTTATGTTTTTGTTTAGTTTTGGTATTGTCAACGCTATTTTTGCCTTTAACGGACGTGTTTGTCTGCCTGCAACGGAGTACTGACGTTCCCGTCCTCGTAGCGCAGTAGAAACCGCTCGCCGCTCATAACGTGACCTCACGGACTAGATGCAAAACAGCGATGGAGAATCAGCGACTCGAGGCGTTTGAGAAGATTTGTAGTTTACCAAATGCGTTTGATCGGGAAACTGCCAATTCAGATGTTAGTTTAGAAACCGAATCCCTGTAGTTTGGATAGTGTAAACGAGGACAGCTAGTGAAAAACGAGCTCTTGTTTGGTGCCTGCTTTTGTACGAAATGTTTTGGGAGAAATCTGGCGTCTGAAATGCGTTTAGTTTAGTGCTCTCAAACGATTAATCGCATCCAAAATAGAAGTTTTTGTTTACATAGTGTATGTGTGTGTACTGTGTATATTTATTATGTATATATAAATACACACACATGCATGTATGCATTTAAGAAAAATGTTACGTTTATATTAAATGTTCATATATAATATAAATTATATGAATATACATGTAAATACATGCAAATATTTTCCAAATATATACTGTATGTGTGTGTATTTATATATACATAATAAATATACACAGTACACACAGATATATTATGTAAATATAAACTTTTATTTTGGATGCGATTAATCGTTTGACAGCACTAGTTTACTTACGAACGACTGACTGAGTTTTTTTTTTTTTTTTCTAGTTGTGTAGTTAAACCTGGTGAGATTGATCTAATCCAAGTACTAATATTAAGAGAAATGTAGCCATCACATGAAGCATCTGACTGTCGATATGCAGCAGCAACAAACAACGTCGCTTCAGTTTTAGTGAGCTAGATGAGAAATAATAACGGCTCGTAGCCAAAAACCACCACTGAAGACTCATCGCTAGAGATCTGATCCGGTTGCAATGAACCCCAAGCTGAGATAACCCTTAATTCTAATTCATAAAAGAAAATGATCAAGTGAAGAATTATCATGCTTAACTTGAGGGTTTTGTTACAACCAGTCTCCATTATATCTGTCTTAAAGAAATAGTTCACCCAAAAATGAAAATTTGCTGACATTGTCCTCACCCTCAGGCCATCAAGATGTAGATGAGGTTGTTTCTTCATCAGATTTGTAGAAATGTGTCACTGACTCAGTGTCTCAGCAATGGATGCTCTGCAGTGAATGGGTGCCGTCAGAATGAGAGTCCAAACAGCTGATAAAAATATCACTCCATCATCAAAATCATTCTGACGGCACCCATTTACTGCGGAGGATCCATTGCTGAGCAAGTGATGAAATGCTACATTTCTCCAAATCTGATGAAGAAACAAACTCACCTTGGACAGCCAAGTACATTTTCAGTAAACTGGGTGAACTATTCCTTTAATCCATCAAGAACTGATGAAAATCCCAGTCTGAGAGGATTCTATTGGAGCCAATCATGTTTTAAAGTGGCATATTGTCAATATAAAACAGGAACCAGTTTGTTTTTCTTACAGAAAACTGACCTTTAAGGGGTTTAACATGCATGTCAACAACATGTACAGATCTGATGTACAAACCTGTTTCGCTTTGCAGTACATTACAGACCTTAGTCGGGTGAAGAAATGTATAAATATGAGACAAGCAGAACAAATGAGTGTTAATCATTTCAATCTAATAACGATCAGTTTAGAGATTCACTGCTGGTGTTTCATGAATTAATTTGTTTATGAGTGAAATTAAACAGGACATCCACCCCGACTAATGTCTGTAGTTATTATTATTACAGTATTTCATGTTTTCACACCTGCTGCTGCACATGATTCCTCTAGATTGATGTGCCAGATTTTCTTTTATTTATCAGCCTAAAATGACATTTTGCAGTAGTTTTTGTGACCCAAAAGGTCCGAGCGACACTCCTGAAAGTGTTTCATCATGTCTGAAAATGATCTTGATGGCAGATATAGTCTGATGTCTGTTTACTGTGAGTTTTGCACTGATGGTTTTTATTTTTTTGTTTCTGTTACTGTATCCTCAAAGTTAAAAACTGGAGACTTTGTTAAAAAAAAAAAAGCTGGTGACGAAGATGAATCTTAGGAGGATCTGTTACCGGTTCATGAACACGCAATATACTGGATTCAGCAAATAACTGGTACTAAAATGGCACAAAGTGACTTGAGAATTGAAATCGAACAGCCTCAGGTGTTCCTTTATTTTCCAAACGATAAAAATGTTTACATCTGTGTGTTTCCTTGTTCGTCATCTGTCATTTTTACTTGTTTTCCTAAAGGATTCCACGTTTCTCATCGATGAAGACACACATGGTAACCTATGAAAGCTGTAGCTTTGTGCGTGTTTTGGTTTGGGAGTCGTAGCTACACGCTGGAGATACTGACGTCAAATTGTGTCTTGGATATCACCGATGATGAGTGGTGTGTGTGAATGTTCTGTGATGAACGTGAGCACAAGATATTGAAAAGCACGCTTTGTATATCCAAAGGAAGGTCATTTCTTCATTTCTGGTTCTGTCCCATTTTTAGGGCTTCCTCACCAGCTTCTTATTGAGTTAATGAAGTGAAGTCTCTTCAGCATTTGGCAGTGAAGTAAAGAGCGGTGCGGGTATTTTTGTAAAATTGTACAAGAAACTGTTTGGAGATGCAAATGTTGTATTTGATACCAGTAATGTATTAAAGATGTGTCAAAGCTAGTTGTAACGATGCTGTTGCTCAATGGATTTTTATTATATCATGACTTTGTTTTGTTTTATAAGCTAACCGATTAAGTTATGAAGTGCACAATGTCTTTTAGAAAGAAAACACTGGAGATGCAATTTTGCGCAGAAGAATATGAGCTGTGCGTTATGCAAGAATGAATCAGTTTGTTTGTACAAAAGTTGTGATGCCAATGTACAGTATGTCTGAAAGGGGCTGAACTTGAACAAAATGTGAACTAAACCTGTTTCTGTTCCTCTAGTCTGCTCACATGCATCACTGTAGGAGACGTAGACAGACTGCTCTAGAACCTGTGAGATTTGTTTTGAAACCTTTTTTCTGTCCGAAGGTCGTCCTTATGGTGAAGCATTTGTCATCTTCAGTTTCTTGATCAATAAAAGTTGGTATTCATTCTGTGCACTTGATCTGTTGTTGCTTTCGGTCACAAGAGGGCGCTGCAGCCTCACCCAAAACAAAACACTTGAGCAACTTGGACATGACAGTTTCTATATAGTGTGTGTGAGAGATTTGATTTAGTATTATTAGGCCTACTCTTGCAGTACTTAAGGTAAGTTACTACAGGTGAATGGTGTAAAAACATTTCTCGCCATGCTTTCCCCAGTTGATTAATCATGGCATGTCAAAACATTTTGTATAAGTTTTCCGAAATGTAATGTTTAAATTAGCAAATTATGCATTATCTAATTAAATGCACTCATTTGCATACGTTTCCAGAACAGAAATCTGAACACTGGATAAAGTTTCAAATTCTTATTTCATTTTATTGATATATTAGAGTTAATGTAACTGTATGTTGGCCTACGTGTTTTGCCTTGAAAAATGCATGATTTGAAGTTCCGATCTGAGTCAAATGATTCGCGATGGCGCTTTGAAATAAAATGATTTGCAAACCCTCTCCGAAGTTCCGATCTGAATCAAATGATTCCCGATACGCGATCCGATTCGAGCTTTCCAAAATAGTGAATCATTTTGCGAAGCATTGGTTGAAAGGTTTACTCCACCCAAAAATGAAAATTTTGTCATTAATCACTTACCCCAATGTCGTTCCAAACCCGTAAAAGCTTTGTTCGTCTTCGGAACACAATTTAAATATTTTGGATGAAAACCGGGAGGTTTGTGACTGTCCCATTGACTGTCAAGTAAATTACACTGTCAAGGCCCAGAAAAGTATGAAACCGCTGGACGCAAATAGCGTATGCTGTTCTGTGTCAGCTACACCACAAGGATACGCTGTTTTCATTCAAGATCAAAGCGTGAATACATGTAGAAGACGTATCTGTGTGGTGTGGCTGACACAGAACAGCATATACTCTATTTGCGTCCAGCGGATATTCTCCAAAATGGCGCTACAGTGACGCAGATGAGACAAATTGTTGATTAAAGTAGTTATTTTTATTTTCTTTGCATACAAAAAGTATTCTCGTCGCTTCATAAAGTTCAGATTGAACCACTGATGGCAGATGGACTATTTTGACAATGTTTTTCATACTTTTCTGGGCCTTGACAGTGTTAATTACTTGGCAGTCAATGGGACAGTCACAAGCCTCCCGGTTTTCATCCAAAATATCTTAAATTGTGTTCTGAAGATGAACAAAGCTTTTACGGGTTTGGAACGACATGGGGGTAAGTGATTAATGTCAACATTTTCATTTTAGGGTGGAGTATCCCTTTAACTGAATCGGAGTTTCGAAAAGCTCCGTTTTACCCATCACTACATACTTTCTAAAACTACAAGCGATTTCGAAATTGGAAAATGAATGGCTCTTTTGAAGTGATTTTTGCTAGTGAATCGCTTGAAATGAATGATTGAAGTCACGAGTTTGAATCAATCAGAGCGGTTCCAGTGTAAATGACTCACTCAATTGATTCGGTTTGTTCCTCCACTTTTCGCTGGTTTATACGACGGTTACGGGCCGTTTCTCAAACAGAAGACTGTATCCTCCGGAGGTTGCATTTGTAGGCTGCATACGTCATCAAGTCTGGTTTATTTCAGTTAACTGAGCATTATATTTGCAAATCGTAAGCATATTAGAACAATTTACGCTTAACTTAAGAATAATGATCAAATTTATAATTGTTACTATTCTAAAATAAGATCTTCTTTATGACGTACAGTATGCAGCCTACAAATGTGACCTCCGGAGGATGCAGTCTTCTGTTTGAGAAACGTCCCGTAACCGTCGTGTAAACCAGCGAAAAGCGGAGGAACAAACCGAATCAATTGAGTGAGTCATTTACACTGGAACCGCTCTGTTTGATTCAAACTCGTGACTTCGGTCATTAGCTCGCTAGTTTTATATTATCTGAAATAAGCAAAAAAAGTATGATGTTTACAAAAAAATAAAAAATATCCATTTCCATTCCGAAGATAACTGCTTTCCAAGACAACACAAATCTACAAACATATTCAGGTGAGGTGACCAGTTTACTGCGAACTAGTGAAACACTCCATTATGCTGCTCAAAATACAAGTTAGATGTAAATATTGTGCATTATGATTGAGTTTGTAGCTTAATTCACTATATTTGAAATGTTCACTATATTGACTATATTTTTATGTTTAAAACAAGAATAAATATCTGCCAAGGGAAATGAAAACTTGTTTTGCTTTGACTTGAATAGTTTTTCTGACTCCATTGGTTCTTGTTTTAATCATAAACTCATTTTCAGCAATTTCTCAGAAAACAAGACTTCTTATCTTGTCATTGTGCTTGTTAAATGATCTAACAGCAGATGGCGCTGAAAGAACAGCAGAAATGCAGCGATACCCCGGTAACCCCAGGTGCATTACTTTCTGTTTCTGATGAGAATATTTTTTTTTAAACAGCCATTCCATATTTTTTTGTTTTTCGCAGTAGTGTTCATCACAGCACGATCTTTCCATCTTATTTTTAAGAGCGGGTGTGAATTTGAGTGTGTGAGGCGATGTCAGCAATCTCTATTTAGCTGTGCAAAACAGTTCATTGTGCTGCTTGATGTTGTAAACTGGTATTTGTATTCAAAGTATTTTACATTTATTAACGTACTAATAAACGCTAATGTGTAGCGCAATTTTTTTATTGTGCACTTTAAGTGGGTCACACATTAGACGTGAAGTCTTGCAAAGACACAAGTCTTTCTTTCCAAGAAAACTGAATTTAAGAATGTATATAGAATATAGGCCTATTGAAATAAATTAGGGTTAAAATTTCAAGAGGGTTACCAACAGGTAGCTATCTTTAGGTTTTGGAGTTGGGTTAGGACAATAATTATATAATAAATATATACAATAAAGTGTAGCCTATACAATTAAACAACTACATATTTCCTTAAAAAATAATAATATACAGAATTAAATGGCAAGTACTATAAATAAAATAGTATGAGCTGCTAATACATACATCGGTTACATGCATACAAAAAATAAGTAAAACAATTAAAAAAAACTATAGGGTCCTATAAATGCAGTCCTGAAAGCGCATACCCTTCTCTTCCCATCAGCTCTGGTTAGTGAGTAACGGCTGCAGTATACATGATTTGGTTGTGGACTCTCCACTGTAATTATGACAGTCACAGTGATATATTTACAACAGTGAACTCCAAAGTCACAATACTCCAAATTATATAGGCCTACATTTACAGAGAACACTAAAGTCTCTCATATACTTACTTCAGAGCAGTTCTCATTTTAATAGATATATAATATTAATATACGACGTTTAGTAATTTTGACACACATTTGTACCTGTGAGTTGTGCAGTTCTGCTGTAACTTCCCCCACGTCTGTCATCTGGTTCTCAGTCAGACCACATGAGCGTCAGGTTTCATTACAACATTTGGTTTCAACCTCGGACAGCATGTGCAGACTATCTACAGTAATTACACATGACATTGCAAGCACTATATAATATTTAATCAGATCTCCTAAATCATTACCCAACATATGAGTTTGAATTCACACGTTAATATCACTCAATCTGGAGACAAAATCATGTTTGCAAAGAGCCAGACACCTACATAAAGTGTGTTTGAGGATGAAATAATGATTGAATTTGACAGGTTCATTGCTTCCAGTCTTCAAAATATACTCAGAATGTATGTATAAGAAGCTGAGTTACAGCTATAATATGTGAAATCTCATATCACTCATATATCTCATATCACTCATATCAAATCTCATATCGTTCATATCACTCAATCTGGAGACAAAATCATGTTTACAAAGAACCAGACAGCTACATAAAGTGCTTTTGAAGATGCAATAATGATTGAATTTGACAGGTGCATTGCTTCCAGTCTTCAAAATATACTCCGAATGTACGTAAGAAGCTGAGTTACAGCTATAATATGTGAAATCTCTGTTAATTGCATTTGGAAAGACAAATTGTGACCGCAAAAGTCTGCTCTCATTTCTGCTGTTTTTCAGGTGTTTGAGGGCCAACAGCGTTGTGCAATTTATTTGTTCTTCACTGGTTTGTTTTCTGGTAAAAACCTGTTAAGCTGCAAACGTTACCTCAAAGAGCTGTTTCTACCTTATTTAACCCATACAAGTTCATTTTTGAAATGAATTGATGTATTTAGCTTGATAAAGTGATACATATTTATTGTTGACTTGAAAAAAACGTTGAATTTATTTTAGACGTTACCCCTTTTCAGTGAGAGAAATATAAACGAGTCAAATCTCCAGAAAATCTTGCACATAAATAGTTGGTCACTTAAATAACATCATGTGAAGTTTTATAACAAATGAAGTGATAAGTAACAGGCCTTCTTCACATATATTTCAAATGAATATTTATATTTTTTTCAAAACAAATTTCTATATGAAATGGCTATTCTGTGTTTGATCTGATGAAGCTCTTTTGATATCTTAACCTGTATGATATAATATTGTGCAGTTTGGAGGTCAGTAGATGGTTGCAACAAACACCTCAAGTTAAGAAAAACTTGTTTTTCATTATAACTTCTTAATTTAAGGGATTTGTTGCAACCAATACAAACTTAAGTATGGAGATCAATGCAGAAATGAACAGTTTTTATTAATAACAAAGCATATAATATTTGTCACTTTGCTGTCTTGTAGTGTAGTGTTGAGAAAAACCTTGTTCAGTGTGGTACGAGGTAGAGTGGGTTTGTTCGTTGTGCTTTAAAAACTTCACGTTTATGTTTTTATAGAAGTTAACTATAACATCATAATGCACGTTACCTTTATATGAAGCACTATTGTTGTCCATCTGGTTATTAAAAACGACTATAATACAATATTTACTTTATATAAACTTCTATAAAACTAAAGAGGTTTGAATACATGCTGTTTTGTACTCTCATGAAAATACATCTTTAAGGAAGCTATTATAAAAAACTCACAATTAATTTGAAGAATTAGTTCACATCCAAAAACTGTCATAGTGAGTAAATGATGATTTTGGGTCAACTAATAATTCAAAATGTTAAAACAAGTATTTCTTAAACAATAATAATGGTTGTATGATTATACACTATCGTTCAAACTTTTGGGTCAGGAAGATTTCTTTGTTTTTGAAAGAAGTCTCTTCTGCTCAGCAAGGATGCATTTATTTGATCAAAATACTGTAAAAACAGTCAAATATTACCATTTAAAATAGCTGTTTTCTATGTAAATATATGGTAAAATCTACTTTAGAGTAAAATGTAATTTACTTCTGTGATGCCAGCTGTATTTTTAGCATCATTACTCCAGTCTTCAGTGTCACATGATCTTCAGAAATCATTCTAATATACTGATTTACTGCTCAAGAAACATTTTATCAATTATTATCAATGTTGAAAACAGTTGTTTTGTGGAAACTGTGATACATTTTATGTTTCAGGATTCTTTGATGAATAGAAAATTTAAAAGAACAGCATTTATTTGAAATAGAAATCTTTCATATCATTATAAATAAGTTTACTGTCACTTCTGATCAATTTAATGCATCCTTGCTTAATAAAAGTCTTAAATTCTTAAAAAAAAAAAAAATCTTACTGACCCGAAACGTTTGAACAGGAGTGTAGGCTTTAAGTCCTTTACATTAAGAGCAATACTATCTAATATTGAATCAGTGAATCTGTGTGCTTTCGGCTCAGGATCAGGTCTTGATGTTCAAGTGACTCTGAGGTCTTGAGTTTGTCCTGGATGTAAGGCTCATTCAGTCTCATCTCAGACTTCAGACGAGCGCTCGAAACAGAAACGACAGAGACGCTCCGAGAGCCAGACCGAGAGACAGGAAGAAGGCCATGATCGCTCCAGCCGTCTCCGCCTCGCTCGCATCCACCTTCCTGTCGACAACAATTCAACAGACGTGCTCAGAGGTGATGAGTTATTAATTACAGTACATCAAGACAATTGTTTATTTTGAAAGTCGCAAATGATGCATTATCTAATTAAATAAGCACTATTTTGCATATGTTTCCAGAAAATGAATCTGACCTTTTTGAATTAATCCAGGTTCATAATAGAGTTAAAGGTTTTTACTGAGGGGATTTTAGATTTCTCTTTTATCACTCCATAAATCAGAAAATACTGTTACTGTCAAAAAAATACATGTTCACCATGTTTTAGTAATAAAATGTTAAATATATATCAGGTGAATGATGTACAGTATAAACAAACTCCTCAATAAAAACCTTCAGAATATAGATAGGAATACAACTATAAAGTTTGGTGTATGAAAGTGCTGCAGAGGTGAAGGAGAACACTTTTAAAGATATGTATTGTAATTGAAATCTGCAGATGCAGATAATGAAATCAGGTAAATATCTTCATCTATAAAGAGGAATAAAACTGTACATTTTGGTGTATGTAAATGCTGCTAAAGTGGAGGAGAAAACTTTACAGTACAATATCATAAATACTTAAATGTGTATTTTGGATGTCTTTTCACTAGTCTAAAAGAAAATATGAAAGCAAAAGACCCCAAAATTGTACGCCTTAACTTATCTAGTAAATCACAAATGACTAGAAATGTCATGCAAATGAACTGGTTACAAAGAGCGGGAACCCTTAAGAACATTCACCTCAATTCTAAATGTTTGAATTCTACATTTTCAAAGTTTTATTGATTTATATTAATTTATGGACACTTCGAGTTTTATTTCTGCAAATTCATTAATTAATAATAAATTAGCTTGAGAACCACTGGGCTAACATTAATCACATCATGTTATTTTAGTATCATGGATGTGCTATTATAGTTTTTGTAAATATTTAGATTTAGATTTTATTTTTACATGTTCGGTTTTCATTCTAATTTTAAAGTTTTGAAAAATTAGTTTTGTGTTTTTTTTGTCATTTTAAATATGTTTGTATTCATTTTTATTTCACTTTTAGTTATTTTAGTACTTGAGCTTTAGGTAAACAAAAATAAGAAGTGTTTCCTTGGCAACTAGCTGAAAAAAAAAAAAATATAATATAATATATATATATATATATTTTTTTTTTTTTTTTTTTTTTTAAGTTAATATTTTATTTCAAGCAAGGAACATGTTTTTTTCAAGGTTTTACATTTAGTTAATGATAATAACTCTGATGTGTCCAAGCTTCTGTCAGTATTCTACTCACTTGGGTCCGAAGCACATGCACAGACTGGCCAGATATCCGTTAGAGAAGGCAAAGAGGATCATGAAGGCGATGAACCAGCCGTCGTGTAAGAAGTAGACGGGCAGATTGTAGCGAGGCTGGACGTTACAGAGCATGAAGAGAGGGACGAAAATCACACGAGCCACTAACAGACCCGGCAGCAGCTTACTGTCTTTACCAGGCTGAGAGACAGAGACAGAGAGAGAAAGTGAAAATGATCAAACAAAACACATGCATAAATAGCATAATCTATTCTTCTGATTTTTTTGCATTAAACAGCTGCACTGAATTTCATTTCTCAAAGTAACTAATATCCATCCAGTCATCTGTATTTATTACTGCTTGTAAATCCTCCCCCCTGCTGATTCTGAGGCTCATATATTTTGTGAATAGATGCATGTTTGTGTGATTTATTGTTCTGAAAGATCCATGTATAAACACAAAACAGACACACAAAATAATATTTGTATGATCCTCCCTAGAGGAAGATCCATCTGCAGCAATATGAATATGTACAGCGACCTTTGTTTGAACATTTTGAAAATATGAGACCAAGTGTCCTTTATACTAAAAATACTGTAAGATGCATAAACACTTCACAATGAAAACAGAGTCATTTATACTAAAAAATGCGCTTGAACACTTTGCAATCAAAATGTTTCATAAAAAGAAGATTTTACAGTTTGAAAACAATAGAAGTGAAGTTGCGTAATGTTTCTTACCCACATACAGACTGCGGTCAGACTGCGTCCAAGCCAATCAAACGCATTAAATAACAGGAAACAAGACACTGGGATGAAATACTGCTCTGAAGAGAGAGAATTTAGTCATTATGTACAGCAGCTTTATTACAAGCAGCAAACTAAATATCTTCATATTCAGACATTGAAATGTTTTCATATTATAATGAACTATAATAAACAAACAGTTTGTAAATGCATAAACAGCAGCAGATGAATTATGGTCTAAATATCTTTTGATTTCATTATTTTCATGTTTGTGCAAATATTTCACCACACAAAACACACTGTGGTTATTTGCATTCAGCATTGTTTTTCCCTGTTGTCTGTAACATTATTTATGAAAGCATATTTCTGCCATGGAATGAAATAAATACATAAATAAAAAAGTAATTGTAGTAATTTATGCCACAATTCTGACTTTTTTCTCTCAAAACTGCAAAATATAAACTCACAATTCTGCAAAAAAAGAACAAATTATTGATTGCATGTTTTTAACTTGAGTTTATAATTCACAATTCTGAGTTTATACAAAGTATAAGATATAAACTCAGAATTGCAAGAAAAGTCAAGTCAAGTCAAGTCTGCTTTATTGTCAATTCTTCCACATGTACAGTACATACATACAGAGAATTGAAATTGCGTTACTCTCTGACCCTTGGTGCATACAGATAACATTAAACACTGACAGTAGACGTTCAAATACAGATAAATACAGTTTAACCATATGTGCATACAAACTATACAGATATACAAATGAGGACATTGTAGAAAAAAAAGAGATAGATAAAGTGGCATAAGGCACATGGCAGATAGAGTGCAAACCAGTTAAATAAAACAAAACTGTGCAGATATATGTGTAGTGCAAAAAAAGTACAGTCTTTTATCAGACTGTCAGAAGAGGTAGTTTACAGTCAATGCTGGATGAGGTAGAGATCAGTCCAGTGCTGCACAAAGTGACTGGTGCGGGTCACAGTTTGTAAGGGGGGGGGGGGTCCTGGGGGTGTGGGGGCTGGGGGGGGGTCGTAGTGTCAGAGTTCAGTGTTGCGTGGAGTAAAAGAGGGGAGGGGGGGCAAGGACGGGAGGGAGTTCAGCTTCCTGACAGCCTGATGGATGAAGCTGTCCTTCAGTCTGTTGGTCCTCGCCTGGAGACTCCGCAGTCTCCTCCCTGATGGCAGCAGACTGAAGAAGCTGTGTGTCGGGTGGGTGGGATCACCTGCAATGCTGAGGGCTTTGCGGGTGAGACGGGTTCTGTAGATGTCCTGGAGGGAGGGGAGAGAGACACCAACGATCTTCTCAGCTGCTCCCACTATCCGTTGAAGGGACTTGCGGCAGGACGCGTTGCAGGCGCCATACCACACAGTGATGCAGCTAGTCAGAATGCTCTCGATGGTGCCTCTGTAGAAGGTGCACATGATGGGGGTCGGGGCTCTGGCTCTTCTGAGTTTGCGGAGGAAGTAGAGACGCTGCTGTGCTTTCTTGGCCAGTGCCGCAGTGTTGTTAGTCCAGGAGAGGTCCTCTGTGATGTGCACACCCAGGAACTTGGTGCTGCTCGCTCTCTCCACAGTCGCATTGATGATCAGATGATGGTCAGAGGAGCATGCTGAGTGTGCACTCTCCTGAAGTCAACAACAATCTCCTTCATCTTCTCCACATTCAGAGAGAGATTGTTGTCCCTGCACCACCCGGCCAGGCGGCTCACCTCGCTCCTGTAGTTTGTCTCATCTCTGTTGCTAATGAGACCCACCACAGTCGTGTCATCCGCAAACTTAATGAAAAGGTTAGAGTTGTGTGACGGTGTGCAGTCGTGGGTCAGCAGAGTGAAGAGGAGGGGGCTCAGCACACATCCTTGGGGGGCCCCTGTGTTCAGTGTGATGGTGCTGGATGTGTTAATGCCGACCCGTACTGCCTGAGGTCTTCCGGTCAGAAAGTCCAACAGCCAGTTGCACAGAGAGGTGTTGAGCCCCAGCTGGACCAATTTGTGAGTGAGCTGCTGAGGGATGATTGTGTTAAATGCTGAACTGAAGTCTATGAACAGCATCCTGACATATGAGTCTTTTTTTGTCCAGATGTGTGAGGGCTGGGTGGAGGGCAGTGGCGATGGCATCATCGGTCGAGCGGTTGGACCTATATGCAAACTGGAAGGGGTCCAGGGAGGGGGGGAGGACAGACTTGATGTGTTGCATAACTAGCCGTTCAAAGCACTTCATGAGAATAGGAGTGAGTGCTACTGGACGGTAGTCATTGAAGCAGGATGGAGATGACTTCTTCAGGACTGGAATGATGGTGGTAGACAACAGCCTGACTGGAATGATGTGGGGACAACAACCTGACTTAGTGAGATGTTGAAGATGTCTGTGAAGACATCAGTGAGTTCCACTGCACAGTCTCTCAGTACACGCCCAGGAATGTTGTCAGGTTAGTTAAAGGTTAAAAACGTTAGTTTAAAAAATAGTTATTACAATACACATTTTTATCTCACAATTCTGTTTTTTTCCTCACAGTTCTGACTTTTTTTTTTTTCTCAGAATTTGTCAAAATTGTGAGGTATAAACATAATATATGAAAAGTCAGAATTGTGGGAGGGGGAGGGGAGTGGCAAATATAAAAAGATAATTGCGAATTTTTCTCACAATTCAGATTTTTTTTCCCCTCAGAATTCCAAAATTATAAACTCAGAATATCAAAGTCAGAATTGCGAGGTGTTAACTTGAATTGAAAAAAAGAGTCAGAATTGTGGGATAAAAAGTTGCAATTACAATAAAAAAAAACCTTTTTTAATTATGACTTTTATCTCACAATTCAGCCTTTTTTAAAGAAATGCACAGATATAAACTGAAAAAAGTCAGAATTATAAAAATGTATAATATAATAAAATATATTATATTATATATTGTATATTATATTTTTGATATAAAATATATATATAAAAACATATTTGTGGTATAAAAGTTACAATCACCTCTTTTTATTTTATTCCAAAAATAAGCTTCCATAATAATCAGACTCATTATCAGACTGTGAATGGTAAAGAGTCAGACTCATTGAACTCTCACCCCACTTTCCACTGTCAGCGATAGAAGATTTAACGTCTACAGTGACGGCAGGAAACGTGCCGATGGTGATGGTGAAGGCAAAACACACAGAGAACGCCATAACCCAGATCTGACGAGAGAAATACAAGAAAACTCACACTTTCACCTGACACAATCCTGAGAATGGTTGTGGATGGTTGCTAGGGTGTTGCTATGCAGTTTCCAAGATGTTCTGAGTGTTGTTGCTGTGCGGTTGCTAAGGTGTTTGTAATGCAGTTGGTAAGGCATTCTGGGTGTTGTTGCAGTTGCCAAGGTATTCTGGGTGTTGTTACTATGCAGTTGTTAATGTGGTCTGGGTGTTGTTGCTATGCAGTTGCCAAGGTGTTTGTAAGTGTTGTTGCTATGCAGTTGCCAACAGTTGCCAAGGTGTTTGGGGTGTTGTTGCTATGCAGTTGCCAAGGTGTTTGTAAGTGTTGCTGCTATACAGTTGCCAGGGTGTTTGTAAGTGTTGTTGCTATTGAGTTGCTAAGGTGTTTGTAAGTGTTGTTGCTATGCAGTTGCTAAGGTTTTCTGTGTGTTGTTACTTTGCAGTTCCCAAGGTGTTTGGTGTGTTGTTGCTATGCAATTGCCGAGGTGTTTGTAAGTGTTATTGTGCAGTTGCTAAGGTGCTCTGAGTGTTGTTGCTATGCAGCTGTTGATTTCAATGTGTGTTTACCTTCTTAAAGATGGCCAGTATGGACGGTGTTTGTTTGTCGTTGTCTCCAGCACTCTTCTGCCGCTCATCTACAGACAGCTCAACTTTAAAACAGGGTTTTGATTGATATTCAGCCTGGTTTTGATTTGAATTTTCATGACGTCACCTTTCTTCAGCAGATCCATCTTGTTCTCCTCATCCTCAGCTGGTTTGCTCTGCTGACTCTCCTGATAGTACTGAAAAAATGCCTACAGAAAAAACCCAGCAATTAGACTAAATGTTTAAAGCTTTAAATCAACGGCTTCAGTTTTTTCCAGCCGCTCAGATCTTACCAGTCTAGGAAGTAGAGCATACGATGCCATTGCAAGGGAAATAACGACACACGCTGTGATGAAGTATCCAAACGCACTGTCGTGCATAGCAGAACCACCTGAGAAAATGAGCTTTATATGAACATGACTTTCACTTTGATTTGGTTTTTGTAATTAAACTTAAATAAATAAATAAATGTAATTACAATCAAAATTACAATGAGGTAGAATATTATTTCATAATTTCATATATAATATTATTTCAAAAATTCATCCATTCATTAAAAATATATATAATTTGTTTACTTAATAATAATTATTATATTAGTTATATTATTATATTAATTGTAAGTTAAACAATATTCTTTCACTCAAGGCTTTAGAGTAAATAAATGTTAAAATATAAATATATAATTAATTTATATATTAACTCTGTAAATAAAGGATTTTTTATTGCTGAAAACACATGGCTTTGTTTTAAGTCACTTGCATTTATGAATATATAAATAATTACCCTAGAAAAAGTGAAGCCTGTATTTTATATGCTTATATTTGTTCTTCAATAAGTGTGATTTGAGTTTTTTTGCATGGAAAGCACCATAGATGTTCACTATAGCTGCATCAGTGTGACGACTCTGAGCTGGAGTGATTTGTGGAGCTGTAATTGTGTTGTAGTTGCAGACTCACTGGCGATGGCACAGATCATGGAGAAAGCAGCGAAGGTTCCTGCGAGTCCCTGTCCGCTCATGATGGGTGTCGTGTAGGACGCTGGCAGGAGTCCGGCCATCCCAAACAGACTTCCCTGAAGAACCGCTCCAAACGCTGGGATCAACACAACATATATATCAAATCACATTCACAACCCGTTCTGCTTCTGTAAGTTTGAATGCATTTGTTGTGAGAGTCTCACAGTTAATGCAGATGATTTTGATCATGGTGATGATGAAGAATGGCAGCGGCTCCAAATCTACTTTCACCAGGATGGCAGTGAGCAGAAACACCACCAGAATGGCTGTGAGACTCCCTGCGATCCGGATCTTCTGAGGGATTCTGCAGATTCAATCACAGTCCCGAAAATGATCGAAAACAGGTTTGCCTCATAATTTACCCCAAAATCCAAAAGAAAAGAATAAGAATTTATATTTTCCTTAAAGAAAACCAAGCATTGTTTTTTGTTTTGTTTTGTTTTGTTTTGAGAATTTGGAGGTAAATTGTATTTAATTGCCATTAAAATAATGTCCATGTGCAAAAATAATTGAGTGAATAAATAAATTAAAAACAGTAGTAATATAATACTTATTTATAAATAAGTAAAAAATATATGCTCAAAAATAAAAATATTTATTTAAAAAAATATTTTTATCAAGTTAAATAAATAGAAATATTAATTCCAATAAATAAATACATTATATTTAATCAATAAAAGTACTTATTTACATAAAAAATGTAAATGTTTAATGAAATAAATGCAAATATCTATTTAAATGAATAAAATATTTATGCAAATATATTTATTGATTTATTTAAATAAATGTATTTATTTATTGTGATCTAGCTAAATCAAATAAAAATATGTATTTAAATAAATATTTATTAAAATAAAAATATTTACATCAATAAAAACATTTTAAAATAATTCAATAAAAATATCTATTTAAGTAAATAAAAATTATTCAAATAAATAAATGTATACATGTATTCAAATAAATATATTTATTCAAATAAATAAGTAAAGAAAACTGTCCTAAAACAGGCTTCACTTTTTTTATGCGTACTAATTTCTTATTTTGTTTCTTTTGACTTCAGGATGAAATGACCCTAGAAGGCCACCGTTAGCTGAACCTCTGCACTCTGTGTTAATGACTCTGACCTCTGGTGAAGCACTGAGTTGAGGCAGGTGAAGACCAGCAGAGGAACCATCGCACACAGCGTCATCACGTTATTAAACTTGGCCTGTAAGACGCTCCGCGAGGCTTCTTTAGTCGCGTTGACTGAGAAATTCACTCCACTTAAAGGATCTGCAAGACGACTGGTGAAATACTGCGAGATAGACAGATGAAAAAAGACTTGAGAGAGGTGCAAACCTTCTGTTTTTTGAGGATGTAATTGTTGCTTTTGCAGTTTTGCAACACTTTGTCAGCATTTCTGGTCTACGTTTCTATGGTAAAAACCAACTGAGATGTACGACTTCACACAAAATATTTGACGCAAGTCGTAAAGTGCTTACCACAGTGGCTGTCATGAAGAAATTCCACGGCAGCAGCGTTCCCAACCCCAACATGAAGAAAATCAACCACACGCCATTATATCTGTCACGAGAAGAGGAATGTTTGACTGCTGTTGAAGCGATTCACATCTTCACATCAGGTTTCTTGGTTCTTTGATGCACCAGAACAAAGATATCTCTCTAAAAACTGGAATACCCAGTCAATTGTGATATCAGCCTTTGTTTTTAGTTTTTAGGAGCATGAATTGGCTCAAAAGGGCCTCTGCACATCTGCTGAGACTCTAGATAAAGATATAGATTCAGCATTTGGTCTTGCTTTACAGCAGCAGAAACGCACTGTGCTCTTGTTATCGGTCTATTGTTATCTTGGTTCTCTAAATGAGGGCAAAACAGAGGCCATTGTGTTTGGGTCTTCGGGGGCCCCCGATTGTGATTTGGGAGCTCTGGATTCCTGCAAAAAACTGTCTGTGAGAAATCTGGGTGTTAACTTTGATTCTGCACTCAAGTTCGATAAACAGATCAATTCTGTAGTCAAATCCAGTTTCTTCCAATTAAGATTGCTATCAAAAGCCAAGAGTTTTTTTTGTAATTTCAAGAGTTAGAGAGAGTGATCCATGCTTTTGTGTCATCACGGCTTGATTATTGTAATGCCCTTTATATGGGAATAAGTCAATCAAACATAAATCGACTCCAGATGGTTCAAAATGCGGCTGGCAGACTTTTGACTGGCACCCGCAGATTTGATCATATCTCCCCCATACTATGCTCTTTGCACTGGCTGCCGGTCTGTTACAGAATCGAGTTTCATATTTTACTGTTTGTTTTTAAAGCTCTGAGTGGAACGGCTCCTGAATATCTCAGTGATCTTTTAAACCCAAATACATCTTCTAGACCGCTGAGGTCTTCGGAGAAAAGAGTGTTGATGGTCCCTAGATCTAGATTGAAGTTGAGGGGTGACCGTGCCTTTTCAATTGCTGGGCCAAAATTATTCCAGTCTCCCTCCGAATAGTTTGTTCAGAATCTGAATTTAGTTGAATTGAAGTTAAATTGAAATTGAAGTTAAAAACGTACCTTTTTTCAAGGGCTTATAGCTGTCCTTGTAGAGTATAAGGATTTGTCAACTATATCAGTGTTTTTTTCTCTTCTTTAGTGTATTGCGGTCAAAACTGTTTGTATTTATTTGTCAAACACTTTTTTAGCCAAACAAAGGTTTATACAGCACAGTGGTCAACTACTGTTGTTTTTATTGTGCTTTATAAATACATTTAGATTGATTGATTGACTGTCTGTCTGAGTCTGAGCGGCTGATAGAAGAGCGAGATGTTCTACTCACTTGTCTTTGGGCACCTGAGGGTCCATGTCTGTGAGATTCACCGTAATGAGCTGCGATTTTAATGTTCAAGCACCTGGAAGCAACACGGACTTGTTCAGACACACGACGGGAAAAATAATAGTAAACAAAAATAAATATGTACATAAATACATACATACAAACAAACAAGTGAAGAAACCAGAAAAGAAGAGAAAGGATTTAGTGAAAAAAAAGAGTTTAAATCCATTTAAGCAACATCAAACTATATCAAAATGTAATGTACTGTAGATACAGGAATCATAATTTAATTGCAAAAAGTAATGCAATATATAATGCAAGAATACAAAGTTATTTCTAAGTTTAAATCTAAACTATACATGAAAAAAAACATTAAAATGTATTATGAAAAAGTTTTATATTATATAGCCTAGTATTAAAAACATGCATATTTTTTATAATTACCAAATTTAAAAATATATAGAAAAATGAATAAATACCATATATAATGCAAGAATTAAACAAAGTTATTTCTAAGTTTAAATCTAAACTATACATATAAACTATAAGTTATTATTAAATAGTATTAAGTTTGTTATTATTATTAAGTTTAAATCTAAACTAAACATGGAAACAAACAAACAAATAAATATATAAATCATTAAAATAGGCTTAATTTTCTTTATGTAAAACATAATTTCCTATATACACATAAAGTTAAGTAGCAGTTAACTGAAACAGTTGAAACCTCTGAAATGTACTGATATACTGTATGTACAAGAATCATAGTTATAATTACATAAAATAATAAAAACTAGAAAATGAATACATACCATATATCATGCAATATTGTAAAGCAAACTTTCACAGCATTTCATAAGTTTAAATCCACAGTAACCAAATGAGACATGAGTTTCACAATCATGGCACATAATTCAAATAAAAAAGTGAAGTGAAATACTTACTGACTCTCATACGCAGCACTTATTGAACACTAAGAGCACTAATGTAGTTCTGCTTTAAACAGCTGCAGGAGCCCCAATAGAGCCCTATATGAGTGGCCCCGCCCTGAGCTTATATGACCACGCCCTCCTCATGCATATGCAATGAGGGGCTGCAGGTTTTTTTCACTGATAATACTGCTTATCTGAGTCTCTGTGCCATCAACACCCAAACACACAGAAAACACAACTGACACGTCTGCAAAACAACAAACCTCTGGAATTCAGTGGAGAAATTCTCAACAAAGACGCACAGACAATGATCAGAAGAAAGAAAAAGTGAATAAAGTTGTTTTTTTGATTAATGTTTTTATATTGATATTATATTTTTATATAATTTATCATTTATGATCAAAGAAACATTTTTCTTTAATATTTAATATTTATATTAATATTAATATTGTATATTTGTTATAATAATGTAATGAGATTATTAAAGTTGTTTTTTTGTATTTTGTATTGTGAAATGAAAGTTAAGCATGCAGACTTTGGTTATGAACATTTGAAGCATTTTAACCCAGCTACCGTATATACTAGGCCTCAGGAATGAAACCTGTGCATCTTAAAAAGCTGAAGCACACGAAACTGATCACAAGACACTGCAGATATGGGAAGTGAGCCTTTTCTCCACAGGTCATGAGTCATGCTGCTGGAGTTCAGCTGAGTTCTCTGTATGAAACATGTTCATTTCTCAGCCCACGTGTGTTTGGTGAGCTCTGTTTCCACTCACACACACTCACACACACATCGACTCTGCTGTACCAGCAAACACCATCCTCATCCAGAGACAGAGGCTTCCCAGCACACTCTCCTCTCCACAGCCGACCGTCTGACCTGAGATACGGCCGGCACCGCTGATATTAGCAGGTGAAAAGACAGCGCTTTTTGGCCAGCGGCACATATCGCATAAGTTATGGGTAAGTTATGTATGATGGAAACCATCCAGTGATTTCCATACAGAAATTTCTGCATGAAAATCATCTGGAAAACAAGTAAATTACAGCAAGCAGCACAGAGTCAGACACACCCTGCAGAAAACACTGTCTATGAGCGGGTTTCCATGCATCCAGAGATATAGAATGTTTACATATTAACATAATGTTTATCAAATATAACAACATTATAGTAATGCTTTAAAAAACAGATATTTGTATAATATTTTTAATATGAAAAAATACTAACTATAATTGGGTCACTTGTTAATATTATAACTTTTTTATTAAATGTATTACTGTTATTATTATTTCAAGATTTTATTACCATACCACAATATTTGTTGAATATAACAATTTAATATACAAAACATGGATTGAGAGGTATATAATGTTAGAAAAATACCATAATATATTTTTTTTAAAACATCTGATATTTTTATTTTTAATTAATATATAAAAAAAAATTAATAACAGTAGTAATGTTTTTTTAATTCTGATGTTTGAATTAATCATTATTAATTATTAGAAATATTACTACTAATAACTGGATCAATATTATCAAACATTATCAATTTTTATTAAGATGTATTAATAGTTATTATTATATTTAGTTATTTTATTATTATTATTTCAAGATTTATTATTTAATCAGCTGTTATGGCATACCATAATATTAATTGAATATAACAATTGCCTATAATAGTATTAGATTTTGTTGTTTCTCTCAAATCATGGATGGAGAGGTATAAAAATATATTTATTTATAATTAATAATAATGAATATATATATATACACACACACACACACACACACACACACACACACACACACACACACAGAAACTGTTTACATTGTTATACTTTAGATAAACATATGTACTATGTTATCTATGTGTGTGTGTGTGTGTGTGTGTGTGTGTTTTTTACTCGTGAAAGATGACCAGTCCCCACAATAAACCCTATGTATATGTATGTGTGTGTGTGTGTGTATGTGTGTGTTTGTTTACTCGTGAAAAATGACCAGTAAATAAAAACTATGTGTGTGTGTATGTGTGTGTGTGTGTGTGTGTGTGTGGGTCTGTGTGTTTGTTTGTTTACTCGTGAAAAATGACCAGTAAACAAACACACAAAAACTATGATACATATGTGTGTGTGTGTGTGTGTGTGTGTGTGTTTGTGTGAAAAATGACCAGTAAATAAACCCTATGTATGTGTGTGTGCTTGTTTATGCTACATTGTGAGGACCAAATGTTCCCACTGTTCCCACAAGGATAGTAAAACCTGAAATGTTTGACATTGTGGGGAGTCTGGGAAAAAATATTAAAAATAGTAAATGATGTTTATCTGAAAGCATAACAATGTAAACAGGCTTTCTGTAAGGGGTGAGTTTAGGGTTAGGGGACCAATAAACTACAAATCCCATGAGTCCATCTGTCATCAACAGAAATGACGTCATGAATAGCGCTGTTTTTGGTCAATTAAAGAATGAATGGGAAATCATTGGTGATCGGAGGAATCTGTCGCTTTGGAGTGATGCTTGAGATGGATTCTACGACATTTATAATCAGAGGTATGATTTTTCTCTTGTTCACTAGTACTGAGGGAGCTACTCTAGCAGTTTGAGTTACTGTTGTAATGTGGGGTCCAGATGGGATTGTTTTATCTTCAGGAGATCTTTGATTGCTATTAACTTTAGTAAAACTCATCATACAACAGTAGAAGGCTGCCTATATAACTCAGTTCAGACGGTAATAATCAGTGTTTGATTGATGAGTGACAGGTGAAGCTGTGAGGAAATATGAACTCATGTTGTAGTGATGCTGCCCTCTAGTGCTAGTAATGTATTGTTCAGAAATATTTATGAATCATGCCATTAAAAAAGAATAATATTATGGTGTTTTTACGTTTTTCTTTTCTTTTAATAAATAAAAAATCTAAAATAGGCATCAGTACAGATACTGTATGACTACTTTAAATAGCATTGCTATGTATGTGGAGAATATTCCAGTATTTTTGGTTCCCATAATTTATTATTTATTGTCATTTATAATAATTTATCATTATAAAATGATGAATAGGCATACGTTACATTACTCTCAGTGAAATTGATACATATTGTAATTGGTCCCATTCATAATCTGTAAATATGGCATGTTTTCAGCATTTTGAAAATTGAAAACCTGCCATCTAATTTGATGATAGAATGGATTATTTATTCATTTTCAGGGCTCAACAGTAATGTTTTTGTTGCCTGCCAAACAAGTAGTTTTGCCAATATTATTTATTTGTTTATTTATAAAAAAATAAATAAAAAATCAAACTCTGAATTCTGTTTGTTTATATATTTTTTATTATATATTAATTAGTTGAGTGATATCACAGTGTGTCACACACATCACTCAATCCATTAATGGACACTGATTAACTATGTAAATGATTATGATGATGATGATGATGGTTTAAGATAAAGTGATTTGAGACTCTGTTGAGTCTGGTTTCAATTATTTACTATTTATTATCAATTTCACATAGATCAGATATATATCTGTGACCATGGACCACAAAACCAGTCATAAGAGTCAATGTTTGGAAATTGAGATTTATACATCATATGAAATCTGAATAAATAAGTTTTCCATTGATGTATGGTTTGTTATGATGGGACAATATTTGGCCGAGATACAACTATTTGAAAATCTGGAATCTGAGGGTGCAAAAAAATCTAAATATTGAGAAAATCACCTTTAAAGTTGTTCAAATGAAGTTCTTAGCAATGCATATTACTAATCAAAAATTAAGTTTTGATATATTTACAGTAGGAAATTTACAAAATATCTTCATGGAACGTGATCTGTACTTAATATCCTAATGATTTCTGGCATAAAAGAAAAATGGATAATTTTGAGCCATACAATGTATTTTTGGCTATTGCTACAAATATACCTGTGCTACTTATGACTGCTTTTGTGCTCCAGGGTCACATACATGTATGTATATATATATATATATATATATATATAGAGAGAGAGAGAGAGAGAGAGAGAGAGAGACTTTTAACCCACTTTATTAAAACATCTAAAAACAAACACTACATTATACCCCACACATATCACATTACAATGTGTTCAGGAGGCACATATAATTATGTATTTATAAAAAAACGAACTAAAAAAAACCCCAATAATAATAATAAACAGTCCTACTCAAAAAGCCAAAAACCATAAATCACCAATTAAACATAATTTCCCCATCCTCACAAATTGACAGTAAAGCACCATTTGAACTCAAACTCAATCTGTGCTCCACTCTTATTCTGGATTCCACCAAAGCAGTAAAAAGCTGAAGAATATTTATATTTTGCCCTTCAGCAGCCAGTCTAGCTACAAATATACCCCAGTGACTTAAGACTGGTTTTGTGGTCCAGGTTCACACACACATATATATATATATATATATATATATATATATATATATATAGTATAGAGAGAGAGAGAGAGAGATAGGTTTGATCAAATCACAGTCCCTGTGAGTAACAGTAATCTTTGTCTTAGCAAACGCCAGTAATATACTTTTAAAGCTATGAAGATATGCATGTCCTGAGCGCCCTTTACTATTTATAACCTCTGAATACACAATCATTAAAATCCTCCACCCAACAACGGCCTCTCAGATCCTGGTTTGACTCCATCTGTAAGTCACGTATCCAGATCAGATACTTCTCACAGCGAGATGCGACATGTTTCCCAGCACAGCTGCTCAGGAACACAGTGATTCTGCTTCATATACGCGTTATCTCACTGTTTCTACTGACCAGTGTTGGGCACGTTACTTTAAAAAAGTAATTAGTTATAGTTACTAGTTACTTCTCACAAATAGTAACTGAGTAACTGAGTTACATCATTATAAAAGTAACTAATTACCAGGGAAAGTAACTATTGCGTTACTTTTTTTAAAAAAATGTTCAAATGTCAAATAACTTGGATGCCCCCAATATTAAATATGTTAAATGAATGAAATGGACACTAAATAGAATAAATTATTATTATAAAACATTGTACATTAATCAACACTATTTATCTACTGACACTTAGCATCAGTTAGTCAATCATTATAATATGATATTATGATAATTTAGCATTATATGATGATAGAACTTTAGTAATTAGAATAACCAAGTATGAATTCATATTTGTCATGTTGACTGAACTTAGGACTGGTGGTGGTGCTTAAGATATTGTTTGTCATTTAGTGCTTCTATAAAAAAAAAGGGGGAACAATTGATCAGATAACAAAACTACTACGAATTATACCACTAATAACAATATAAAACGCACTAAGGATAAAGGAGCTGCTGGGTTCATGAATATTAATCAGGTTGTCTGTGTTAAATGATCTCGAATTGATTCGCTGAAATCAAAACAGGGATGATAATAGGTGAGCGCCGGCCAATGAGATTGTCGTTTGTGCATTAGCTCCGCCCACTAGCGGAGAACCGGCAGTTCTTAAAAGCTGAAGAATTCCAAAGGAACTCCGTTATTTTGACACGAAAACACAACAAAGAATATCGTTTACATGTAGCGCGTCAATTCTGCATGTTATGAAAGACTCTCTCACTCTGTATCTTTCTTTGCATGCGCGTGTGTGTGTGTGTGTGTGTGAGACAAAGCTACGGCGAGTCGTGCAGAAGTTCACGGTACGTCAAATACAGCTACACTGCGCATCCATTCAGATGAACTGAAAAATAAAATGATAATAAAATGATAATAAATTATAGAACGCCGCATTTTATTGTCAGTAACGGTAACGGCGTTGTAACGGGGGAAACAGTAATTAGATTGATTACTGGTTACTGAAAACAATAACACCGTTAGTAACGCCGTTTATTTGTAACGCCGTTATTCCCATCACTGCTACTGACATGCATCGTTTGCACTCATTCTGTGGAAAGACAATGAAAGCTTTCTGTGTCTTGATATCTTATCTTATTTTTTATATTAATTTTTTTGTGATTGGCTGCTTCATGTCAACCATGTTCAACCTGTTTGCACATTCCTCTCTGTACAGTCATGCTTATCTTAATATTTAATTCTACAGCATACTGTCATGCACATTCTTTTATACCTTATATTTTATATTTTGTTCTTTATATCTTATTTTTTATTCATTTTATTTTATGCATACTTCCCTTGTGTTGTATTCTACAATATTTGCACTGTCCATGGAGCGGACCCGACTCACATTTCACTGCTGGTTATACAATCTCTGTATAGTCGTGTATGTGACAAATAAAACTTGAAACTTGAAAGCGTGAACTAATACTCCGATCAAAACAAGCTGGGGCTGTTAATAGCGGGTTTGTTGGGTTTAGGATGTTGCTGAGAAGTTCTTGAGACTTATCTTGAGCTGTATTGTCAGATCAGAGGAAGACTGTATAAGCAGCACAGAAACACTGGAAACAGAGCCGCTGGTGTTGATGACTGATTTCCTCTTTGACTCGCTCAGATTAACTACAGACTACACAGAAGTACTCCACTGAAGTGTTGAGGGATATGGTTATACTGTATACATAATATTATGTTTTGGTGGCAAATGAGATACAAGAACAGTTACTTTACACCATAATAACTTGATTAGTCAGGTCTGGATGATCTATCACCACACAAAAGTTGTAAATTATTCATCAAAAAGCTGCAAAATATTTCTGTGGCCTTCCTTTTACAGAATAAAAATAGTTTTTACTCATGAAAGATGACCAATAAATAAATCAAATCAAAGTTTTATTTCACCACAAAAGCAACAGAAATTATATTTGCATAAAGAGAATTAAAATTATTTAAATTTTTGGCATTATTTTCATGACAATAAAGCATATTTCCAACCCAAATTTTGTCCATTACTGTAACATAAGGTATATATTTTTTAGTTATATATATTTACACGCATGCGCGCGCACACACACACACACACACACACACACACACACAAATACAAAAGTGCATGTTTAATTATTTTTAAAAATAAATAAATACATTTTTATTATTGTTATTTTCATGACAATAAAGCACATTTCCCACTCACATCACACATTTCCCATTTTATTCATTAAATATTATTTTTCTTTTTTATTGTATTATTTTCAGCCACAGTATCTTTGTTCTTCTTTACCTCTCTAAATATATTTGATATGTTATTGTATGGAGGCCACTGTGCTCTTGAACCTTAAGTGCAGCAGAATTTTTTTTGTAACCTTATTTGCCTTGCCACATTCTGTCTCTGATTTTTTGACCCATTCTATTTGACATACTGTGAGCTTGTCTTATATAGACAGTGCTTTTCACAGTATAATACACAAATGAAGGTGTGTCAAGGATTCAAAGCAGCACCTGAGTTAAATATATTTCACAGCAAAGAAAAAATTTCAGTTTTTCTTTTTTAATAAATGTTACTGTTTTTCTGAATGGGGTGCTGTGTGTACATTAATGAGGAAAAAAAAAGAACTTAAATGATTTTAGCAAATGGCTGTATATACAGTATATATATATATTTCAGATTTGTCTTTTAATTTCAGTCTGAGTCAGTTTTATTTATTATATATAATTTGTGTTACTTTCATGACAAAGCACATTTCCCAGCCATTTTTTTTTAGAATTTAAATATATTTCATTTAATTAAATATGTTTTATATATGCAAAAATGTCACAAAAATAATGTCACAATGAAAAAAATCTCAATTGTGCTAAAAGCTCTTTTTTATGCATTTTTTCCTCACATTTTATTTGTGCGGTGCTTTTCACGACACATTCTTTCAAAGCAGCTTCAGATTTAAAATCAGATTTATATTCTTGTACTGATGTGTCATGTTGCAGGATTTTACATGACTGAATAGTTCTACATTGACACAATCAGTACAAACGTATGTTAGTGAAACAGGAGCAAAATATCTGCTTAACCCTCCATTTACAAAAGACAATCGCTCAGAAACGCTCTGCTCTTACCTGTTTATCAGAGCTGTTGAGAAACTCCAGCAGTAGTTCTGAGACGTCTGCTCTCTCTAAAACTGCAGATCACTATTACGCAATGTTTTGTACGGGTACATGTCTATTTCTGTCACGATGATGTCAAGTTTTTGCCTACTGTCTCAAAGAAACCAAATATTAGCTGTCTGTGTGATAACGTGAACCAGCCACGATCTGATTGCTTACAGTGAACAGTCACAGAAAGAGTTTGAACTTGTTGAAATACAGTAAAAGTGTTATTTACTAAGACATGAGATGTTTGAATCAGCCTGTGGTGAAGTCTTCAACAGCTTTACTAAATGACTGATCGATCAACACATTAAAATCACAGAACGTCACGAGGAGGAAAAAGAACAGTTTCACTTGAAAAGCAAAATTAATAAATCAATACGCTTCTGCCTGTGATGCAATGCTGTTTGTCAGACTGATAGTTTAGAGAATCATTAACCGCCCATAAGGGGTGTGCTTATCACTCATATTGATTAATCATTTATGCCAAATTAACAGTATTAATTGCAGTTACAATCACACTTTAATTCTGTCTGTGCTGTTGTGGAATATTATGATTTCTGTTCTCTGATGAAATGATCCACAATAGCAATTATAAACCCATAATAGTTTTATGTATTATGTTTAATATTTTTTTGCTTAATTTTCAACATGACAAATGTAAATAGTATTTTAACTTTAACAATCACATGAAGCAAAGTTGAAAATAAATGTGATTATTTATGTAGCAAAGCAATTCATGATAATAAGAATAAATAATGTTACAACTTTCATAATGCATATCATGGTTTCATGTGGCCCAAGACATAGACGAAAATTAATGTGATCATTTATAACAATGCAAATAATGATAATAATAATAATCAATATTAAATATTATGCTTTCATAATGAATAAGTTTTATTGAGATAGCATGAAATTGGCAGTTATTCAAAATAATTAATTAATCTGCCAATATATGTATTTTTTAATTTCTTTTCTACTTAACATTTTATTTTGTAATTTTTAACATAACAAATGTGTAGCATTTTAAGCTTAACAATCACATGTAATAAAGATAAAAAATCAATATCATTACTTAGATAGCAAAGCAATTAATTATAATAATAATAATTAATATTACAATTTTCATAATGCATATTGTTTTCTTCAGAAAGTAAAAAAGCCACAGTTACTTAAAATAATTAATGAATCTTTCATTAATTTGCTTTTTTTTTTTTATTTATTCTTTTCTACTTAACATTGTAAAAATAGTTAATTAATGTCATTTAATATTTGATATTCAGTATCATAAATGATTATATGTTTTAAATATATATATATGTAATATTTAGTATAGAATATTATGATATTATGTAACGTTACGCACACAATATATATATATATATATACTATTAGTAATAAGTATAATATTATTTACTTATATACTGTGTGTGCGTATGTGTGTATGTGTATTTATAATAAAGAATAAAGATATATATTCTAAGTTTTATTTGACGTCAGTGGATGACATGTTTTATGTCAGTTTAAGGCAGCAAAGATGAGTTATTTCACTAGTATTGATTGGTATTGTGTCAGTCATCAACCTATCAATAATGCACAGAATATTCTGTTCCCTGACCGTCTGTCAGCACACTCAAAACATAAAATGCACATTAATAGAAAGCGTATAAAGTCAAAGCAGCCCTACCTGCAACAGCTGTGCGTGTGTTTGAACTCTGTTCTGCACAGCAGAAGTTCAAAGAGCATCAGGGCTCTTATCTGCAGGAATGAGAGCTGACCACTATCAGCAGCAGCACAGGCCCAATCGCTGCAGGGTCAAAGGTCAGCGTGAGCCGAGGGGATGTCCTGCTTTCTGTCCACTCACCATTAGATTCACAGACTGACCTGCAGCTGCATGCCTATATGACTGACCCAGACCCAAATAAAGCATCAGATACTGCTTCATAACCTGATTTTAATGTCATTCGCTCTGGCAGTTGCTAGGGTTTTTTGCGTAGTAACTAGGTGAAAATGATTCCTGATTACTCTGCAAAGACATGTGACACAACAGAAAATGTGGCATTTTGTAGCACTCATCCTTTCCTTACTGGAGGAAGTGGCTGGTGTGGTGTTTAAACCCAGTTTTTGTCTTGAAAAAGCATTTTTAATGTGCAGCTTATATATAATGAATAATAGTGTGTGGAGTGATGCTCTTCCAGAACCAGCCGTAGATATTTGCTGCATTCTGCTGGATAGATGGTGATACTGCGGTCATGATTGAATAATAATGCCTGTGTTTGTACAATTTAAGACTGATATTAAAAAGTATTTGAAACAAAATTTAAACATAAAAGCTTGAAATCAATACAAACTGTGCAACTGTTAAGATGCTTTTCTGCACTTTTTTATTATTTATTTTTACTTGTGGCATGTTTGGTTGTGTAAAAAATAAATAAAGCAAGCTAGCTTAGGGAGGAATCTGTTCATAACTGAATCTAGAAAAATGTATGGAAACTTCTTTTTACCATGGAATAAAAAATAAAAATAAAATTATAGTTGTGACTCTTTATCTCACAGTTTTTTTTTTGTCCTCAGAATTGTGGGTTTAAAGTATATTGTGTGTAAAGTATATTGTATTTTATTTTATTGTAACATTTATTTTAAGTTACAAAAATGACTATAGTATTTTGGTCAATAATAACAATACTAACCCTGTTTTTAATCTTGCAATTCTGACTTTTTCTGAGTTTACTGTATATCTCACAATGTTTTGACTCAGAATTGCAACAAAAAATTCAGAATCATTATAAAAGATTAACAGATATTATTATTATTATTATTATTATTAATCCTGTGACAGAATCAAGCTTTTGTATAAATGGATTTAAAGAATCACATCCACCAGAGATTTATCTGGTAATTTGATGATATGGTGAAACTAAGCACAGAATAAAGTTAACCAGCTGGAATGACAGCCGCAGACAAAACTGTTTTTACAAACATGATCATTTTTATTGGTTTGATTTCAATTATCAAGAATGACTGCAGTCAAAATAGATTTCTCTAGACATAACAGCATTAGTCAGCCAACAACAAACAGACGTGTCATTCACACTGATTCATTCACTGACACGCTCGTTCAGTTCGTGTTGTGTTTAGTGCTGTTAACTCAGTTTCAGCCGGAATAGATTGTGTAAGCTTGAATATATAATGATGGCGAAATCTTGAAGCTGTGCGTCCACATCACCTACACAACACCAGGAAAACATCAGATTATCATCAGACGTGACAACTATATGTGATTAAGAAGAGATCAATCAGAGACTTCAAATTGATTAAGCCATAATTCTTCATTTAAAAAGCCATACACTAAAAAAGTACCATGTAGTCACAAGACATTTATACACTTACATGTCGAAGAGCACAGGCAGCGTTGAACAGGAGTGCATCACCTAAACCAGATCAAAAAATAGATCATATATTTTATATAATCAAAAATGACATGCATTCACACTGCAAAAGAGGATTTTTTTTTTTTTTTTTTCTAAATTAGTCCTGGGCGATATGACCAAAATCACACACCACAGTATAAGAAATTGTATTGTTTTTTATTTTTATAACTAAAACACTGAATAGTCTTCACTGAATGAATCAAATTTGAACATAATCTTATTAAAGATCCAAAAGTTATTCAGTCAAGAACAGTAAGTGATTTTTGTCTTTTGTTGTTTGATGAACGTTAATGATACAGACTGAGGCAGATAAATTAGGCTGCTGTTACTTTAAGACCGACTGCACAGATCCAATATACTGACAAACATCCATTTATATTGAACACATAACCGTCTGTGTTTACATGAATACTCCACACGACTGGCATTTTGGCATAATTGTGTGTGTTTAACCATTAAAGTGCAATAGGATGTGAAAGAGAATTTGCGATCGCATGCTGTCTTTAGAGAGCGATGTGTTCTGTACGCACGTTTTGGGTGTATGTCAGCGCGTGAGCATCACATTGCTAAGGTATTCTGGGTGTTTGCTTGTAGTCTCTGTGATATTCTGGATCCTTCAATGTAATTCTATGTGATTATTGTGCTGTTTTATCGCACTAGTAATAGTGAGGCTCGCCTTTTTTTCGAGCCGTACCTCCTTTTTCCTGCCAGAACAGAGTTGAGGTATTTCTTGGCCGCCATCTGTTTGCGGTAGCGGCTGTAGTTGTCTGTGAAGACGGCATCTGAGTGACGTTTCACAGGCATCTGCTCCATGCCCAGCTCATCACTACAGCGGACAGACAGAAAAATGACCCCCACTGTTCACTCACCTGCTGCCTCATTATTAAAAGCTTAATTAAATCAGTGTCACAACAGATACCGCATTACCTCGAGATACTTAGCACATTCAGTTTGCCATCCAGACTTATTTAACCTGTTAACTGTCATACTTAAACCATTGTAAAACAGACATTGTGCTTCCATGGAAATGGTACTTTAAATCCTTTAAACAGGCCCCTCCCCCTAGTGGGCAGTGCCAAGTGTCATGTTACAATATTTACTACAATACTTTATAATCAAGAATGTTTCTAATCTTGACCAATTACATATCTTTGGAAGGGTCTGAGTCTCAAAGTCCCATATTTGGTGGTTATTTTGTGATAAAAGTAATATTGTGACAAAAATCTGTCTGGAGAATGCGTTCAGTGGAGTTTCACCTGGTGGCTATTTTTGGTATTGCGCCTAAACAGAATCTCACAGGAGCCTCAATTTTTGTAATATCAACTTCAAATTTGGAACATAATTTATTTAGACATGTGGCTTTGATTTTCCCATCACATATTTTATTAATCATTATAATTTAGCCATCATTCGAAAGCTAAACACCCAAAATTCAACCGTTTTGAAATTGGGTGGAGTTTGGGTGTCAGCCGGTGGCTATTTTTGGTGCAATGCCTAAAAAAAATCTCATAGGAACCTTAATTTTTGTAATGTCAACTTCAAATTTGGAACACAATTTATTTAGACATATTGCTTTGATTTTTTTTTTTTGCAAAATATTTTGAATTTTTGATTTTTTTTTCTAATTATTATTTTATATAAAATAAAATCATTACAGTACTTTCACTTTACAGTAAACTTAAACTTCTAATACTAAAATGCTTTAATTTTCACGTCCAAGAGGTTAAGCTATCTACTGTAGGACCATGTTTACCTGACTCTCTTTGCAAGTAAAGACTCCAGATATTCTTTAGCAGACAGTTGGCCGAGCAGTTTGCTGTATCCGCTCGTGAACAGCCCGTCAGCGTGTCTGGATGGTCTAAAAGAAATACAGATAAAAAACACTTTTATTTTATTGTAAAATGGTCTTCAGTGCTTTCTCATAAACTCAAAGTTGTTTGTCTCCACAATAGATCTTCCTCATCATCACATTTACAGCTTCAGTCTTTCCTCTGGAAATGGATCTATAATATTTTTATGAGACAGTAAATGGAAGCCGTTGCTAATGTCATGGTGTTGTTTTCACGAACCTCTCGACGGTGTTTGCGAGTTCATACAGGAGTTTATACGCCTCCAGATCCTGTAGTGACGGGTCTCTCGTCCAGTCGTCCTCTCCGTCTTCATCGAGAGCGCCTGGTCTGGAAAGAATTAAGATGCAAAATACAAAATATGTTTAAATTTATTAATGAATCTCAGAAATAAAAATGAAATTAAAAAGAAAATGTGTTTTATAAGGAAGCCTGTATACCAACCAATATATGTATATGTGTGTATAAATTGTGAATTTACATTGAATTAACTACAATAATGCACATTTTGGATGAAAATTGTCAGAATACAAAACGAACCAATAATGATATAAAATGTTTCATTTAAAGTATAGAAATATATTGCTTTAAATTAAATCTATTTTATATCTTTATGGGTTAGTTTTGCATTGTGACATTTTCATGTATTTTTTTTTTTGCATGAGATTTTGAGATGAAATTAAATTGAAATATAAATTATTATAAGTACATTTTGAAAACAAAAATACAAAATAATTTAGTTTAATTTATAATCCAGTATTATAAAAACTATACATTCATCTTAATCAAAAAACTAAATAATCGATAACACCTGTACGTGAATAGTGTTTTATGTCTCACCTGATGTCAGGATATGCAGAGATGGCAGGCAGAGCAAGAGTCCTGCAGCAGAAGACACCACAGACGGACATCAGGAGGAGCATCTGACAGCTGCTCAGTGAAATCATGTCTTTCTGGAGACATTTAAACCAGGTCAGAACAAACATCTGCTTTACACTGAATATTCAGATTGATTTGTCTTTTCTTTGGATAGCAATTTACCTGTTTGTGCATATCTGCCACTTGATAATTAACAGCAATATAAGCTTTGGTTTTCTTATGAATATCAAGATTTTAGATTAAAATTACATGAAAAATAAAATGGAAAATCCATTTTATGTGCTGTAATTAGTTGTTATTTGAAGCTTTTTTCAGTTTATTTTAATGATTAACAAATGCATTTATAAAAGTACACATCTAATGTAGTTTCCCAATTAAGATTTTACTTTAATAAATACACATAAATTTGAAAGGTGAAATTTGTAAATGAAGTAACCAACTACCTATGCATGTTTTTTTAACAATATATATTATATAATCATTAAAAATACATAAATTGTTAAAATATCCCATTTAATTTCCCAATTAACAGAAGCACAAAAAAACGTTTTATTTTAATACATGCACATAAATTTGAAATGTGAAATTTGTAAATAGAGCACTCAACTACCCTTAAATGTTTTTTAAAAATTGCATTTTTCTACCAATATATATTATATAATGAATAACAGTAAATAAAAGTAAATATATATCCCATGTAGTTCCCCAATTAACAGAAGCTCAAAAACCTATTTTTATTTATAAATGCACATAAATTTGAAACGTGACATTTTTCTAACAATATATATTACATAAATGCATTTATAAAAGTTAAAATATCCCATGTAGTTTCTAAATACCATAAGTTCATACAACGTTTTATTTTAATAAATGCACATAATTTTGAAATGTGAAATTTGTAAATGAAGTACCTATTGCCTATAAATGTTTTTAAAAGTTTGCATTTATTTAACAGTATATATTATATAAGAATCGGAGTACTCACGGTCAGGATGTGTGCGGTTGTATATGATCTCTGACACCTGTATAGATGAAGAATAGTTTCCTCGGCTCAGTTCCCGTCTGTCTGTCTCTCTCTGTCTCCTGACCGCTGCTTTTATACACCTGATTATTCACGTTTCTGAAGAATCTCAGCGTCTGTCCTGCGTCACACGGTCCCGTAGGATACACCCAATGGTGATCTGGTGGTCAAACTCAAATTGGGTTTCTCGGAAAGACTGAAAATGACACTGACTCATTTTTCTGTATAATACTTAAATGACGGTCACTCCAGTTTGTTTTTGTTTATTTACCGTGCTTTCTAATAAAAAATAAATGCATTGTTTAATTGAAATACCTTTTCACCGTCTTAAATCTGAAGCTCAGAGTTGAGGTTAAGACGGTCTCCGGTGGTAATTGGGCATCTTCATTAGATTGTGAAAGGTATGACGTGATGTGAGTTGTATCAGAGTCATTATAGAAGCATCGGTCAATCGTATTACAGAATTCTGCAGGTCTGCTAATCTAATATGACTGCACCCATACTGTATTCAGGTCAGTGTACAGTAAAACAGGTCATCTCAGGTCGCAATATAAATGTCTGGAACTTAACAACATAAATATAAAACCAAAATATATACGATTCTGTTAGTGATTACATTAATAAATGCATTGGTTTTTGTGCTTAGCCATGCAAAGCCTGTTGTCAGGCTGTTCTGGATTCTGAGTACTATGTTTGTAGTGTGTTGCTATGCTGTTCCATATGTTTGTAGTGTGTTGCTATGGTGTTGCATATGTTTGTAGTGTGTTGCTATGGTGTTGCATATGTTTGTAGTATGTTGCATGTTTGTAGTGTGTTGCTATGGTGTTGCATATGTTTGTAGTGTGTTGCTATGTTGTTGCATATGTTTGTAGTGTGTTGCTATGCTGTTCCATATGTTTGTAGTGTGTTGCTATGGTGTTGCATGTGTGTAGTGTGTTGCTATGCTGTTCCATATGTTTGTAGTGTGTTGCTATGGTGTTGCATATGTTTGTAGTGTGTTGCTATGCTGTTCCATATGTTTGTAGTGTGTTGCTATGGTGTTGCATATGTTTGTAGTGTGTTGCTATGGTGTTGCATATGTTTGTAGTGTGTTGCTATGGTGTTGCATATGTTGTTCCATATGTTTGTAGTGTGTTGCTATGGTGTTGCATATGTTTGTAGTGTGTTGCTATGGTGTTCCATATGTTTGTAGTGTGTTGCTATGGTGTTGCATATGTTTGTAGTGTGTTGCTATGGTGTTGCATATGTTTGTAGTGTGTTGCTATGCTGTTCCATATGTTTGTAGTGTGTTGCTATGGTGTTGCATATGTTTGTAGTGTGTTGCTATGGTGTTGCATATGTTTGTAGTGTGCTGCTATGCTGTTCCATATGTTTGTAGTGTGTTGCTATGGTGTTGCATATGTTTGTAGTGTGTTGCTATGGTGTTGCATATGTTTGTAGTGTGTTGCTATGGTGTTGCATATGTTGTTCCATATGTTTGTAGTGTGTTGCTATGGTGTTGCATATGTTTGTAGTGTGTTGCTATGGTGTTGCATATGTTTGTAGTGTGTATGGTGTTGCATATGTTTGTAGTGTGTTGCTATGGTGTTGCATATGTTTGTAGTGTGTTGCTATGGTGTTGCATATGTTTGTAGTGTGTTGCTATGGTGTTGCATATGTTTGTAGTGTGTTGCTATGGTGTCACATGTGTTTGTAGTGTGTTGCTATGGTGTTGCATGTGTTTGTAGAGTGTTGCTATGGTGTTGCATATGTTTGTAGTGTGTTGCTATGGTGTTGCATGTGTTTGTAGTGTGTTGATGTGGTGTTGCATGTGTTTGTAGTGTTTTGCTATGGTGTTGCTATAGGGTGTTCTGTGTGGTTGCCGAGTCTCTGTGATGTTCTGCTCGTCTCTGTGTGATGATCATGTGAGCGGTTCTGGGTTTCTGCAGTGATGGTGGTCTGTGAGTTTGTAACGACCCCCTCAGGACCTCATTTCCTGCGGCTGTTTCTGAACGACCCTCGAACCAGATCTCTACATGACAGTCACAGTAAAACCAGAGATGGAAATTACCCACTAATTAACAAGCTTCTAATGATGCTCTTTGATGACAAGTTTTTCTTTCTTAGCTATTTTTGTAGAATATTGTGCTCTTTATCTGCGAGTCATCACAGTTCATAGTTATGGAGCTTTAAAGAACTTAGAAAATATGACACTAATTTGAAATAACTGATGCTTATAGCTTCCATATGATCCATATAAATGAAAATGAATGTTATGAAAATAATGTCACAGTGCAAAACACACCTATAATGACAAAATCGGTTTCTATCAAAATGATTTATATTTCGAATATTTTATCATTTATATTTCAAATGTATTTTATTTTCCATGTTATTTATGGGGTGAAATTAATCTTATTTAATTTATGAAAACACTATGCATTAATCTTAAATAAAAATCTAAATAATATTTTTTTAACTATATTATGAAAATAATGCGAAACAAGTCAAAACTATAATGCAATGCAAAAATAAAATTAATATTTCAAATAATTTATCAATTATTAATTGTGGTGAAATTAATTGAATATATAATGCAATATTACGAAAACTATAAATGAATCTTAATTTAAAAAATAAAATAAAAAAATCTCTGTATAATTTTATTAAATATATTTTAATATATTTATAATTTAAATATATTTTAAGATAAAATAAATTTAATTAGCATATGGATTACTGACTATTATAATTTCCAACGAATCCATGTAAATAGATTTTATTTAATCTAATCCTTTCAAATAATGTCATTTATATTTCACAATTTTTTTTCTAATTCAATTTATAATACAATATTATGAAAGCACCACATTAATTATAAATGAATAATTATAATATTTTTTTTTAATATGAATATAATTATTTTCAGCAATTAAAATAATATCATCAGCGTTAATTTGCATATAATTAATAACTCCAAAGGGATCCATATTTTTCATCTTTTAGTCTGTAAAATGACTATTGCATTTAGACAAAATATAGACATTATTGATGTTTACATTAGTGTGTCTCTTTAGTAATGGATGCTTATTGACATTTCTTAACGTATTGGAGTGAAGAAACAAATGCACATAAATGAATTCAAGAAAAGAGCATGTTTGAGGGTTTTCAGGCGTCTTTAGCTGTCCTGTGATTTGTCATGTCTGACATGAACAAATGATCCAGTAAACACTCATCGAGCTCCGTATCACAGATGGTCAGCGAGCGACTCAGTTCTGATTGGGTCTGATCGGAGTGAAAAGGGCAGTTTGTGTGACATTTGAACTCGTGCTTTGTCTTATTTGCTGAAATGGTTCCTCAGCTCCTGAGAGGAGCAGAATAAATGGCAACAGTTTGATAAATGACATCTAGATGAGACATTCTGGTCCAGATTTGTTTTCCCGGAGCACCGTTATTTTTCTTTGTGTAGGCTATATACTTTAGTTTCAAAACTTCATATCCGGTCTGCATTTTAAAAGAGTTTGACTTTAGTTTGACGTAGTGAGTGGCGTTCATCACTGATGAATCAGACATAATCAGGAAAGTGTTTCTCATCATCCTCAGATATACTTCCTTCCCAAACCTACATACAGTATATAACACTGTTTAAACGTTTAGGATCATGACTTTTATTTAAAGAAATTCATTTTATTCAGCAAGGATGCGTTAAATAGATCAAAAGTGACAGTGAAGACATTTATATAATATATAAAAATAAAATCAATCGTTTCTGCAAAAAATATATTAACTCTTTTCAGCATCGATAATAATCAGAAATGTTTCTTGAGCAGCAAATCAGCATATTAGAATGATTTCTGAAGATCATGTGACACTGAAGACTGGAGTAATAATGCTGAAAATACAGCTTTTATCACAGAAATAAATTACATTTTACTATATATTACAATAGAAAGCTCTCATTTGGAATTGTTAAAATATTTCACAATTTTTCATGTATTTTTGATTAAATAAATGCAGCCTTGGTGAGCAGAAGAAACAAAAACATTATAAAAACCCAGACTTTTGATTCAAAAGGCTTTTGGGTCATTCTGTGATTCTGATATTTATTTATTTTATTTTTTATTTTTTTGTGGTGAAAAAAATGCATAAATAAACAAGAAAACCAAAATAGTAAATTCCATTGATGCATATTTACTGAGTAAAGTGACTTCTTGAGTTACAGTCATGCAAACTTTGGAAGAAAAGAAAAAAAACCCTCTCTTTCTCGTTTTTGAACTGTCTGTCACCATTGAAATATAATGCAACCAAGATTGCTAAAGTCAACAGATTTTACTAATATGCATACCAATCTCTGTGTAAAAATAATCTGATAATGCTGTCCCTTTTCTAAAGTAATTTTACCCCCTTTTAATATGGCTACAAATCTCATTTTGACCTCCTATACGCATTTAATATTTTGGCTTTTATGTTTGTCTTTCTTCAGGAAAAACAGTTTAAAAAATCAAACATTTAAACTGGGGAATTGTCTAAAGTTTGTTTGATTTGATGCTGAATTGACCCAGTTTTCTTTTGATAGCAATGCATGTTCCTACCAGGTTTTGATGCCAGTTATGACATATCAATCAATCATACCAGTGTTTTAAATCCCATTAGCGTTAAAATACATCTGCTCCATATGTAAACTAAACCCACATCAGCTGTTTTACTGCCGTTTTAAAACCATTGAGCCAGAGATCACAGTGTTTGCTCCTTGTGATAGATTGTAGACTTTGAAGCAGTCTATAACTTTAATATGCTGCTTGAATGGACCGCAGGGCTGTTCAGATTCAGATATATATATTACACGTGGCCTACATGTTCCTGTTTTGGTGGCATTACTCTGACATTGGATTAAATTAGAGATTGAAGGATGTCGGTCGGATATGAGCACTTTTCTGCATTTCCTCACTGATCATCTTGTTTTGACAAGAAAGACTCGGTAACGTTTACAGGATGTGCTGTTCATGTAGGGGTCATCTGCTGTTCACATCATCACAGCTGTAATTAGACTTCATTAGGAATGATGGGAACAGCATGGCTATGTTAAGAATAGCAGACTAGTCATACTATTTCTACAGTATACACTATATAAACTATGCACAGTGTGCAAACTGGCCTAATGGATGGATTATACAGTACTACTTACAAACTGGAATTGACTGAATTAATTGCATTCCCACAATGCAATGCACCTGACATGACTTTCCATTTGCAGCGTGATTCAAATGAACTGACAAAAATTGGTTTAAAAATACAAAGCAACCATGCAATCATAAATTATTTCAATAAATATTTTGTAAAATAAACATTTACTGAAATAGATAATAATAATAATAATATAAAATATTATTAATATAAAAACAATATAAAAAAAAAACTTATTGCAGCTAGTTTCATTTCTCATTTTTATGAAGTTTACCTTAATGTTCTAAAATAACTAAAACTAAAATAAAATTAATAAAAATGTATAAACATATCTTTAAAAAAGAAAGACAAGAAAAACTACTAAAAATAAAACAAACAACAAAATTGCAAAAAAAAAAAAAAAAAATTAAATTGCATTTAAAAAAAAAAAAAAAAAAAAAAAAACGAATTAAAAATATTAATAAAAACAAATAGTATCTTGATGATAATAAAATAAGAGTTGGAGTCATATTTCCTTTTATTCTTGTGTTTTGCTGGTTTTTCAGGACATGTTCATGTTGATATCCGCCTAATTTCATGAGCTTTTGCCAAATGACGGATGAATTTGTTTGCTTGGACACAAAACCTTTGCCATCAACAATAAAAAATGTGGAAGTGCTTTTTCCTTCCTTTTTAAAAGTGATAATTCTTTTTATTTTGCTGTCCTAAATATGCACCATTATACGGTTGGTTGCATTTTATTATTTGCATTTAGCATCATTTTTCTCCTGCTGTCTGTGAGCCATTAGAGCAGTTTAAAATCATTATAGCTTGAGTTACAGTACTTACTGCAGTTTATGGGATTGAACTATTGCACCGACTAGTGGAGAACATTTGCAATAGATATTTCTGACAGAGAATTAAATAGTGTTGACTTCATCTTTTTTTTAATAAATGTTAGAATATACACAGCATGAGGTTTAATGACAGTGAGGTTTTTGTGCTTATTGTAAGCAATGGAATGCACCAAAACATGTAAACGATTAAACAGCTGCCGGCGTGAATGACCGTACATCCCTGTGATGTAAACAGTTTCTCTGTCCGTCGGTTCTCGTCGTGCCGTCACATTTATTGGCAGTAAAGGTCATACTTCAGTCTGGCTCCGAGATTTGTTCCAGCTAGTTTGGCTTGGAAAAGCTCATCCATCTGTTTGCTCTGGGCATCAGAGAAATGATTCTTCCAGTCGCCCACCTCACCTGAAGACAAAACAAGATCACAAAGGAATCCTTCAATGTAAATGATGTAAATAAGAGATTTTTAATTTCAATACAGTTTTATTTTTCATGCTACTAGCTACATACTGCAAAGTTTCTGGATAGACAGCTGTATTTAAAGAAACAGTTCACACAAAAAAATTAAATTGTCATAATTTAATTACCCTTAAGTTGTTTCAAACCTTTTTGAAAGTTTCTTTTTTTTCTGCTGAACGTAAAGAAAGATATTTTGAAGAATGTGGGTATATGAACAGTTGTTCCCCACTGACTTCCATAGTATGAAAAAAAACACAATGGAAGTCAATGGGGACCAGAAACTGTTTGTTTGGGTTTTTTTTGTACTATCCCTTTAAATGTGGATTTGAATCCAAAAATGTGATGATTGACAGTGATAACCATGGCAACGGATGAGACAAAAATATCTGATACATTTTGCCAGAATAGATCTGTGCATTAAGTCTTATAGTGAAAATGCTTACTTTTTTGGAATTATAATTTTTATATTTTTATTTCAGTAGCTGATTTTGCAGTATTAACAATTTTTGTAATTTGTAAACATAACTGTTTTTGAAAAATATTGGTCATTTTTTTTTAAATGATCAAATATTATGGAAGCCCATTTCCATCACTGTGAAAATACAAGTAATTAATTATGACTTTTTATTATGCAAATTACTATTATGACTTTTTCTCAGAATTGTGTGATATAACCTCTGAATTCTGACTTTTTTCCCTCAGAATTGTGAGATATAAACTCGTAATTGTAAGTTATAAAGTGAAAATTGCGAGATATAAAGTCAGAATTGTGAGATACAAACTCACAATTCTAAGAAGAATGGCAAAAATTACCTTTTTTTTAATTTTCTGCTCTTTGGCGAAAACAGGCTTCCATAAAATGTGTGTATATATATATATATATATATATATATATATATATATATATATATATATTATTTTTTTATATGTAAAACTATAAAAAGGGCTACTAAAAAAGAGCTACTTTTTTTTAATAGTTCTTCACTTGTATGTAAAGAATGCTGCAACTAAGGTTGATTCGATCTGAGATCCATCATAAAGGGATTTTTTACCTTTCCTGAAGAAGATGCTGCCGAAGTTGCCGTGAGATTTCTGTGAGTTTTCCAGCATGGCGTTGAACGTACTTTCTCCAGCGATGCTGCTGACCTGCTCATCGGTCAGTGGAAGGTTGAAGAACTCTGAGATGTTCTTCACACCTTCTGGCAGGTTCTGCATGGACAGCAGAAAAGTCTCAGATGTTTCAAACTCAAACAGCTCTTTGCACCACAGCAGATTACAAAGTCAACATGAAGTCAGATTTGAGTTTATTTACTTCTTAATACACAGCTTAATAACGGTTGTGTTATTTTATCATTGCACATTGTTCTAAAGTCTTCAAAATCTTTGATAAATATTTGTTTCTCTCAGAAACACATCACATTATGGAAGTAAAATGGGTTTAATGCAGTTTCACATTGAATTTTAAGAGCAGTGGTCAATGAACACGAGACCGTGATGTTGCAAACACAACACACACAGGTTACTCTACCTGTTTCAGTTCTTCATATGTCACGATCATCACGTTTGGGTCGTCTAGACGTTTCTCCCAGGCGAGAGCGTGATCAAAATAAGAGCCCCAGGCAACTGAAGAGGAAACATTAATATCTTTAGTCCTATACAACATTCATTTCAATATTTCAGTGTTTAACTTTCATTATTCAGTGTTTCCCACCTTCACCAGTCATGAAGTCTGAGAAGAACTTGTCCCACGGCTCAGCGCTGGGCAGAACCGGGTTTTTGTTCATGAAATGATAGTATGAGACGAGTGTGTCTTTCGGGTTTCTGAACACCACCAGAATCTGAAAATAGACAATGTAGAAGATGAAGAGAATTAGATGAGACAAAATAGAACGTTCTGCTCTAATCTGAATTCATCTTTATTCCTAGTATTTAATGGTGTTTTTTTTTGCATGTAACTTTTGAACCAAAGAATTGTAATTCACCTGATGCATTATGCATTTTGAAAGAAATTTACTTTTTTTTTTTTTAATTTGTCATACAAAGTTCAATTTTCACTTACACTGGCTTAATAATATTCAGTCAAATCCTCTCAAAGTTAAAACCAAAATGAGTTTGGTTACATTCAACATCACCAACTAGTCAAATTATGATCATTTTCTCCCCTTGTCCAATTAGAAGTTATATTTACTATAATTCAAAAGATTTCTCATGTCGTCTGCATTTATTTGATCAACAATTCACTGAAAACAATAATACTGTGAAATATTATTACAATTTAAAATAACCATTTTCTATATGAACTATATGAAGGATAACTCCGTTTTTTTTTAATTTTCAAAAATCATGTTTTTTATTTTGGTATCATGCTTTTATGGAATGCACAATGAAAAAACATTTTTTTAAATTGTTAAAAATGGAGTTATCTGTTTTTGCAAATTAACTCTTCATATTTTAAACAAATTTATTTCTGTGATGTGCAGCTTTATTTTCAGCATCATTACTCCAGTCTTCAGTGTCACATGATCTTCAGAAATCATTCTAATATGCTGATTTACTGCTCAAGAAACATTGATTATTATCGATGTTGAAAACAGTCGTGCTGCCCAATATTTTTGTGGAAACAGTGATACATTTTATTTTTCATGATTCTTTGATGAACAGAAAGTTCAAAAGAACAGCATTTATTTAAAATATAAATATTTGTAACATTATAAATGTCTTTACTGACACTTTTGATCAATATAATGCACCCTTGTTGAATAAAAGTATTAATTTCTTTCCAAAAAACATCATACTGACCCTAAACTGAACATACTGTATGTTCTGTAACAGTGAATGTGAATGCCATTGGTGTGTTTGGCACTTGTATAGCTGGTATCTAGTGTCATGTGACCTCTCCAATGTGGTTCAAAGTGCACTCATTGTTACTGACCTTTGGTTTCTTAGTAAAGAAAGAGGGAGGGATGTAGTCAGGGTGCAGATGAGTTCCCAGAAGCCTCCGTGGGGGCATTTCAGCCAGTTTCTGTAAGACAAACAGCATGAAACTATAATATTACACTGATGTTTTTGTGTGTTCTGGGTAAACATCTCCAGATTTGTAGATTGCAGTTACTGACCTCTTGAACATCTGGAGGTAAAAACTCAACCAGAGGGGGTCTTTCAGGCGGTTTCTCATTTTTCCCAGTGGAAGCATTCAAGATTTTACGCAAGACTGCCACCATCCAGTTAAACCCTGTTAGAGATCAGTAACAAACAGATTTAGGATGTAGTTGGGAGAAGGAGAGAGTTAACCTCAATAATAGAGGGTCATTCCATGTCAACTCAACCAGAGGTCCCCAGCTCAAAGTTTTGATTTTACTAAAAAAAAATTCTGAAGAAAGACAGACATGTATAGTTATGAAAGCCAAAATACATTGAGACATTGACATTGAGCATAACTTGCTCATTATTACGTAAGAATCATAAACATGTGTCATGCATTGAAGAGAATCAGGCTACGTGAGGTTGTTTGTTTAAGGAATGAAAGATCTGGATTTGTGTTAAACGCTAAATGTGAATCTTTGCATTAAGGCGAGACACTGCAGGTGAATAGGGTAAAAAAATAACTAATAGTTATTGCCTTACCCAGCTGATTGATTACACTGGTAATTGCAAAAAAAAATTGTATTACAAGTTTTCTCAAATGTTAGGTTAAGATATGCAAATGAGTCATTATTTAATGAAATATGTGCTAAGTTGCATACATTTCTAGTACAAAAATCTAAACACTGGATGGCATCAGTTTCAAAATTCTTGTTTAATTTTTTTTTTTGACATAGTCAAAAGTTTTTACAGAGGGAATTTTGGGTATCTCATTTTTGTCACTCCATAATTCAGAAAATGCTTAGAACGGACAGAAAACACAATATTTTCTCAATTTTTTGGGGAATAAAATGTTGTATATAATCAAGCAAATTATATATGAACAAATCCCTCTGTAAAAACTGTCAGGATATAGACAGGAATAATAACGTAAAGTTTGTTGTGTTGGTGCTACTGAAGTAGACATTTATGGCTCAGTGTAGGAGACAAAAAATTGAAATCTATTGACACAAATAGATAAATTGCTATAAAAGAAACACTTAAAAGTGTTTTTTGGATGTTTTCTTTCCACTAGTCTGAAAAAACACTTTACGAAAAACCAAAAAGCCCAAAATCTCAAACTTGACAGGTGCATGAAAAAACAGTATTTTTGCCTGCAGTGTCTCCCCTTAAAGTTTCATTCATGAAACACAAGCAGAATAAAAGTATAAAACCATTCTTAAGTACTCAGAACATTTGTCTTTGTACAATCATTGTTTTGCTGTAATTTTAATGTCAGTTGTTCATAAAACAGTTCTTAAATACGTCTAATTCAGTTCCACAACTTTAGTGCAAATTGTTGGTAAAATTACGTACATTTTCACTTTCAGTCCAATGTGATAATTTTCAGTGTAAATGGTTTGTAAAAAAACAAGTATTATGCAGATTCAGTCAGATGCACCAATTCACACCCGTGTTTGAGTTTCATGAATGCAGAATTGCTTCACTCTTCATTGTCCAGTATTACAGCTGCTGTTGATATTGAGCATAACTTGCTCATTATTACATAAGAATCATAACCATGTGTCGTGCTTTGAAGAGAATCAGGTTACATGAGGTTGTTTGTTTAAGGAGCAAAAGATCTGGATTTGTGTTAAAGGCAATATGTGAATCTTTAATATCTAGGTTAGAGCTGTTATTAAGTCTTTGCAACAAGGTTTCATTTATGAAACACAAGCAGAATGAAAGTATGAATGATTTCTTATGCACTGTAAATTCTCACAATAAATTCATTACAAGAATTGTCTTTGTAAAATAATTCTGTGGCAATTTTAATGTAAATTGTTCTTAAATTACTGAGTTTGTAAAACCGCATTATGTAAATTGTCACATTCAATGCAATGTTATAATTTTCAGTGTAAATGGTTTGTAAAAACCCATTCTTATGTAAATTCACTTGGGCACACCCATTTACACAGTGTTTGAGTTTCATGAATGCACAGGATTGCTTCACTCTTCAGTGTCCAGTATTGCAGCTGCATGAGTCAGTTGTGCAGGAAGGTTTGCAAGAGAAAGTCCCTCAAGCAAACTGTGAAAAACCTGACAAAAGAAGGCTATACAACTACTGTAAGATGTAACCTGACTCCACTGGCAGCCTTTGCACTAGTTTTAGGGCTCGTAGATCAAACTTCTCTACATGCACGTCTTACAGAAACAAACACAAACCCGTCTCGTTTTGCTCACCACATTTAGGGTACGCCACCAGGATAAGGTCATCCTGTCTGGCCTCCAGGTCTTTTAACTTGTCCAGGGTCTCTGGAGGGCTTAGGATCATGGAGTACAGGATTCCCTCTCGCTTATAAAGCTTGTCTTCATCCTTCATCTTCGCTGCCTTCTCCATCCTAGACTTCATTTCACTCATAGGTGGTGTTTGGCTCATGTTGGCAGTGGATTCTCGTCCCGGTGAGGATCAGATTTGCAGAAACACACACACAGAGTATTTATGCTGTGGTTCAGGAAAGAGAACGCTGTAGATCCGCCCACAGGCACAGCTCGCGTGAGAAATATCCATTTCCGCTGTCCGAGGGGCCCCGAGTCAACATAAGGGCGATTATTGCGTGCGAGACACGCACTGGTGTAGCTAGCTTTCTTGAAAAGCTGGTTTTGGCAGAGGTGAAAGGTAAAATGTAATCTGTAGTCAGTTCATGTAGCTCAGCTGCTGAACAGACACTAAACTCACTCAATGTGAAGCAGTGTTTCTCTTTAGCTTTATAAAATCTTATTCTTGTTTTGAATGGCTTTATTTTTGTTTTTATGTACAACTACACTGTAAAAAATATTTTTTAAAGTTGTGAATAAAACAAAGATTGCTAGAATAATTTTTAGAAGAAAATACTTCTAAATTCCATGTTTAATTCAGTGTTTTACTTGCCATTTCTTTTGTAATTGTTTATAAAAAATAATAATACTGGTTTCAGAGTGAAAATTGTTTCTACAGCAATTCGTTTTTTCAGTGTACAAATTAAAGGAATGCCTGTGGTTCATCCAAAAATGAAAATTTGCTGACATTTTATGCACCCTCAGGCAATGCTAGATGTAGGAAATGTAGGATTCCTTCACTTGCTCACCAATGGATGTAAATGGGTGCCGTCAGAGTAAGAGTCCAAACAGCTGATATAAACATCACAATAATCCACAAGTAATCCACACCACTCCAGTCCATCAGTTAATGACTTCAGAAGACAAAAGCTGTGTGTTTCTAAGAAACAAATCCAACAGGAGACAACAGGAGATTGACTTTTTCACTGGAGGAAGTGTGGTTAATGGACTCGTATTTTAGCCGGAAGCAACTGTTTGAAGTTAAGTGAAAGTGACGTGACATACGGCCAAGTATGGTGACCCACTCGAAATTGGTGCTCTGCATTTAACCCATCCTAAGTGCACACACACAGCAGTGAACACACACACACACACACACACCGTGAACACACACCCGGAGCAGTGGGCAGCCATTTATGCTGCGGCACCCGGGGAGCAGTTGGGGGTTCGGTGCCTTGCTCAAGGGCACTTCAGTCGTGGTATTGAAGGTGGAGAGAGCGCTGTACATTCACTCCCCCCACCTACAATTCCTGCCGGCCCGAGACTCGAACTCACAACCTTTGGGTTACGAGTCCGACTCTCTAACCATTAGGCCACAACTTGATGGATTTACATGCAGCTTTTGTCTTCTCCAGATGTTAACTGATGGACTGGAGTGGTGTGGATTACTTGTGGATTATTGTGATGTTTTTATCAGCTGTTTGGACTCCCATTTGCCCTCTGCAGTGAATGGCACCCATTCACTGCAGAGGATCCATTGCTGAGACAGTGAGTGAATGCATTTCTCCAAATCTGATGAAGGTTTTATCTGTTTTTTATTCATGAAGACTTGAAGTTTTTGTTATAAACTTTCACAGTGGAGCCGCTTGCTACTTTCTGCTCTGTGATGCTTATCATAATAGTTTATTAACCTGTATAAAAGCTCTGCATGATCCAGTTTGATATACCAGTACGTTTAATCTTTAAACTCTTTCACATTAATCATTGAGTGAATCTCATGAAAACATAGCCAGGTTGTATTTCATTCAGAAGAAAAGGAACATTAAAAATATATTTTGCATTGTTTAATCTCTTTAAATATCAAAAGCTAGTTCCATGATGACATCGTCCTGCAGGAAGTGACATCACTTTGGAGGGAAAACAGTACAAATATTAGTAGGTATTAGGGATGGATTGGATCTGTTCAGTGGTATTAGTTTGTTTGTGTCCAATTTAATCATATTACACAAATCTGTTATGCTGCCATTCTCTCGATCTCTCTGAACGTCAGTGCTTTATTTCCTGTTGGGTTTCTTGTCACCCTGTAAATAACCAAGTTAGAATGAATTTGAAGTTTCTCAGTTTGTAACACAAGCATATTAATTCTGATCAAGTTTCAGAGTTCAGCAGGTTGTTTGGATGGGTGTGAACTATGTATATTTTTATCATCACTGCTCTGTTTTGAAATATGGATTATATTGCTTCTGAGTTGTAATGTCACCTTTCATGAGTGCGACATTATCATATCTGTTTTTAGCAATGCAAGCATGAGCTCAGCAGTTTCAGTCCGATGGGCATGTCAGGATTTGTGTAGCGATCTGCAGATATGATTTTTCGAGTTGTTTGCTTTTAATGCAGCAGCAGTTGAATCATTTGTGTCGTCTGTACACTGTAAAAAAAAAATCCGTAAAAAAACGGATAATGTACTGGCAGAAAATTACCAGGACATTTTCTGTTAAATTTATGGGCATTTCCTACAACATTAAAACGGAAAATTCTGTAGATTTACATTTTCTTCTGTACTATAAACGGACAATCTTTATGCAGAAATTTATAAAAAATTATAGCATAGGCCTATCTTTTAGTAGCAAATAAATACAGCACAATATATACAAATTGAACATGTTTATGTTTACCTCATGTAAACATTCTTAAGTGCGTTCAGTAGCTTTTATTTGCCTTTAACAGGTGAAGACGAAAATATCATGACATCAATTAATTTAACAATGTGTTTTAGTTTTAAACAGTAACAGGCAGAAAAAAGAAAACATGAGCAGGTACTTGTACAACACTGGTGTTGCACCAAATAGTGGTCACAAAGATAAACTTCAAAACATTTTCAGATACATGGGAAAACATTTATACAAACACAGGGCTGTCATTAATAACAATTGCTATAGACTTAGTCAATAGTCAAGTGAAATGTTATTTAAAAGGACAGTTCACCCAAAAATGTGAATTCTGTCATCTACAACTGACATGGTACTGCAAAAAAAAAATTCTTGTACAGCTTTTGAATATAAAGATCAAAGATTCATGCATTCATGCCTGACATTTCAATGTGAAACTAAGAGAACTATACAATCTAAATTAATAGCGGGGCTCCAAGTGTTTGTGTGCTTTTAGTATCTCTTGCCATGTGCCAGCTTGAGGAAACTACTTTTTTTTTTGTTCAGTCCAAGTTCCATGTTGAGAATTGAAAAAACTTCAAATTGTACATGGATTCTCGAAGTTGTTCATACATGAGTCTTGGAAGCGTAGGTTCCCTTCGTCTGAACCTTTGACCCTCGTTCAGGATTTCTTCACAGGAAGACTGGAAATGACAAGAAATTAAATGAATGAAAGAGAAGTACAGAGTAACGTGCAGAACAGGTTGAGATTGAATTATCAAGTTCCAGTTCAAACATTGATTATAAAATGCTAAACTTGCATTTCCAGTGGTCTCCAATTGTATCTGTCATGTGATCTTGTCAACAATGTTTTATGATATACTTAAAAGGTTACTCCACCCCAAAATGAAGATTGTCATTAATCACTTACCCTCATGTCGTTCCAAACCCGTAAAAGCTTTGTTCGTCTTCGGAACACAGTTTAAAATATTTTGGCCCAGAAAAGTATGAAAAGCATCATAAAAAAAGTACTTCTGCCATCAGTGGTTCAATCTGAACTTTATGAAGTGACAAGAATACTTTTTGTATGCAAAGAAAATAAAAATAACGACTTTATTCAACAATTCGTCGCATCTGCGTCACAGTAGCACCATTTTGGAGAATATCCGCTGCGTACGCTGTTCTGTGTCAGCCGCACCACACGGATACATGGTTTTTGTTAAATAACGACTTGTTGAATAAAGTTATTTTTATTTTCTTTGCATACAAAAAGTATTCTTGTTGCTTTATAAAGTTCAGATTGAACCACTGATGGCAGATGGACTGTTTTAACGATGTCCTTATACTACGTTTCTGGACCTTGACCGTGTAAGGACCCTTGTTGTCTATGGAGGGTCAGAGAGCTCTCAGATTTCATCAAAAATATCATAATTTATGTTGCAAAAATGAACGAAGGTCTTACGGGTTTGGAACGACACGAGGGTGAGTAATTAATGACATCATTTTCATTTTTGAGTGAACTAACCTGATTATTTTCAACTAAACAGCAAAACAACAAAATGCTTTATACACAGTTTCATTATTATGTTCCTTACATTTGTATGAATTCCAGCGTAGGTGCCATTCTCCTCTGGATGTTTTATGTTTAAAATAAAATGAAGAGAATGTGTAGCTCAGCCGCAATGGGGGAGGAAATGATAACTTCTTGAATGACAGCAATCTGGAATCACCAATAACAATAAACAAATAAGAAATTATAAACATCATTGTAAATTCAGAAAGCCACTCCAAACATTAAATCTTTCCTACACAAACAACTTCAATAAAGTCAAGAGGACGTTTGTGTTTAGTTTAAAGTCTTACAGGTTACAACAAAACGTTAAAAAAATGCATGTAAATGTTTTATATTAACATGTATTTATTAAGCAAATGCTTTTTTATACAATTATATTTATTATAATTATAATTTTTGTATTATTATATTTTATTGTAAAATTATATTTGGAATTATATGGTGGCCGAGAGAGCTCAACGCGCTGCAACTTCAGAAAACACATGCAAATAGAAAAAGCACCAGCAAATCAAGAAAACATCTTCATCAGTTTGACAGCAGGTGCTGCAAATGCTCTCAACACAAACTAATAAAGAATTGTATTTGCAGTGCGTTTCTTTGTTTGGTTGTGTTGAGAGCATTTGCAGCGTGTGTTGTCAAAATGATGAAGATGTTTTCTTGATTTGCAGGTGTTTTTTTTTTTTAATTTGCAGCGTGTTTAGCTCTCTCGACCACCGTAGAATTATATTTGGAATTAATTAATTCATTCATTCGTGCTTTGTATCCGATACCACAGTTTTAAACCTTAAAAATAAAACTTTGACATTTAAAAAAATTTAATATTAACATATATTAACAAAAGATTAGAAATGATAATAATAGTTCAAATTAAATGTTAATATTATTTTAAATCTCTTTAAAATCTAATTTTAATGATTTTTTAATTCTACTGAAAACATGAGTGCTGTTTGCTAGTGCATATGCTTTTTTATATAATGATATATTAATAACAAAATTATATTATAACTATTATTGTATACTATAAAGTTGTTGTTGTTGTTTTTCAAATGTACTATATTATTATATTTTAGTGTTTTGGTGTGTGTGTGTGTGTGTGTGTGTGTGTGTGTGCATGCAGGCAGTGGCCTCTAGATGTCAGTATTGTTCTAGACAGGTTTATCAGGGTTTTGTTTACTTTTGGGATGTTGGGAATCCCAGCTGGAATCACCATTCTCACAGATCCATTCCAACACAGAAATGTCCATTAATACTTGGTTAGGGGTTTGTTCAAATCACTAAACCCTCAGTAATTTGAAGTATAATATTGTGATGTTGACTCGCAAGTTCTATACTTGTTCACACGCTCAAATGCATGATGATAAGTAGAGTTTTGTTACCTATGCATTTATTTTTTATGTTTTTATTAGACCTGTGGCTTCGTATTTCCTCCTAACTGTGAGTGTTGAGAGTCACTTCCAGGTCATGTGACCTCTTCACATACACATCCTGAGCATCCCATAGTGTTCATGCAGGCCTGCTGTAGGATGTGTTGAGTGTAATCCTCTCTTCAGGAATTATCAGGGTGTTTTCCATCTGCCGGAGCCGGGGTCTGAAGCAGCACTGGACCAGCAGTCCAGATAAGCAGCTTTGAGAGGAGGAGGGTCTGAAACCAACCATCCATCTGCTGGACGACTGGACTTTTACTGTAGTACATATCCATATTATTCAGAGTGAACACGTTTATAAAGGTTACAGTATTCCAGTTAACTCACAGTGGATGTTGAACCACTTTAATCTGGTTTAAGTGATATTTGTTGATATGTATGATGGATCTGGATCATGATCTGAAACTTTAATAACATAACGATGTATCTCTCAATTATATATTGCTCCTTATGTGCTTTAAAGTTGAAGTATATTTTGTCAATGTTAAAGTACCGTCTTGTGTCCCAGTTTCAGATTTGCAGATGTGGCTCTCATTTTTCTAAACAATCTGACTGGGAAAAAACAACAAAAAAACAAAAACAATATCTATGCAAGGACAGACCTGAGCTGAATGTTTCTGATAATACAAGGATATCAATTTTATTTTATTTTTTATTTTGAAATTTAGCCTGGAATCACTGTTTTATTATAATTACATATTAGACTGTTTGCATTTAGATTAGATTTTATTTTTATATTTTGTTTTCATTTGAATTTTTGTAAAAGTTTTAGTAATTTTGTTGTCTAAAACAACTTTTTTTATTATATTCTTTAAATTATATATTTTTTTTTAATTAAGTTTTGGCTTTTTGTTATTTTAATACTTGTACTTACGACAAATACACCCTTTAAGTAGTTTTTATTGTATTTCCGTTAACATTTATTTAATATCAAGTAATGATAGTGTTTTGTTATGATTTTGGTTTTCAGTGAAGGATAATAACCCTGTCTGGAATATGCTTTTACCTTGAATTGCCCTGTTGTTCTGGGACGGCTGCTCTCTCGCGGGGCTGTTTTTAGTGTTGTGCTTGTAGTTGTAGTTTCATGCACTCGTCTGCCTTCAGCGGCCTGATCGCTCTGGACAGAGTTCCTGTTTCAGCAGCATCTGGAACAGACGCACAGCACAAGAACAACATCTTTACATGGCCACGGGCTAAAAATAGGCCCCAAAAAAACAACAGTGAGCAAAAATGCTACAGTTTGGGAGACCCAAGCATCCAGGTTTTTAAAAGTATTTAATTTATTAATACATTTCTGATTGCTGCACAAAAAAATTCAGTATACTTTGTAACCTCTGAAAAAAATTCTGTATGCATGAATTTCTATTTATTTATTTGTTTGTTTGTTTCTGATGCCACCAAGGCCACAAGGGCTTTAAACTTTAAAAATAAAACAATAAATAAAAAATATGACCCTTAATGCTATAATTAATATGTTATAATTAGTGCTGTCAAACGATTAATCGCGATTAATCGCATCCAAAATAAACGTTTTTGTTTGCATAATATATGTGTGTGTTCTATGTATATTTATTATGTATATATAAATACACACACAGTATATATTTTGAAAATATTTTTATGTATTTACATGTCTATATATATATTCATATAATTTATATTATAAATAAATATATTTAATAAATAAAAATAACATTTTTCTGAAATATATACATGTATGTGTGTGTATTTATATATACATAATAAATATACTCATTACACATACATATATTATGTAAACAAAAACTTTTATTTTGGATGCGATTGATCGTGATTAATCGTTTGACAGCACTAGTTATAATATTATTAGATATTATATAGATAATCAATATAATATCTAATAATAACGTATTATTTATAATCTAATATTAATATTATTTTTAAAATTTTAGCTGTTTTATTTTTATTTTTTTTCAGGAGAAACCATAAGTGCTGATTGGATGTTTAGTTTTACTTCCGGGTGGCTTGTTGTCAGAGTCATGTTCTGTGGTTGCTAAAGTGTTTTGCATGTTGCTAAGGTTCAATCCTGCAAGGGTGTAGAATTTAGTATGGACGCTATGACATGTCCCTACCAATATCCAGCGACTACTAAATTGTCTCTAGCAATAATTTTGATCAAACAATTAAATATATGTGTATGTAACCATTGTTGTTGTAATTTCGGCTGCGTCTAAAATAGGTCACACCATTGATATTACCTGAGAAGTTAAAGAAATACACTAGACGCACATTTAATACATGTGTGGAGTAAGAACATATAAGAGCCGAAGTGTTTAAAACATATGAGCACAGTTCAGCTGAATGATAAAGTTTACCCTCTATTCCCTCTTTATATTTGTATGCAGCTCGTCATATTAATGAAGTGTTTCACTAGTTTTTCTATTATTTCAGTTAATGTCATAATGTCATCACAGTAGTAGGCTACTGACAGTGTCGTGTAACATGGATGAAGACGTGAAAAGTGGAGGAACGGACAAACCAAATCGATTGAGTGTGTCGCTGGAACTGCACCAATTGATTCAAACTTGTGACTTCGATTATTCATTTTAAGTGATTAATTAGCAAAAACCAGATCAAAAGAGCAATTCATTTTCAAATTTTGACATTGCTTGGTAATGATTTTAAAAAGCACGTATAATGATGGGTGAAACAGAGCTTTTCGAAACTTTGAATCAGTTAAACCATTGCGTCGTATAATGATTCAGATCATGACTTTGGAGCAGGTTCATGAATCATTTGAATTAGATCAAAACTTTAGAGCCTGTTCGCGAATCATTTCAGATCGTGACTTGGGAGCAAGGAGCGCAAATCATCCAATGCACATTTTATATTTTTTTTATTATTTTATTTTATTTTATTTTATTTTGAAATCTAGCCTGGAATCACTGTTTTATTATAATTACATATTAGACTGTTTGCATTTAGATTAGACTTCATAGTGCGGATCGCGATTCATTCAATTTGCAATCCACGCCCCAAACAAAGTCCTGATCTGAAATGATGGTTCGCGTATCATTATTCAGATTGGGACTTTGAAAAACTTTTTTCTTTTTTCTTTCTTTTTTTTGGGGGGGGTTTGAAACGCAGATCGTGAATCTTTTGAGGCCCCGTTTACACTAGTGCGTTTTCGTTTTAAAACGGCGTAGATAGATATGATATGCCATAGATATGTATAGGAAGATTCCCTGTTATTTAGATGGCGGACATTTGTGTGCTTGGAGCGGTCGAATGAGGAATCTACTCCCATGATGTTTTTGTTGTTATTGCATGATGTTATTGTTTACACGGTCATCAAGGATATGCAGAGCGAATATGGGCAGCCACGCCATTTTCAAAAGTTCAAAAGTCTCCGTTTACACTGAAACACTACCCTACTAACACTACTTAGTTTTCAAACTAAAACGGAGTCTGCAGCATTTTCAAAAGTCTCCGTTTTCGAGGGTCGAAAATGCCGAAGTAGTGTAAACGAAAACGCACTTGTGTAAACGGGGCCTGATTCAGATCGGAATTTTCGTGTGAATCATTTGATTCAGATCGGGACCTGTGCAGGTTTGTGAATCATTTGATTCAGATCGGGACTTGAGCGGGTTCGTGAATCATTTGATTCAGATCGGAACCTCGGAACGGGTTCACAAATCTATTTTTCTGATTTCTGTATAGCCATAGTTTTACTACAAATATCATGGTTAAACCATGTAGCATGATGTAACCATGATTCATTTGTGGTAACAATGGTTTAACTAAGCCTATAACCAAGTTTTTTTTCATTTTCATAAGGAATGTGTTGCTGGGTAAATAAATAAATAATAGACATACATTTACACCTTAAGAGGACACATAAGACAAATACAGTGATGCAGTTTTTCACTGCTTTAGGATTAACAGAACTTTGGATAGTTACGATGTACTTGTCTAGATCGACGATGTACTTGTCTAGATCAACTGGGAAGTCGTGGCCTAATGGTTAGAGAGTCGGACTCGTAATCCAAAGGTTGTGAGTTCGAGTCTCGGGCCGGCAGGAATTGTAGGTGGGGGGAGTGAATGTACAGCTTGCTCTCTTCACCCTCAATACCACGACTGAGGTGCCCTTGAGCAAGGCACCGAACCCCCAACTGCTCCCCGGGCGCCGCAGCATAAATGGCTGCCCACTGCTCCGGGTGTGTGTTCATGGTGTGTGTGTGCACTTAGGATGGGATAAATGCAGAGCACAAATTCCGAGTATGGGTCACCATACTTGGTCGTATGTCACGTCACTTTCACTTTGAATAAAGAAAAGAGAGGTTTAGAGCCAGATTTCTGTTTATGTATGTGAAATTTAGCTAGCAGGAAACACGAATTAAGTAACATAAAGAAAAGTCACTTACAAAATGAGAAAAAAATCTGATATTTATATTCAACTCTATGATCCAATGTGACTTTTGTTCATGTGTCTTTACTGTAGCGACAGGCATCATTAGATCCGTTTCTTACTCCTCTTACGTCCGTCCCTGTTAAATTTTCCTCATGTACATACTTTATGCTCAGCACGCATTATAGTGTGATATTTTTAGCCATGGGTGATTACAGGACTCCCATGCATTACATGTTTTCAAACAGTAAACAGAACGGCGCTCAGATTAAACAGCGGCGGGATTATTGCATAATGTAGTACAGACTTTCAGTTGCAGGGACTGACATTTGATTCCTGCATATTATTTTAGTGCAAATCGGTTCAGTCCTTGTAATGTAATATCCAGCGGTTTTCAACTGGAGGATCGCGATCCGAAACTGGGTCACAGGCCTGTTCTGACCACAGAGGATAAAACCATGAATGAGTTAGGATAATAAAATCAATAGGATTATCATTGTTGATGTCAAAGGCCTTATGACCAATCAAACATTACTTTATCAGCCACTTAGTAAAAGATAGTCAAATTAGATAAGTCATGCATTAATTTACTTTATTAATGTTTTAATACTTTTTTTTACCGTGCTATGAGGTTACTGGGGTGGTTTCCAGGGTGTTGCTATATGGCTAATATTAGGGATGTTCCCGAATCCGAATCCGGTGTTCGGAAAGGCAATGTGTGCTACGGCACCTCTAAAGGGAATAAATACATGAAAATATATTTCAATGCTTTCTCTCACAATTATATAGTTGGGTAATTATCCTATATATAAATTGCAGGCATCAGGGAGCCGTTATTAATATGCGGGACATTAAAATCGCTTTCGAATGCATGTTTGCTTTAAACTTTCACTTTCGAGATTCGCGATTGCTTGTACTCTGTGTATACTATGGAGCGGCAGTACTTAACCCAGATTTCACAAGATTAGCCTAGATGTTTGTCAGTGGTGCTCAGGATCTGCAAATCATTCGCTATCGTCCAATCAGTCATCTCTCCTCCCTCTGTTTATGTGGTTAGTGAAATTTGATGTACTGTAATGTAAAAGGGAACCGCTAGCAAGCGGCTAACCATGTCCCTTTAGTGGCCCATAGAACGAAATATTAATTTTCGGTGTCTTTCCGAATATGGATTCGCTATTCAGGCACATCCCTAGTTGCTATGGTGCTGATATGTTCTTGGTGAGGTTTTCTGTTTCATTTTTACCATACTAGAGGTTGCTAGAGTTTTTTTGGTGATTTCTAGGGCTTTTGCTAAAATGTTCTGAATGTTTTAGTGTGTTGCTAAGGTGTTTTAAATGTCTTAGTGTGTTGCTATGCGGTTGCTAGGGTGTTGCTATGTCCTTGTGGTTTTCTGTTTACTTTTTACCAGTTTTTTTTTTCTTTTCTTTTTTTATTTATTTATTTCGTTAACCATTTTATAAGGGGTGTTAAAGTTTTGTGGTGGTTTCTAGGGTGTTGCTATGTAGTTGCCAGGGTGTTCTTAGTGTTTTTAATGTGTTGCCATGCAGTTCGTATGTACTTGTTGAGGTTTTTGAGTAGTTTTGACCATGCTATTGGGGTTGCTACAGTTTTCGGGGTGGTTTCCAGGGTGTTGCTTTGTGGTTGCTAAGGTGTTCTGATTGTTTTACTGAGTGTTGCTATGTGGTTTATAGGACATTGCTATGTTCTTGGTGAGGTTTTCCTATTAGTTTTCACCATGCTATGAGGTTGGCTGGAGTTTTTGGGGTGTTTGCTAGGGTGTTGCAATGTATTTGGTGAGGTTTTCTGATTAATTTTACCATGCTATGAGGTTGCTAGGGTGTTGCTATTTGGTTGTTAATATATTCTGAAAGTTGTAGTGTGTTACTATGTGTTTAGAGTATTGCTAGGGTGTTGCAATGTCCTTGGTGAGGCTTTCTGGCTTGGTTAGGTTTTCCTATTAGTTTTCACCATGCTATAAGGTTGCCAGGGTGTTGCTATGTGGTTGCTAAGGTGTTCTGAATGTTTTAGTGTGTTGATAGGGTGTTGCAATGTCCTTGGTGAGGCTTTATGATTCATTTTTACCATGCTATAAAGTTGCTAGTGTGTTGCTATGTGGTTGCTAATGTGTTTGGAATGTTTTAGTGTGTTACTATGTGGTTGTTAAAGTGTTTGGAATGTTTTAGTGTGTTTCTCAGTGTTTTATGGTATGTTGATATGCGGATGCTTTAGTGTGCTCAATAATTGTGTTACTATCATTTGAGGTCTAATGTAAAATTGGAAGTAAGAGCAGTCATGAAGTACTGATGTGAGTTGAAGTGGTGATCTGGAGGGATTTTAGAGTGCATTATTCACATGTAGATCTTAATGTCTTCACCGCTTGTGTTGATATACACTAAAGCATTAAACACATTCCTCTGTTTGCACACACACACACACTGCCTGCATGTGTTTGTATGTGTGCGCACACACTTGCTGGAGGTGAAATTAAAAGGTCATATAATCGTATTTTCCTGGGGTGAATGTCAGCAGAAGGAAACAGAGTGTCCTTTTTGCAAGCAGCATTTCTCTTTTTCTGTTTCTGAATCGGTTTAGTTTTACAGTAAATTCCTCTTGCATTCTTTCACTGCAAAATACTGTGATTGTTTTCTAGTAAAAATTTTAAATGTAAAGCTCCTTAAAACAAGTTTAAATTATCTGTGAAGCAAAACCGCATAAAATACTATTTGTTTTCAGATTCAGATTTCAAGTTGTTCTGAATGTTTTATTTAGTGTTATATGGTTACCAGGGTGTTGCTATGTGGTTTCTAATGTGTTCTGAAAGTTTTTAGTGCAATGCTATGTGGTTTTCAAATTGTTGCTTTCTCATTGGTGTGGTTTTTGATCAGTTTTTTACCATGATATAAAGTTGCTAGAGTGTTTGTGGTGGTTGCTATGGTGCTGCTAGGTTGACAGGGTGTTCTGAATGGGGACAAATAAAATGTGTTTTGAATTGAATTGTGTTGCTAGGGTGTTTGGATTGTTTTAGTGTGTTGCTATATGGTTTTTAGGGCATTGTCCTTGTGAGTTTTCTGAATAGTTTTCACAATGATATGATGTTGCTAGTTTGTATGGGGTGGTTACTTGGGTGTTGCTATGTAGTTGACAAGGTATCCTGAATGTTTTAGTTTGTTGCTAGGTGGTTTCTAGGCTGTTGCTATGTTTCTGTGTTTCTAGGCTGTTGCTTGGTGAGGTTTTCTGATTAGTTTTTACTATGCTCTGAGATTGCTAGTGTTTGAGGTGGTTGCTATGGTGTTGCTACGGTGTTTGGAATGTTGCGTGTGTTTCTATGTGGTTACTAGGGCATTGCTATGTCCTTGGTGTGGTTTTCTGATTAGTTTTTTTACCATGATATGGTGTTGTTAATTTGTATGGTGTGGTTGCTTGGGTGTTGCTATGTGGTTGGCATGGCATTCTGAATGTTATGTAATGTAATGTAGTAATGCTATGTGCTTGGTGAGGTTTTCAGATCGCTTGTTTTTAACAATGCCATGTATTTGCTAGAGTGTTTGGGATGGTTGCTAGGGGATTGCTAAGTGGTTGCTAGGGTATTCTGGCAGGTTGCTAGGTAGTTGTTTACTCAAACACTGCCGAATGATTCTGATTGTTGTAGTTGTAAACTTTCTTTTACATCACAAGAGCAGCCCGTTTTTCCTAGCGGTTTGCATTTGTGCTTCAGCGGGCGTGTTGTAGTAGATGAGATCACTGTGTGCCGCGGGATGCTGTGAGCATGTGTGACGTGAGCTGCTGCCGGTACACAGTGTTCCCAGAGAGTGGCCTATATACAGCAGCGAGAGCGAGTACATCATGTCTGCCGCCGCTGCTGCAAACGCCACGTTTCACATGATTCCCAGATTATAATCCCGACCACCCAGCGGGTCCTAAACAGAACCTGAAGTGCCTAAAGAGAAGGGTCCCCCGTTCTCCATGGGACCCTATTACACCCATTCAGCATCACTCAGCAATTAGTGAGGGTGTCCTCATCGGCGGAGGGAGTCCTGCGCTGAACTCCGGCCCAGACAGGTGTTATGTAATGTCTGGTTGGCTTGTCTTGAGAGCTGCCGATAGATCCGACTTGTTTTTTGGGGTTTGCTGGTTTCAGGGTTGAGTGATATGTTGGGACAGGGCAGCTTTTAGCCTTTCGTGACGAGATTGTGTGGAATGGTAAAACAGCAAGTTGATGTATTCAGTGTTTCACAACAAAGTGCACTTAAGTCTGTTAAGCACATTCATTTTCTTGGTCTTCACTGTAATGCTGGGTCTATTGTTATTTGTCTTTTAAGCTGAGGTCTCGTTGATGAATTGAGATACTCTTTTTTGTATATACTCTATATTATATATATATATATATATATATATATATATATATATATATATATATATATATATGTGTATATGTATATATATATATATATATATATATATATATATATATATATATATATATATATATATATGTATGTGTGTGTGTGTGTGTGTGTGTGTGTGTGTGTGTGTGTGTGTGTGTGTGTGTATGTATACTATATATATATATATATATATATATATATATATTATATACACACACACACACACACATACACATATATGTGTGTGTGTGTGTGTGTGTATAAATGTATAATAAACTTTACTTTGTGTGTGTGTATATGTGTGTGTGTGTGTGTGTGTGTGTGTATAAATGTTAATAAAATTTACTTTGTGTGTGTGTGTGTGTACAAATGTTAATAAACTTTACTTTGTGTATATGTATGCATACTTTTCTGCTTGTCAATTGTTATATTAGTTATTTGAAAATATAATTTCAATGATCATTTTTCAATGTTAGTTGAAATACCGGTACATAAAATGTATTTTTAGAATATACATGTCTTTTATCTCTGTATATGTTTGTAGAGTATTTTCAAATATTATAACATACTATTTAAAATAATTTTAAAACTTTATTAATGTTGGTGTATTGATGTTATATCAATATTGAAATACATTAAATGTAATATATATATATATATATATATATATATAAAATCTATAAATATAAACAAACATTTTATATATAAAATATACCTTTCAAACTGTATAATAATAAATACATTTGAAATATTTTGAATGAATATTGAATGAACATATATATAGCGCTTTATTGTGTATTGCTGTACACCCGAAGCGCTATCTATCTATCTATTTTAATACAGTACATATGTTATGTATTTAATATATTTAGTATATATTTGTATATAATATATGTTTATTTATTAATTATGGTATACTTACTGAAGCTTACTGTCTTATTGCACATTCAGAAACTGAAGTGTATTTTAAAGATTTGTGGATGGCGCTCAGGCCGGGGAGAGAGACGGGCGAATGTGCCACTGCTCTGCTGACCGTCTCTCTTCACATGCTGTTTGTTTACTTAAGACCCTCCTGATAAACACGCTCTATTTAGAAACAAACACAGTCGCTGTTTCCACTCTGTCTGCTCCGCTCTGATGTCTGTGTGTGTGTGAGAGAGAGAGAGAGAGAGAGAGAGAGAGAGAGAGTGTGCATGAATAAAACATGCCAAATGTGTGTGTGTGTGTGTGTGTGTGTGCGTTTGGTGCCTAGAGACATCGTTCCCAGTTCCTCAGATACTGTCGTCTGTAGAGTTTGTACAGCTGTGTTCAGCCATGTGAAAGGAGGTCAAATGCCTGGAATACACACACACCTCACATGTGATTGTGCGTGTGTGTTTATAGGAACTCATCGGTCATTAATGCTCTGCCTCTGTGAAATAACGTTCCACACGAACCTCAGTGAACTGTGCGAATTTGCAGGGAAATGATGGTGTATATTGGTGTATTTGTGTGTAATTGCATTAGTTTTTAATAAAACATGAACATGAGCCATGCCCACTGCCAGTTCATATTAATAATTTGCCACTTTAATGGGGTTTGCCGAGTCAAGCATCACTACTTCTGCTCCTCATACTCAGAGGTGTGATGCTGCTTTACTAAGTGATCAGACGCACCATTCTCACCTGCTGCACCAGAAAACTCCACAGATTCACACGCTATCTATCTATCTATCTATCTATCTATCTATCTATCTATCTATCTATCTATCTATCTATCTATCTGTCTATCTATCTGTCTATGTATGTATGTATGTGTGTATCTATCTATCTACAATCCAAATTCTGGAAATGTTGGGGCATTTTTCTAATTTGAATAAAATGAAAACTAAAAGACTTTCAAATCACATGAGCCAATATTTTATTCACAATAGAACATAGAGAACATAAATGTTTAAACTGAGAAATTTTTACACTTTTATCCAGTAAATGAGCTCATTTCAAATTTGATGCCTGCTACAGGTCTCAAAAAAGCTGGCACGGGGCTACAAAGAGCTGAAAAAGCAAGACATTTTGAAAAGATTCAGCTGGGAGAACATCTAGCAACTAATTAAGTTAATTGACATCAGGTCTGTAACATGATTAGCTATAAAAGGGATGTCTTAGAGAGGCAGAGTCTCTTAGAAGTAAAGATTGGCAGAGGCTCTCCAATCTGTGAAAGAGTGCGTAAAAAGATTGTGTAATACTTTAAAAACAACGTTCCTCAACGTCAAATTGCAAATGCTTTGCAAATCTCATCATCTAGAGTGCATAACATCATCAAAAGATTCAGAGTCAAGTCAAGTCACTATTATTTGTATAAATATTTTTGTATTATATTTGTATAATATCAATTTGTAAAAATAAATTGTCAAAGCAGCTTTACATCAGATTGATATAAAGCTGGGTGGCTTTATATCAGCTTTACAGTATTTAGACGGGGAAATAGTGTGTCGAAATTGTGTCATTCTCCTCTGGCCAGACAAAATCAGCAGTTTAAATCTAGGCTAAAGCAGAGTCATATTGTGCAAAGGTCTCATCTGGTTCCAGTGGTCTTTTCCCGATGGCCGTCTAGGAGACAGGGTCTTCACTGTGGAGCAGTCTCTGGGGCTCATCTAGTTGTCCTGGTCTCCACTGGCGTTCAGGGCTGTAGAGGTCATCTCTAGGAGCTGATCCACTATCTAATCTGGATACGGAATGGATCCGGGTGGCTGCCGTGACCATCTGATCTGGATACAGTCTAGATCTGGGTGGCTACGGTGACCTTGGAATCAGAAAGAAACAGACTAATATTAGCGTAGATGCCATTCTTCTAACGATGTAACAAGTACATCAGGTTCCGGTTGACGTAATTAATGCAGCCTAACAATCCTTTAACGGATTTGAATTATTGAAATGCGATAGTGTGTTATGTGTATGCCAGGTTAAAGAGATGGGTCTTTAATCTAGATTTAAACTGACAGAGTGTGCCTGCTTCCCGAACAGTGTTAGGTAGATTGTTCCAGAATTTGGGCGCTAAATAGGAAAACGATCTCCCGCCCGCAGTTGATTTTGATATTCTAGGTACGTATTATCAAATGGCCGGAGATTTGAGATCACAGCGAACGTGATGGACTATAGTGTGATAAGAGCTCACTCAAATACTGAGGTGCCAAACCATTCAGGGCCTTATAGGTAATTAGCTTAAAAGATCTTAAGCCAATGTTGACAGAATAATGTGGTCATACTTCCTGGTTCTGTTTAGCTGCTGCATTAGGGTTTATTAAAGCCAGAGTGCAGTGTTGACAGAACTGGGCTAATGTGCAAAGGAAAGGCTATCAAAAATACTAGGTTCCCTGGTTCTAGTAAGAACTCTAGCTGCTGCATTTTGAACCAGCTGGAATTTGTTTATTAAACGCGCAGAGCAACCACCCAATAAAGCATTACAATAATCTAGCCTCAAGGTCATGAACGCATGAATTAATGTTTCTGCATTTGACATTGAGAGCATAGGTCATAATTTAGATATATTTTTAAGATGGAAAAATGCAGTTTTACAAATGCAAAGGAAAGATTGCTATCAAAAAGTACGCCTAGGTTCCTAACTGATGACGAAGAATTTACATAGCAGCCATGAAGTATTAGACAGTGATCTAGTATTAGACAGTGATCTAGGTTACCAAAACATGCAAAAGTTTTTGGTCCAATAATTAACACCTATGTTTTTTCAGAATTTAGCAGTAAGAAATTGCTAGTCATCCAGTTTTTGATATCAACTATACATTCCGTTATTTTTGCAAATTGGTATGTTTCATCGGGTCGCGAAGAAATATAGAGCTGAGTATCATCAGCATAACAGTGAAAGCTAACACCATGTTTCCTAATGATATCTCCCAAGGGTAACATGTAAAGTGTGAAAAGGGGCCAAGTACTGAGCCTTGAGGTACTCCATACTGCACTTGTGATTGGTATGATACCTCTTCATTTACTGCCACGAATTGATGGTGGTCAGATAAGTACATCTACATCTACTCTCATCCAGTTTTCAGAGAAACTGGAGAAATCTCTGTGCGTAAGGGACAAGGCCGAAGACATTTGTTGGATGCCCGTGGTCTTCAGGCCCTCAGACGACACTGCATCACTCATCGGCATGATTCTGTCAATGACATTACTAAATGGGCCCAGGAATAATTCCAAAAACCACTGTCGGTAAACACAATCTGCCGTGCCATCTGCAGATGCCAACTAAAGCTCTATCATGCAAAAAGGAAGCTATATGTGAACATGGTCCAGAAGCACCGTTGTGTCCTGTGGGCCAAGGCTCATTTAAAATGGACTGTTTCAAAGTGGAAAAGTGTTCTATGGTCAGACGAGTCCAAATTTGACATTCTTGTTGGAAATCACGGACACTGTCCTCTGGGCTAAAGAGGAGGGAGACCTTCCAGCATGTTATCAGCGTTCAGTTCAAAAGCCAGCATCTCTGATGGTATTGGGGTGCATAAGTGCATACGGTATGGGCAGCTTGCATGTTTTGGAAGGCACTATGAATGCTGAAAGGTATATAAAGGTTTTAGAGCAACATATGCTCCCCTCCAGACGACGTCTATTTCAGGGAAGGCCTTGTGTATTTCAGCAGGACAATGCAAAACCACATACTGCAGCTATTACAGTAGTATTACAGTATTACTGCTTTGCAGTAGAAGAGTCCGGGTGCTGAATTGGCCTGCCTGCAGTCCAGATCTTTCACCTATAGAGAACATTTGGCGCATCATTAAACAAAAAATACATCAAAGATGACCACAAACTCTTCAGCAGCTGGAAACCTATATCAGGCAAGAATGGGACCAAATTCCAACACCAAAACTCCAGAAACTCATAACCTCGATGCCCAGACATCTTCAAACCGTTTTGAAAAGAAGAGGAGATGCTACACCATGGTAAACATGCCCCCGTCCCAACTATTTTGAGACCTTTGGCAGGCATCAAATTTGAAATGAGCTCATTTTGTGCATAAAATTGTAAAATTTCTCAGTTTAAACATTTGTTATGTTATCTATGTTCTATTGTGAATAAAATCTATCTATCTATCTATCTATCTATCTATCATTCTATCATTCTATCGTTCTACTGTTCTATCTCTCTCACTATGTGGTTGAATATTGTCTCCATTGAACCCTGCATCTAAATTGAATTTGACTCTGTGGAGAGGGAGAGTAAGCGCAAGTCTTTTTATAGCTGATGGAACATGATTCTGCGGGTGTGATTTTATATATTCAGATGTGTGATGTATATTTCATTGTCACTATCTCTGCCTTTGTGGGTCAAGCCAACCTGAAAAGTTGATACCATTGCAACCCCAGTGGAAGTCTTTGTACATTTTTGTCCAGTTTCCCCATCTATACCATGAACAACAACAAGCTGTAGATCATGCGGCTTATCCTCAATGCTTCCCGCATGGCAGCATTAGTGTGTAATTCCTGTATGTATGTATGTGTGTGTGTGTTTGGTGTCAGTGCTGTGACATACATTAAGCCTAATTGGTTTACACAATGTCTCCATCGCTGCAGCTGTAAGCGCTCAGTAATGGATATGCTAACATGTGCTCTAATACCTACTACAAACACAAAGCTTCATTCACCTTATCCACAAGTGGCCTGCTCATTTGCTATTGGTTAAAACATCGCGGCATATGCAGATTAAACTCTGTTCGGTAACAGCCTGCAGTGTTCGCTCGTGTTTTGATTACATTGATCTTTCCATCGAATCGTTAAACATATTTGGCCACTGTGTGTGTGTGTGTGTGTGTGTGTGTTTGTGTTTGTCTTAAGCCCTGTGTGTTTAATACCGTAATGTTCATAAGTGTTTCCTAATCCAGATTGACTTCCTGCCCTTTATTCTCTAAATATAGAGCAACATTTCATATGAACCGTGAAAAATGGCCTTTGTAATATCTATATAATTTCTGCATTACTTTCTGAAGACCTTCTGTTCTGACCAGCAAAGATCAGAATGGACCATTTCAGAAATTGTCTTTTTGCAAACAATCCATCATGCATGTTAGTCAAAAAATATCATGTATGCCATTGTGAGCTTGAATCATATTGAATCTACCTCTCTTTCTGTTTGACATCACTTAAAGGAATAGTTTATCCTAAATCTGAAAATGTGCTCACCCTCATGCCAAATTTTTTTTTTTTTTTCTTTTGTCACATACACGATTATATAGAGATTATATAACCAGCAGTGAAATGTATTCTCTGCATTTAACCCATCCTAAGTGAACACACACCCGGAGCAGTGGGCAGCCATGTTACAGCGCCCGGGGAGCAGTTGGGGGTTTGGTGCCTTGCTCAAGGACACCTCAGTCGTATTGAAGGAGGATAGAGCACTGGTTATTCACTCCCCCACCAACAATCCCTGCCGGACCCGAGATTCGAACCCACAACCTTTGGATTACGAGTCCGACGCTCTAACCATTAGGCCACGACCTCCCCGTATCTGAGATGTAGATGAGTTTGTTTCTTCATTAGATTTGGAGAAATGTACCATTATGTCACTTTCTCAACAATGGATGCCATTGAATGGGTGCCATTTTTGGGTGAACTATTTCTTTTCTTTCGTAGAATAGTTTTTCTGCTTAAACAGAAGTACAAGTCTTTTCATGGTGACTTTAAAAGCATTTGCGAATATGTGGTTCATAAAATGCATTCTGCAGCTTTAATTTATTCTTAGTCTAAATAAGAACTCCCAGAATCCCACAGTAAATGTCTCATGGGCATCTGTACCAGAACATATAGAGTGTAAAGACAGTCACGTGCATCTTGCAGTAAAACATTCATGGGTTTATGCACAATTATTCATTCTTGTATGTATGTGTGCACGTGATGTATGCATGTTCAAGGAAATCACATGAGGAAACCATCGTTCTTGAACACGCATGTTTTAAACCTTCCTGCAGTGTGTGTTCTTGTGAACTGTTGCACAAATGCGTGTGTTTTTAGGCTAAGGCACATCAAGCGAGCGCTAAGCCATCAATCCGATATCCTGAGGAGGCAGCACCTTTGTGTTTGTGAATATGGATTATGGCTGCAGTTGGTTAAACATGTCAGTGTCACGTTTGAAAACAGCGATGTCCTCTCACCATGCAAATCTGGGCTTATCGGCCCTGCAGCGCAGACAGATTACCGAAAGCTGCCCTGCCAGGAACTGATCTCACCTCTGGGCTTCTTCAGACCGCCACTTTTATTAGGATCCAGTTCACGCAAGCAGCAGTGGGGGATCTGATCGCACGAAATATGTGCACGAAATAGTTGAGAGTACTAACTAAACACGCTGAAAATAATCACTGAAGCTGTCTGAGCTGGAAGCATCTGTTGTGGCACATTGCATTGCAAAGCACCTTTTTTCTATTTTTCACAAACTGAATGCTTCTCCAACCACATCCCAACCATCTGAAATAAAAAAGTATATATAATTGATCTTCAGTTTTATATTTATATCACTTCTAAACATTGACAGATTTACAGACAACTTACACTTGAAGTCAGACTCAAGTTATTGCAGCATGTTATTGATAACATCTGATGTAGACAGGCTTATGATTGACCTGTGATGCATGATGTACATGTGCATTATTTATTTATTCATTCATAAATATGTTTTTAAAGTAAAGATATGATTATATGTTGATAATTTCATGTCATATATATTCAAAACAATACACCCTTCTATTCATGCTTTATATTTTAAGTAGAGTTTTGCATTATTGATCTGACATTCATTCATTCATTCATTCATTCAGTATTGGTCTAGTATCAGTTAGCAGATAATTTCTTATTATTTATTCCATTTGAAAACAGTATTTATTTATTTATTCATTCATTCATTTATTTATGTTGTTTTTTTTGTCTGATATTTATTTAATAAGTATTCGGTATTGGTCTGGTTAGTAGCAGATATGATATTATTTATTATTTATATTATTGTTTATTATTTATTTTATTTGAAAACAGTATACTTTATATTTAGTTATTGAATTATTTATTGCTTTTTGTATGTATTTATTTATTTTAATTTTCCAGTATTTGTCTATTAATATTTATTTATTTAATAAGCATTTAGTGTTGTGATTAGTAGATAGTTGTTTATTAATTTATTTAATTTTAAAACAGGAAATCATTCATTCATTCATTCAATCTTAAATATTCAATATCGGTCTGGTTGGTTGCAAATAATTTTGCATTATTTATTCAATTTTGAAATATTTTGTTTATTTGTATAGTTAGTTTGTTTAATGTATCCATATATTTATTGAATTTTGAACGTTTATTACGTTAGTTATTTATTTAGTCATTTATTTTAAAGTATCCATATATTCTCTGTACTTACAATAATGTAATGCATTCATTCATTCTTTGCATTTAAAATGCAAAAATACAATATCTAACATAATTAGATTTTATATTTCCTGAACAAAATGTGAGTGACGCTTTCGGTGCGAAACCCACCACCACAATGTTTCCAGTCCACTGGTGTGTGGTCACTAATGTGCTCTGAGCTTTTCTGTGGTTGCTAGGGTGCTCTAGCTGTTGGGAAACTCGGTCAAATATTCATCTGCAGTGTGTGACGTTCTCACCTTCTCCAGCGTCTCTCTCTCTCTCTCTCTCTCTCTCTCTCTCTCTCTCAATTTCTATTTCAATTTAAGTGTGCTTTATTGGCATGACAAAAACTATACATTTGTATTGCCAAAGCAATTGCAGCTGCTGCTCACAAATAGTGCACATTTGTATTAACAGAAAGAAAAATAATAATAGGAATAGTACAAATATTAAAAAAGTATTAAGCATGTAGTGCAAAATAAATGGCTAGTGTAAGTATGTGTTAAAAATAGAATTAAATAGATAAAGTATAAGATATACAGAGGCAAAATATACATTTAAGTAATATGGCATAATATAATGGACATGTGCTGGGAACATCAGCTCAGGGCAGGTGGAGTGTCTTCTCTTCTGTGATGACAGAGAGACACATATTGAGCAGCAAACACACAGCAGGTCTTGTGTTCTCCGAGCAGATACGCTAGATACACTGTCCGTATATCTGTGTATTTGGAGCATTCTGTTAGGAAGTGCAGTTCTGTTTCCGTCTGATTCAGATCACAGTGTGAACACAATCTCTGCTCGGGGGGCAGCCATGTTTGTCTGTGTCTGCCCGTCTCTATCATCAGCTTGTGTCCGCTGAGTCTGTATCTGGTCAACGTGCTTCTCAGTTTCTTATCTGACACTGTGTACAGGTACTCTGCCATACTGTACTCTCTCTTTAGGGACAGATAGCATTGCATTTTACTCTGTTGTTGAGTTTGGGTTTGCCAATGAGTGATGTAACTCTGTTTGATTTGTGCAGTGATCTGATTGGTTCTGATGTTGTGAGTCAGAGCATCAGTAGATGTTAGTGAAGCATCAGGACTGAAGCTCTGGATCAGATGGAGGAAGGGCTTGCTTTCTTTGCTCATCTCTTGGTATTGCAGGGCTTTATAATGGTATGATTGGGGGTCACTGAGCTTCAGATGTTTCCAGAATTTAATAGCCCTTTTTTGTATCTTTATGATTAGAGGATATTTGCCTAATTCTGCCCTGCATGCGTTATTTGTTGTGTGCCGGTGCACGTGTAGTATATTTTTACAGAGTTCTGCATGCAGGGTCTCAATCGGTGTTTTTCCATTTAGTGAGATCTTGACTTGGGTTTGTCAGCGGACCCCACACCTCACTGCCATATAGTGCAATGGGCTCAATTACTGATTCTAATATTTTCAGCCAAATTCTAATAGGGATTTCTATAGGACATTGCCGTTTTATGGCGTAGAAGGCCCTGCGTGCTTTATCTCTCAGTTCATTCACAGCATGATTAAAGTTTCCAGTGGATGTGATTTTCAAACCCAGGTAGTTGTAGTGTGATGTGTGTGCTATCTGGTTCGTGCCTAATGAAAATGTGTGTTGTGTTCCTTGGGATCTGGGTCTCTTCTGAAAGATCATAATGTTGGTTTTCTTCAGGTTGACTGTCAGGGCCCAGGTCTGGCAGTATTGCTCCAGCAGGTCCAGGTTCTGCTGTAGACCATGTTGAGTGGGAGACAGCAGAACCAGATCATCTGCATACAGCAGGCATTTGACCTGAGTCATGTAGAGTGAGACCAGGGGCTGTAGATCGCTCCAGACTGAGCGCCAGTTCATTTATATAGATGTTAAATAATGTTGGGCTTAAGCAGCAGCCCTGTCTCACTCCACGCTCCTGGGAGAGATACCTTGTACGTTTGGTGTTGATTTTTACGCCACATTTACTTTCAGTGTACATTGATTTGATGAGGTCATAGGTTTTACCTCCTATTCCACTTTCAATAAGTTTGTAGAATAGTCCTTGGTGCCAAATTGAGTCAAAAGCTTTTTTAAAGTCAATAAAGCATGCATATATTTTACCTTTATCTTGGTTAACGTGTTTTTCAATTAGAGTATGTAGTGTATAGATGTGATCAGATGTACGGTAATTTGGTAAAAATCCGATTTGACTTCTGCTCAGTACATTGTGTGTGGTGATGAAGTCTAATAGTCGAGCGTTTATGATGCTACAGAATAACTTTCCCAGGTTGCTGCTCACACAGATTCCTCTGTAGTTGTTAGGATCAAATTTATCTCTTTAAGATTGGTGTTATCAAGCCTTGATTCCAGATGTCGGGGAAGTAACCTACACTCAGGATCACATTGAATAGTTTTAGAACGGCTAATTGGAGCTTGCTGCTTGTGTGTTTTATCATTTCATTTAATATCCCATCAGGTCCTGATGCTTTTTTGAGTTGGAGGTTTTTGATTTTTTCTGTAAGTTCTTTATCAGTTATTGGGAAATCTAATGGGTTTTGGTTATCTTTGATTGTTAATTCTAGTTTTTCTAATTGGTTGATTGTTTGGTTTTGCTTACAGTTTGTGTCTGTTTGTACTTTATTAAACAATGTTTGGAAATGACTTTCCCATATTTCTCCATTTTGTATTGGCAATTCTTCATGATCAGTTTTTTTCAGATTGTTCCAATTATCCCAAAATTGGTTTGTGTTCACGGACTTCTCGATTATTGTCAGTTGTTTTTGGGTGCATTGTGCTTTTTTGGTTCTGAGTGTGTGTTTGTATTGTTTTAGTGTTTCGCAGTAAAGATGGCGGATCTCTGCATTATTTGGATCGTTATGCTTCTGATTTGACAATGTTCTCAGCTTTTTGCGAATAGTTTGACAGTTCTGATCAAACCAATTTTTGTCATTTTTGAGTATTTGATTTTTTCCATTTTTTGTTTTCAATTTGGATTGCTTTGCTGATTTTTCAAATATGTAATTTATATCTTTGACAGCCAGATTGACCCCTTCATTAGTGTGGGTATAGGTGTTATTTAGGAAGTTATCTATCAGCGCTTGTATTTTTTGGCTGCTAAGTGCTTTCTGATATTCTTCAGCACTGTTTTCAGCCCATCTGTATAGGTTTCTGATGTTGTACAGCTTACTGGGCTTTGTGTTAATGTTATTTTCAGTCTTTTTGAGATACGCAGTGATTTGACTGTGATCAGACAGAGGGGTCAGTTCTCTAACAGTGAATGATCTGAGAGATGAAGGATCTATGTCTGTTATCATATAATCAACTGTGCTATTCCCAAGAGGTGAGCAAAATGTGAATCTCCCTAAAGTGTCCCCTCGTAACCTACCGTTGATGATATACAGACCCAGGCTTCGACAGAGCTGCAGGAGGTCTTTCCCATTCTTGTTTACTGTATGATCATGGTTATTTCTGTGGATATGGGAGAATGTGTTATTAATAACAGTCAGTTTGTTGTTGATGTATTTGCTCCCTTGTGTGTCGGTGATGTCCGGCTGTAGTCCTGTTCTTGCGTTCAGGTCCCCGCAGATGAGCACGTTTCCCTGGGCCTGGAAGTGGCTCGTCTCTTCCTCTAATGTGGAGAACGTGTCTTCGCTGTAGTAGGGGGACTCTGATGGCGGGATGTATATAGCACACAGGAATGTATCTTTTCTGGATGAGAGCAGTTCCTTGTGGATTTTAAGCCAGGTGTAGTATTTGCCTTGCTTTACTGTGTTGATGTGGTTGTGGAATTTTGATTTGTACCAGATTATTACTCCTCCTGAGTCTCTTCCCTGTCGGACTGTGTTGAGTTTTTGTGATGGTAGGATGATTTCTCTGTAGTTGGGTGGGCAGTGGGTGATTGCGTCTGCCCTGCTCCATGTCTCCTGTAGAATTATAATGTCCATCTCCTTGATGCTCTTCTGGAATTCTGTGTTTAAACTCTTTAGCCCAAATGCTGTTGAGTTCAAGCCTTGAATATTCCACATTGATATTGAGAGAGTCATTTCAAGAGTTCAAGGTATAGAGTTCTTGTTTTCTCTCTCTCTCTCTCTCTCTCTGTCTCTCTCTCTAAATGTCTCTCTCATGGTTGGATTAGGCCGTCGGAAGGGATTCTGGGATTCTCTGCTGATTGTGTCCTGAGCAAAGCAGATCAGTGGCTACTCACATTTAGCTGGAGCAGAACACAATGTTCTGAGCGCGCTCACCTCACTTTCCCTTTCTGCTCGACTGTTAGTGGACAGCGTTCACCCGATGCGACATTTAACTTCAAGAAATGTTCTGTTTTAAGAACGCAAGCTGTATTTATTAACATGCTTTAATTTATGTCATCAAAGTGTATTCAAGGTAACTGTCCATAAAGCAGAGTTTACATGGAGAAATGCCCTCAGGATTTACTGATGGATAAAGTTTATGAATGTTTCATGTCACAGATTCTGTCCATAGATGTTAAATTGTGATTGCGGATAATCCGGAATCCTCCTATGGGATGAGAATTATCAGTGCATTTGATGTTCATCCTTAATGTTGTTCTAAACCTGTATGACTTTCAATCTTTCGTGAACACATAAGGGGAGATGTTTAGCAGAATGTGCACACTGCTTTTGTCCATACAGTGAAATAAAAGGCACAAAATAAATACAATTCCAGTAAATAATGCTCTTATACCTACATTTCACTGTGGTTTCCAGCTGAAATGAACACTAGAGGCAATCGAACACCAATAACGTTTATACCTTTTCACACAAATTATGATTACAGGACAGATTTAATTTTGTGCAGTTCCTTGCACAATTATGTTATGAGCCCACAACACTTTTACCATAGTGCATGAACTTTACAGTTATACAAAAATACATTTTGATATGCATCACATAACTAGTTCCATATGTATGTTTTTTGAAATAGTAAACTTGCTCTGTAGCACACCTGCATTGTGCATTGATACATTGTTATAGTTTTTTATATTATTTTGAATTTTATTTTATTTTTATATTTTCAGTTTTTATTTTAGTCAATTTTAGTAATTTAGTTGTGTGGTTTTGTCATTTATTATTATTTTTTAAATATGTCTATATATATATTTGATTTTAATTTTTGATGTTTTAGTACTTAAAGGTAAACTGAACAAAAATAAGAAATGTTGCCCTGGCAACTTTGTTTGTTTGTTTGTTTATTTATTTATTTATTTGTTTGTTTGTTTCTTACATATTTTGTTTTATTGCAGTTAACCTTTACTTTAATGAAAATTTTGTTTTTTTATGGTTTTGTATGGTTTTATAATTTTTTTTATAGTTTTAATTTTAGTCAACAATATAAGCATATTTCAAAGTATAAGTAGTATATTTTCAACTGCATTTTCAAATCCATTCACCTGACATTTCATTTCCGAACTATGAACCAACTAAAAAAATTGCATTTGCATCTATTTTTTTTTTATAAAACATACTTTTAGCACCAGTCACTGGATATTTCACTTTGATAGTGTCACGAATCAAGCTAGAAGCAACATAATATAATTTTGCATAAATCTCACCACAGACACATTTATTGGGATATTAGCTATTCCCCTAAATTGTAGCCCAGAATATTAATTTAATCTTACGCACTTTAACGTGATGCATCTATTTTGCCTCTGTGGCGTCGATAGTGCATGAAAACACAAAACCTCCACAAAACGCTGCCGGTTTGAAAATTAGTAAGGCCCGAGGTGGGGTTAAGAACTGTGCTATATTAACCCCTACAAATACAACTCATTATATACACTAACAATTTAAAAGAGACAGAGATGTAGATGTTTGTGGATGAACACTGTTACATTATACCATATTTATTGCATCAAATGCAAGGGGTGGATCATTTTATCAGTTGTTTATTAATCATGCAACAATACGTTATTACTGTTGTAGTTTTCATTAATAATCATTGCTATATAGATGATAACATCGTCTAGTACTCTTATGAATGTTTTTAGTATGATTTGTGAAAATGTAACTACTGTACTGAATGACATAGCATAGACTTCTTCATGGCTAGTGTTTGCGTCATTTCATTTCATTCTGTAACCTACTTGTTCTACAGATCTGTGTACTAGTGTTAAATGCCACTGTTTTTGACAGTGTTGATAACGTTTCTGACAGATAATATAATATATGTTCAAGAATCGGCTTAAAACACATCTCTTCCATCTTTATTTGACCCTCTAACTCTAGCACTCTCTATTCTAATTCTATTCTTAAATAGAAAAACTTTGTCCCTTTTAGAATTGCACTCTATTCATTTACTGCTTGTTTTCTTTATAAAAAAAACTAACACTAGCTTTTCTAATCTTTTTGTATTCTATCTATTTGTTTTCTTTTTATTTATTATACAATTAACAAAAGCAAAAAAGGCCTCTAACACTAGCTTGCTCTATTCTTTTTCTATTCTATCTGTTTTCTTTTTATTTATTATATCATAAAAAAAATCCCTTGCTACGTGTACTGTGTTAAAGGGTTACTCCACCCCAAAATGAAAATTTTGTCATATATCACTTACCCCCATGTCGTTCCGAACCCATAAAAGCTTCGTTTGTCTAAAGAACACAATTTAAGATATTTTGGATGAAAACCGGGAGGCTTGTTACTGTCCCATTGACTGCCAAGTAAATTGCACTGTCAAGGTCCATAAAAGTATGAAAAGCATCGCCAGCATACTCCATCTGCCATCAGTGGTTCAATCATAATGTTATGAAGCGACGAGAATACTTTTTGTACGGAAATAAATCAAAAATAACGACTTTATTCAACAATTAGGCACCGTAACGTCTCCTCTGTGTTATTATCCCCTGGACACAAAATGCATACACTCTTCTGTATCAGCCGGGCCACAAGGGTGCGATGTTTGTGTTCAAATCAGAGCGTAAATCGACGAAGAAGATGCATCCCTGTGTCAAGGCTGATACAGAAGATTGAGACACAGAGGAGACGTTACTGTGCCTAATTTTTGAATAAAGTCTTTATTTTTGTTTTATTTCCGTACAAAATGTATTCTCGTCGCTTCATAAAATTCAGATTGAACCACTGATGGCAGATGGAGTATGCTGGCGATGCTTTTCATACTTTAATGGACCTTGACAGTGCAATTTACTTGGCAGTCAATGGGACAGTCACAAGCCTCCCGGGTTTCATCCAAAATATCTTAAATTGTGTTCTGAAGACTAACGAAGCTTTTACGGGTTCGAAACGACATGGGGGTAAGTGAAAAACGACAAAATTTTCATTTTGGGGTGGAGTATCCCTTTAAGCTAACTGAGACTTGCATATCATTGCTCTTTTGTTGATTTTGATTGCTTCCATTGTCCTCATTTGTAAGTCGCTTTGGATAAAAGCATCTGCTAAATGTAATGTAAATAAAATATTATCTGCCCATAGACAGCAATGCAACTAGCAATGCAACTGTAATGTTCCCAGGTCCAGAAATGTACCAAGGACATTGGTAAAACAGTCCATGTGACATCAGTGGCTCAACTTTAATTTTGCGAATCTACGAGAATACTCTTTGTGCGCAAAGAAAACAAGGTAACACTTTATTTTAGGGTCTCTTAACTAGTTGCTTATTAGCATGCATATTACTAGAACAGTAGCCATTTATTAGTAGTAATTAAGCACATATTAATGCCTTATTCTACATGACCTTATACTGCATCCCTAATCCTACCCAGTACCTAAACTTAACAACTACCTTACTAACTATTAATTAGGAATTTATTGAGGGAAAAGTCGTAGTTAATAGTGAATAAGCGTTCCCTATTCTAAAGTGTTACCGAAAACAATAATAACGACTTTATTCAATATTTCTCCTACCTTGAGTTACTGTCTTCCGCCATTTTGAAGATTATCACAATGCATACGCATGCTTTACCCTAAGCGTGAACAACGCTGATTTCGCCGATTACGTTCATGTGCATGCTTTCCCCCTCGAATGTAAGCAATGCTGATTATGTTCTTGGGTACTCTCCAAAATGGCGGAAGACGTAACTCTGGGGAGAAGAATTGTTTAATAAATTGTTATTTTTGTTTTCTTTGCGCACAAAGTATTCTCGTAGCTTTGCAAAATTAAAGTTGAACCACTGATGTCACATGGACTGTTTTACCGATGTCCTTGCTATGTTTCTGGACCTGGGAACATTTCAGTTGTGTTGCTGTCTATGGAGGGTCAGAGAGCTCTCACATTTAATCATAAATATCTTAATTTCTGTTCCGAAGATGTGTTCATCTTCGGAACACAATCATTGACACCCTCCACAAAGGAGGGTAAGTCACAGAAGGTCATTACTGAAAGGGGTGGTTGTTCACAGAGTGCTGTATCAAAGCATATTAAATGCAAAGTTGACTGGAAGGAAGAATTTGGGTAGCAAAAGGTGCACAAGCAACAGGGATGACTGCAAGCTTGAGAATACTGTCAAGCAAAGTTTCAAGTTTGTTTTATTTATATAACACATTTAAAAACAGCAAGCACGGCTGACCAAAGTGCTGAACAAACAAAGACATAGAACACAGGACAACCCACAGATTCATACCATAAACTCACAGTGAATTAAAAGCCAAAGAAAAGAAATAGGTTTTAAGAGATCATTTAAAAACAGTTAAAGACTGTGCCGATCTGATATAGGCTGGAAGACTGTTCCACAGCCTCGGGCCAGCAACCGCAAAGGCTCTATCCCCTCTATGCTTTAACTGTGATCTGGGGACAGAGAGAAGTCTTTGATCACCAGACCTCAGATTTCGAGTAGGATTGTATGGATAAAGTTGATCAGAAAAGTCCTCTCTTCAGATAAAAGTCAATTTTGCATTTCGTTTGGAAATCAAGGTCTGGAGTCTGTAGGTAGACTGGAGAGGCACAGAATCCAAGCTGCTTGAAGGCCAATGTGAAGTTTCTGAAGTCAGTGATGATTTGGGGTGCCGTGACGTCTGCTGGTGTCGGTCCATTGTGTTTTATCAAGTCCAAAGTCAATGCAGCCGTCTATCAGTAGATTTTGGAGCACTTTATGCTTCTATCTGCTAACAAGCTTTATGGAGATGCTGATTTCATTTTCCAGCAGGACTTTAGCACCTGCCCACTGTGCCAAACTCACTTCCAAGAGGTTTGCTGACCATGATATTACTGTGCTTCATTGGCCAGCCAACATGCCTGACCTGAACCCTATATCTATGGGATATTTTCAAGAGAACGATGAGAAACAGTCGATCCAACAATCCAGACAAGCTGAAGACTCAATAGTGCCTCAGCAGTGCCACAGGCTGATCGCTTCCATTCCACACCTCACTGATGCTGGAATTTGTGCTAAAGGAGCCCCGACCAAGTATTGAGTGCATAAATGAACATACTTTAAAGAACTTGTACTTTTCTGTTTTGCAAATCCTCTTTTTGATTGATCTTAGGAAATATTCTAATATTTTGGGATCCGGATTTTTGACTTTCATGAGCTGTAAACTCTAATCATCAAAATGAAAACAAAAAAAACTTTTGAAATGTTTTACTTTACATGCAATGAATCTAGAATATATGAAAGTTTCGCTTTTTGAAATAAGATACAAAAAGAAAAAAATGAACTTTTTTCAAAAAATTTTTTTGAGATGCACTTGTATTATAGGTGGATATGGCAACACGGAGGCTGTGCTCATGCCCTCACTCATGACTTTCTCAAGCCTCGTTCTCCTCACTCCACAGCGATCATTTTCATACCAAGGATGCTAATCATTCTTGCAAAATGTCTAAACTGATACATGCTGACATTCATATGAGGAGTTTTAAACAGCAAATTAGTCATTCAGAGAACAAATTTTATTTTTGAACATGAAAAATTGACCGAGGTCCGGACCTTGGTGACCTCGTTGCTGGCTACGGGCCTGCACTGCCTAAAGTGTGATGTTTATTTTAACACACATCCGTCTACTTGTGCTGAAATGACTCAGTCATGCAGGAATTTATAACTTAAGTCTTCCATTCCGAATATTCCATAATTCCACGATGATCCGTCCCTGTAGACGTCTCGTGTCCGGAAGCATGTCTAATTTAAATGTTGTACCTCTTTCTCTCTCACGCTGTGAATGAAGGTGATGCAGAGTTTACAGCTACATTTGCTGAACTCTCACTGAACTCTAGTTGATCCCGCTCAGACTGACCTGGATGTGTACATGTTTGTGTGTGTGTAAGTGCTCAAACGGCGGGTGTTTTACATGACAAGCACACACACACACACACACTTTGGTGTAAGCCAATTTTTGTTACTAGCAAACATGCTCATGTGTGCTGTTTTGCCAGATTGGATGGACGATTTCCAGCCCAAAAGCTCACAAAAACCCGCCCACTCCAACAAAAAACCGCCCAAAATTTTAACTGTCAAAATAATGTGATACAATATGTCAATCAAGGTTGATAAGAGACATTTTTAACTCCTTAAAACAAAATAATGATGACAAAATAATATAAATATAACGTTAGATAAATTTCCCATGGATTAAATACATTAAAGAGAATTACCAAATATGATTCAAATATGCAAGAAAACACTGTCAAAACGGCAATCAAGAAATTAACCGATACCCTCGAAAAACACATGCATCATTTTTAATGTAAACAGTCAGAATTTAAATGCAAAAAAGTGCCCAATATAAGTGATCAGAATAAGCAACGTAATTAGGTATTTCAGACTTGTTTATGCACATACCATGACAGTCAAAACTGTGTCATTCATTGATGCATATTGTATGATAATCCGACAATAAAAAAATTACCAACAACAATAATGCACAGTCAACTTTGCACAGTCAAAACTAACAAGTCCAGCAGCTTTCAAGGATATACCAATCTGGACCGTTAAATAGAAAAAAGACAGGATCGAATAGATATAAATAGATTTTGATTAAATAATTTCACTGTGCTCTGATTTCGGAGTTCAAGTGATATTAAAGCCTTCAGGTGTAATTCACATTTTGAGAGTTAAAACACTCTCCCACTCTTTACCATGTAAATTATATTTAGGCATTATTATCACTTATACAGTTATACATTCAAAATCAGATCCGTTATCGCGCTAAAAACCCGTCACTCAAGAATCATCACATCTGTCTGCTGATCGCTAGTGATTGGCTAAAAGTGCAGCCGCGACGTCAACATCAGCACCAGTCTCTTTGCAGTGTGTGTGTGTGTTTAGTAACGTTGTGATGACTGATTGGATGCAGTATATGCACACTTGGGCTTGTTTATTAACCAATTAGCCAACACAATTTATATGTTTGAAAACTGCCAAACCAGCCCAAATTTTGTCCACCCACCCAAGCCAATTTTTACCCGCACAATCAAATTCAAAATTGCCCAATCTAGCAACACTGCATGTGTGTTAGGCGCATTGGATTCAAACGTCAATATCTGATTTCAGTGTTTATGTTTGTGCTGTACAGTAGTGACATGTATATGGGTGGCAGATTGGCTGTGTATAATTTGACTGCATATGACCTTTTACCCCAAAGTGCTGAGGCATAATAGCTGCTTCATAGATGCTTTATGTATGTGTAAATGCATCTATGAGTATCATGAGAATATATAGGACATTTGTAATCACACATACACACTGCCGCTCAAAAGTTTGGGGTCAGTAAGTTTTTTACGGAAATTGTTTTTTTCAGCAATGACACAGTAAATTGATCAAATGTGACAGTAAAAACACAATGTTACCAAAAAGTAACAAAAGTAAATGAAAAACAAAATGCATCACAGTTTCAACAAAAATATTCAGCAGCACAACTGTTTTCAACATTGATAATAATCAGAAATGTTTCTTGAGCAGCAAATCAGCATATTAGAATGATTTCTGAAGGATGCTGAAGACTTGAGTAATGATGCTGAAAATTTTGGAAAAATGTAACATTTTACAATTATTTTAGAAAACGTTTTACTTTAAATTGTAATAATATTTCACAAAATGTTACTGTATTTTGATTAAATAAATGCAGCCTAATAATTTTTGTGTAAATCATTATATATTTTTTTCAGGATTCTTTGAATAAAACATTCAAAAGAACAGTATTTATTTCAAATAGAAATCTTTTTCTAACATTATAAATGTCTTTGCTTTTACTCTAACAATTTAATGCATCCTTGCTGAATAAAAGTACATTTCATTTTATAATGAACCATAAATCATCTCAAGAAGCATATGTATAAAATCTTTTTGGTAAAGAAACGCAACAGAAACACCACAAGAGGCTTTATTTTTATTAGTGAAGGTTTTGATATGCGTTTGACCGTGTGTTGTCCTCTCAAGACATCTCATGCAATATTAATATGCTGTACTCTTAAAAACATAATTCCTGACAGAGTCAAAGTGGTTTAATAAATGAATATTTGATCAGGAGAAGTATCCTGTCCTGTGTGAACGCTGGGTGAACTTGTGTTGGGTGGGAAGGGATGGAGGTTGGACTCGAGACAGATTGTCTTATTTAAGCTCTTTTAAGATTTGGTTACTTGTTTGGGAACTAGTTGAGAGGTCTTTTGTGTGCGGAGTAAACAATATACGATCCTTCAACCTTTAGGTGTTAGGCGCTGTGTCACCCCAGGGCTTCAGGGATTGACAGACGGTAGTTTAGGGGTTTCATGGTGTCGCATCTGTGGTTTTGAACCAGAGGACCTCGGATTGAAAAAGTTCAAATGCGCATTTGGATAGAGTGGCCACTTTACAGTTGTGGATTAAAGAGATAGTTCACCCAAATATGAAAATGTGCTGTTAATTTACTCACCCTCAGGCCATCCAAGATGTAGGTGACGTTTTTTCTTCAGCAGAACAGTAAAGAAGGTTTTTAGCTGAAACTGTGGTCCTTGGTGATTCAGAAGATGCAAGTCAGCGGCTGCCAGCATTTTGAGAATTAAAAAAGCATATACAGGCAAAACAAAATTAATACCTGGGGCTTCTGATGATATATTGAGGTCTTATGAAGCAAAATGATCAGTCTGTGCAAGAAACTAAACATTATTAACTACATTATTACCTGTAATCCAGAGCCTCAGGGAAACGGGGAAATCCGGGGGTTTTTTTCTCTCTGCGAACTGGTTCTTTGAGACAGTTTGTTTCAATGAACTGGTTCAATTTTCCAGTTTGTTGACATAATCATGCAATGACGTCACATATCAGAATCAGAATGAGCTTTATTGCCTGGTATGTTTACACATATGAGGAATTTGTTTTCGTGACAGAAGCTTCCACAGTGCAACAGAATGACAGAGACAGAACAAAAACAGATAATATATATATATATATATATACACTCCCCTCCAAAAGTATTGGAACAGTGAGGCCAATTCCTTTATTTTTGCTGTAGACTGAAAACATTTGGGTTTGACATCAAAAGATGAATATGAGACAAGAGATCAGCATTTCAGCTTTGATCTGATAAACAACTTAGAAGATGGCACCTTTTGTTTGAACCCACCCATTTTTCATGTGAGCAAAAGTATTGGAACATGTGACTGACAGGTGTGTTTTGTTGCCCTGGTGTGTCCTATTAATTGATTATTCAAACAATAAATAGCACTGAATGTCTGCGCTCAGTTTCAGATCCGTGCAGACTGCATTTATAGTTAGTTAGACGTGTAACCAACATGAAAACCAGAGAGGTGTCTATGGGTGAAAAACAAGCAATTGTGAAGCTGAGAGAAGATGAAAAATCAATCAAACCATTGCACAAACACTGGCAATAGCAAGTACAACCATTTGGAATCAAGAAATAAACCACTGGTGTACTAATACCCCTTTTCCACCAAGGCAGTTCCAGTGCTGGTTCAGAGCCAGAGCCTAGTTTCAAACCGGTTCTTTGTCTTTCGACACCCAAAGCACCAGCTCCGAACCAGCAAAAGCGGTTCGTAAGTAGCACTAAAACATTGCTGGGCTAGAAGGAAGAACCGCTTGCATCAGGGGCTGGGGGCAGGGTTACCGTGAACAACAAGACGAACAGAAACTTTGGACCGCCATATTTGAAATAGCAGCTAAACACGGACACGTTGGATTCGCCGTGTTTGGATGCCGTTGTAGATTCGCAAAGCCATGAACGTCAATAACAACACAACGTCCGCCATTGTTGATAGTTTGTTTAGGCTTGTTCGGGATGGATCGGCGCTACGTGGACCGTTCGGTGCGAGGCATCGGGGTGCTGCGGGAGCGACTGGAAAGCTGACGGCTCTTTATGCTTTTGGATCGCTCTCGCGGTGCTTTAGTGTGTTGTGTGCCGATCGATCTGCGTGGCGCGATGCACCTCGAACAAGTCTGTTGTGTTTGGCGCTGCCGCGCTAGTGAAACGAAACATGAACGTATTCAGTGACGTAAGTCCTGGCTCTGTATTGGCTCTCTAGCCTGTGGAAAAGCAACCGGTTCTTAAAGGACTCGCCAGTCGAACCAACTAAGAACTGGCAGTAGCACTGTCTCTGAACTAGCACCTGGTTCCTGCTGGTGGAAAGGGGGTATAAGTAACACACCTCGAACTGGTAGATCAAGGAAAACATCAGCAGTTGACGACAGAAACATTGTGACAGCTGTAAAGAAAGACCCTAAAACAACTGTTAGTGACATCAGCAACAACTTCAAGAGGGCAGGAGTGAAGGTATCACAATCTACTGTTCGCAGAAGACTTCATGAACAAAAGTACAGAGGCTACACCAGAAGATGCAAACCACTCATTGGCAAGAAGAATAGGAGACAAGCCTCAAACATTCTGGGACAAGGATTTATGGACTGATTTTATGGACCAAAGTGATGGAAAGGCTAAAGTTTGGAGAAAAAGGATCTGCTCATGATCCCAAACATACAAGCTCATCTGAAACACAGTGGAGGTAATGTAATGGCTTGGGCTTTCATCGCTTCTTCTGGGACAGGCTCATTAATCTTCATTAATGATGTAACACATGACGGCAACAGAAAAATTAACTCAGAAGTCTACAGAAATATTTTGTCTGACAATTTACAGAAAGATGCAACCAAACTGATTGGGAGATCCTTCATCATGCAGCAAGATAATGACCCAAAACATAGTGCCAAAACAACAAAGGAGTTCATCAGGGCAAGAAGTGGAAGGTTTTAGACTGGCCAAGTCAATCTCCACACTTAAACCCTGTAGAGTATGCATTTTACCTGCTAAAGAAGAGACTGAAGGGAGTAACCCCCCAAAACTGAAAGAGGCTGCGGTGAAAGCCTGAAAAAGCATCACAAAAGAAGAATGCAAAAGTTTGGTGATGTCAATGGGTTACAGGCTTGATGCAGTTATTGAAAGCAAAGGATTTGCAACTAAATTGTAAGTATTTTTCACTTTAATCTATGTTAATTCTATCTGTTCCAATACTTTTGCTCACATGAAAAATGGGTGGGTTCAAACAAAAGGTGCTATCTTCTAAGTTGTTTATCAGATCCAGATATGAATACCTGCAAATAAAAGCTGAAATGCTGATCTCTTGTCTCATATTCATCTTTTGATGTCAAACCCAAATGTTTTCAGTTTACAGCAAAAATAAAGAAATTGGCCTCACTGTTCCAATACTTTTGGAGGGGAGTGTGTGTGTGTGTGTGTGTGTGTGTATGTATATATATACAGTGGGTACGGAAAGTATTCAGTCTTTGTTATATTGCAGCCATTTGCTAAAATCATTTAAGTGTACACACAGCACCCCATATTGACAGCAGAATTGTTGGCATTTTTGCAGATTTATTAAAAAAGAAAAAGAAATATCACATGGTCCTAAGTATTCAGACCCTTTGCTGTGACACTCATATATTTAACTCAGGTGCTGTCCATTTCTTCTGATCATCCTTGAGATGTTCTACACCTTCATTTGAAGCTGTGTTTGATTATACTGATTGGACTTGATTAGGAAAGCCACACACCTGTCTATATAAGACCTTACATCACAGTGCATGTCAGAGCAAATGAGAATCATGAGGTTGCCTGAAGAGCTCAGAGACAGAATTGTGGCAAGGCACAGATCTGGCCAAGGTTACAAAAAAATTTCTGCTGCACTTAAGGTTCCTAAGAGCACAGTGGCCTCCATAATCCTTAAATGGAAGACGTTTGGGACGACCAGAACCCTTCCTAGAGCTGGCCGTCCGGCCAAACTGAGCTATCCTTGGTGAGAGAGGTAAAGAAGAACAAAGATCACTGTGGCTGAGCTCCAGAGATGCATTCGGGAGATGGGAGAAAGTTGTAGAAAGTCAACCATCACTGCAGCCCTCCAAGTCGGGGCTTTATGGCAGAGTGGCCCGACGGAAGTTGCAAGACACACGAAAGCCCGCATGGAGTTTGCTAAAAAACACCTGAAGGATTATCTGGTCTGATGAGACCAAGATAGAACTTTTTGGCCTTAATTCTAAGCGGTATGGAGAAAACCAGGCACTGCTCATCACCTGTCCAATACAGTCCCAACAGTGAAGCATGGTGGTGGCAGCATCATGCTGTGGGGGTGTTTTTCAGCTGCAGGGACAGGACGACTGGTTGCAATCGAGGGAAAGATGAATGCGGCCAAGTACAGGGATATCCTGGACGAAAACCTTCTCCAGAGTGCTCAGGACCTCAGACTGGGCCGAAGGTTTACCTTCCAACAAGACAATGACCCTAAGCACACAGCTAAAATAACGAAGGAGTGGCTTCACAACAACTCCGTGACTGTTCTTGAATGGCCCAGCCAGAGCCCTGACTTAAACCCAATTGAGCATCTCTGGAGAGACCTAAAAATGGCTGTCCACCAACGTTTACCATCCAACCTGACAGAACTGGAGAGGATCTGCAAGGAGGAATGGATCCCCAAATCCAGGTGTGAAAAACTTGTTGCATCTTTTCATGGCTGTATTAAATCAAAAGGGTGCTTCTACTAAATACTGAGCAAAGGGTCTGAATACTTAGGACCATGTGATATTTCAGTGCAAAAATGTCAACAATTCTGTGTGTGGGTGTGTGTGTGTGTGTGTGTGTGTGTGATCTGAATACTTTCCGTACCCACTGTATATATATATATATATATATACACTATATTGCCAAAAGTATTGGGTCGTCCCAGTTTAACACCTCTGGTGTGACTGTAAATGAAGACCTTGAGCCAAAAACTCATCACCAAACACCAATGACTTGTACATACACTATATATACAAAAGTATTGGCACCCCCTTCTTTAGAACAGAGAAATGCACTTCCAAATCTGTGGCAACAACGATGGGAACATAATTCATGTATTAAAAAATTGTATTTCAATCTCTGTTGCAACAGTTTTGGAAGTGTCTACAATGACTGTACCCATATGTACAAGTCATTGGTGTTTGGTGATGAGTTTTTGTCTCAACGTCTGCATTTACAGTCACACCAGAGGTGTTAAACTGGGATTAGGACTTGGTTTTATGCAGACCAGTCAAGTTCTTCCACACTGACTCAATCAATCATTTTCTTTTTGAACCTTGCCTTATACACAGAGGCATTGTCATGTTAGAATAGAAAAGAGTCCAAACTGTTGCTATAATATTAGAAGCACACAATTTCCTAGAATATCATTATATGCTTTAACATTAAGATTTGTACTCATAGAAATTACTAAAGTAGTCAAACCTGTTCATTAGAAGGGGGCGACCATATATATATATATATATATATTTTTTTTTTTTTTTTTTTAAAGAACAAGTAAATAAGGAATAAAATATACATAGACAGTTCTATGTACAGGTATATTATGTGCAAATTGAAATGTAGACTAATGTAGTATGTGTGCTAATGTAGTATGTGTGTTAAATAAATAAGTGTATAAGTGTATAAATAGTGTGTGTTCCACAATTATTGTCAGGTGTTCATGAGATGGATTGCCTGAGGGAAGAAACTGTTCCTGTGTCTGGTCGTTCTGGTGCTCAGAGCTCTGTAGCGTCGACCAGACGGTAACAGTTCAAAGAGGGAGTGTGCTGGATATGAGGGGACCAGAGTGATTTTGCCAGCCCTTTTGCTCACTCTGGATAAGTACAGTTCTTTGAGAGAAGGGAGGGTTGTACCAATGATTCGCTCAGCAGTCCGGACTACCCTCTGTAGTCTTCTGAGGTCAGATTTGGTTGCTGAGCTGAACCAGACAGTTATTGAAGTGTAGAGGATGGATTCAATGATGGCGGAGTAGAACTGTTTCAGCAGCTCCTGTGGCAGGTTGAATTTCCTCAGCTGGCGAATGATCGATGGTTGAAGGGTGAGTAAAATAATGTCACCTCATTGTACCCAGTTTTTGAAAATGCTTACTATTATGTTCACAGAGCGAACCTTTTGCTGATTGTTTACAGGGTAAAAGGAAGTTACTCCCATAATTTGCACAAAGCATCATGGGGCATAGGAAAAAGGTGGCTAGGCAAGACAAAATTAATACCCATGGCTCCTGACAATATATTGAGGTCTTATGAAGCAAAACAATCGGTCTGTGCAAGAAACTGAATATTATTCACAATATTATTACTTGTAATCCAGAGCCTCATACTGCATAAACATTCCAGATTGATGTCCGGTTCACAAACTAATCGTTCTTTTGAACTGGTTATTTTTAGTTGAACCAGTTCATCAAATTGGACTGAACGGTCTGAAACAGTTCGCGACTTGAGCAGCACAGATTTGCAATTAGTCGATCAAAACTCACATGCATATGTCTGACAGTCACTCCAACTCGAAATGAGCAAAATAGCGGTGTATCTGATCCTATGATGAATGAACTGATTCAGCGCTCCAGTTCCTCCAACAGTCACTGAACTGAGGAAACAGTTCGACTCGGACCGAAGACTGATGAGGCGCTGATTTGTGCATGTGTGAACCGAGCACTTGAATGAACATTTTTATGATTTATCATTGTTTATGTAAAAAGGTGAGCTGATGAAGATGAGTTTATTCACTTTATATGCTTTAGACACGTAAAACATCCACATTTCACATCATTATTGGGTGCTTTAATAATTCAATTGTGTATATATACCGACCTACAGGCAGAAACTGAAATCAGCTAAACCTGTTTTAAGGACTGTTAAAAGATGGACTAATGAAGCAGAGCGGGATTTACAAGCCTGTTTCCACCTCACTGATTGGAGTGTTTTTGAAGCTGCTGCCAAGATTCTTAGTGCATTCCAGGGAATTATATATGGTTTATATCGTAAATTAAATCGGGAGAGCAGACCACAAATACACAGTATGTCTTTTTTCATTTACTTACAGTGAAATACAAAGGAAACATGAAAATAATCAGGAGGAAAATAATGCAGCGGGCTGAAAAGAACTATTCTATAGATATTATTGTTATATTGCGTCACATTAATACCAAATGTAATGTTATCCTCCTAAAATCTGAAAATAGAAAATGCTTAAAAATTTACTGAAAGGGACCTTTCGTGATTAAAGGGGGCTTGAGCCCCCGCCAAAAAAGCTATTTAATTTACGCAAGTGGAAAGTGACATTTGAACTAAAACCCTGGCCGAGTGTAAAATTGTTTTTTGTGGACCGCAAACGCTGAAGGACGACACACAAACATTTCCAGGCTTTTCTTGTCTCAGTTTGTTTCACAGAAGTAGCAGGAGGCAAAGACACACAAATGAATCTTGTCACAACATGATAGACATGAATAATGGCTGACAGGTCTTGTAGGGTGCTAATAGAGGCGTGTGTGAGTATATCTGTGTTTACATGCCTGCAGAGGCTGATTTCACGCACTCAGAGCTTATTAATAAAACAAGAGCTGCAAACACGTACTGTAGTAGGATTACATTTATAATTGATAATTAGTGGTGTTTACTAAGACACGCATCATTATTAACATTGCTTATACTTGTAGTTAATGGTTCATTTCCCCAGCAGCATTTCTGCTCCAAACATTAATGATTCCTCTAATAATGTGTCCTCTTGAGGACGTGATCAAATGCACAATTCTCACTTGCTGGATTATAAAAATGGTAGGAAATTACTACAGATTTGATTTGATGAAGGGACCGGAGCATCAAAACACCATAGCAACCACATTTCAACACCCTAGCAACCACTCAAATACCATAGCAACATGTTAGAAAACACTCAAAACATTTGATGTTTGAGTGTTGAAAAAATGTCTTATGCAGTTACAAAGCCACACCCTAAAAACCACCCAAAACACCACAGCAACCACATTGCAACACCCTAGCAACCACTCAAAACACCATAGCAACATATTAGAAAACACTCAAGATTCAAGGTGTTTGAATATTTTTAACATGTTGCAATGCATTTGCACAGCAGCACCCTAGAAATCATCAAAACCACCATAGAAACACCCTAGCAACTACTCAAAACACCATAGTAAATGCTTAATAAAAACTACTCTAAAGCCTTAGCAGTTAAACAAAACATTAGCAAACCAAGTTGAGTTGACAATCATTTTAAATTCCTTAATTTGAATTGAATCAGAATTGAGTAATGCTGTGCAGTTGCATAGTAACACCCTAGCAACTACCCAAACCACGATAGCAACTGCAACATTTTTTTAACCTTTAAAACCTAAAATATTTAAATGTCTTTTTAAAACATGTTGCAATGCAGTTGCACAGCAACACCCTAGAAACCACCCGAAACACCATGGCAACCACCCAGAATGCCTGACAAATGCTTTTTAAATTCCTCAATTTTAATTGAGGTAGCAAACAGCAAATTCAAATTTATATTTAGGAAGTAGTATTAAAATGAATTGAAATGTTATAATCTCAGTCTGAGCCCTGGGTGGTGATTCTATTTAAATAATAATAATAATAAAATAAATGTAGTTGCAGTGCCTCTGGCGACCACTAGAGGTCCTGAAAGCTGCAGTTTATGCTTCATTAGAGACAAACACACACTGCATTAGGCACTCATGTGTGATAAGGACATGCATTTTAAACAATCAATCAGTTATTCAGGAATGTTTGGTGGATTTAATTGTTTGTTTGCACTGTGATGCAACTTTAAAAGACTTGTTTGTTTACACTCATTATAAAAAGGGCAGCCTGGGTTAGCAACACACACACGCAGAGCAAAACGCGACAGTGACACAAGGTCCTGGCAGACAGGATGTTGATTATGTTCTAGATTAGCAGCTGCTGGCAGGAGTCTATATAGACTTAGTTCACACTGCAGGCTAAAGTGGCCCAAATCTGACTTTTTTGCCCAAATGTGACCCATATCTAATTTTCTTATGACTGTCTGAACAGCACAAATCCGATTTTTTTTCAAATCAGGCCCAGGCCACTTTCATATGTGTTCCTAAATCGGATACATATCTGATGTTTTGCAATGCGACTTCAGTCTGAACGGCCATGTCGCATTTCATGCGATTTTTACGTCATTGAAATGCGACAGACGTCACAATTCTGCACTGGAGGAGGCGGGAAGATTAAAATCACAATGGCAGACAATATATAGACAATAATATCACTTCGTTAATTAGGCTCTGATTGCACATTAACTTAAAAAATGCTAAACACACGCTAACACGAGCAGCATCCATTTTTATTTCCGCAAACACAGTGCGCTGCGTCTGACGTCACGTCTTCTTCTGCGCATGCGGGTCACTTCAGGGCCGTATACGGTTCACACATGAGACTGATGGCAGTCGCATTTAAATGACAATGTGAACAACAGCGCAAAAAAATCGGATTTCAGCAAAATAAATCTGATCTGAGAACAAGACCTGCAGTGTGAACTGTGTACACACACACACACACACACACACACACACACACTCGCGCTCTCTCATACACACAGTTTGTATTGTCGCATTATTTCATCTACTGTCACTAAATTAATTCCCCTTAATCTGAATTTATCTTTGATAAATCACTTCCGCTCTATCCGTTTTCTCTGTGTGTGTGTGTGTGTGTGTGTGTGTGTGTTTAACCCCCAGTCTCTCGCTGCAGGGCTAAAGCTGTTGTTGCCACACATGGTGTTGTGTTGCTGATTAAATATTTGTCATCAGCTGCTCAGGTCAAGCACACACAAACAGGGAGTAACATGCTCAGATTTACACGTGCACTAATGCACCCACACACACACACACACACACTGACCTGAAGCACTTAAAATATGTAATGTTCTCCTTTGTTTTGCAATAGCTTTAAATATGCATTATTGTACATGCAACAACAACACTTCTTTAGTAAATGCTTCTTTAGTAACACAATTAGCAAAAACAGCAACACCATAGCAAGGACTTATAACACCATAGCAACACGTTAGAAAACAATTAAAATCTAAGATGTTTATTTCTAAACAGATTGCTATGTATTTGTACAGTAAAACACCCAAAACACCATAGCAACTGCATAGCAACATCCTAGCAACCACCCAACACACCATAGTAACCACATAGCAACACCCTTGCAACCATTCAGAACACCATAGTGAAAGCATAGAAAACACTAAGGACTTGAAGTGTTTGAATATTTTTTAACATGTTGCTATGCAGTTGCACAGCACCACCCAAGAAACCACCCAAAACACCATAGCAAGTTAGCAACTGCATAGTAACACCCTAGCAAACACCCAAAACACTGTGTCAACTGCATAGCAACACCCTAGCAACCAGCCAAAACACCATAGCAACCGCTTCAACATATTAGCGACTGCTTTACAGTGGAACAGTAACACCTTAGCAGCCACACTACACCATAGAAACTGCATAGCAAACACCCAAAGCCTCACTGTGTTTTAGATGTGCTTTTAACATGCTGCTATGCAGTTGCACAGCAGCACCCTAGCAACCACAAATCACCATAGCAACTGCGTAGCAACACAATCAAAAGCAAAGGTATTTTGAACAAATTGCAATGCAGCTGCACAGTAACACCTTAGCAACCACACATCACCATAGCAACATGTTAGAAAACACCCAAAACTTCATAAATGTTTTTTTTAACATGTTGCTATGCATTTGCACAGCAACACTCTAACAACCACCCAAAACACACTCTAAAATCTAAAGTATTTGGAATGTTTTTGTTTTCAAACATCTGTCCTGAAACACTTAAAATACATAATATTCCACTTTAATTAGAAATTTCTTAAGCATGCATTATTATGCACGCAAACAAAAATACTTCATTAAGCACGCCCTGTGAATAATGTAAGAGAGATTACAAATAAACTAAGAAGACAAGCCTTTCATCTGATTGGCGTTTAATCCCGTTTGTGTTCCCGTTTGTGGCACGCTTTCCTGCCCTGTGAGCGTGTGCATTAACCTACAGACAAGCATGCAGCAAGTGACGCTGTTAGGATGTTGGCACGTTGCTTAATTGGCTTTGGACCTATAGGCAGTTTAGCGTTCTGGAATAGCGGGATTATTGGAGGAACAATTGTCGTATGTCAGCAGGGTTAAAATACATCGAGTGAATGACGAACGGAACTGCAGTCATGCAGCTATTATTACCTTAATATTAACAATAATTAACAAAGTCCCAAAATGTGCGTAAGCACCCTCAGCTATGTAGCTAAAACATATCTGAATAAATAGTCATTGGCTTCTGTCCTCTCAAAATATTATATGATCATAGCAACATAACAATTAAAATTTAAGGTGTTTTGAATGTTGTTTTTTTAACATGTTGCAAAGCACTTGCACAAAAACACCCTAGCAACCACCTGAAACATCATTGCAAATATCATTACATCATTACATGTTAAAAATGTAAAGTGTTTTAGAATGTTTATTTTTTTACATGTTGCTCAACAGTTGCATCAACAGCACCCTAGCAACCACTTGAAACACCATAGCAACCACATAGCAACATGTTTGAACACATTCAAAATGTAAGGTGTTTTCAATGTTTTTTTTTACATGTTTCTTAACAGTTGCACAACAACACCCTAGCAACCACCCAAAACACCACAGCAACCACATAGCAACATGTTAGAACACGTTGTTCTGCAGTTGCCTAGTAACACCCTAGCACCCACTCAAAATACCACAGCAACCACATAGCCACATGTTAGAACACATTAAAAACCTGTTTTGAATCTTTGTTTGTTTGTTCATGTTGCTATGCAGTTGTACAGCAAAAACCTAACAACTTGATAAAACCCTCAAAACCTCACCCTAACAACCACCCAAAACACCATAGCAACCTAAGGTGTTTTGAATGGTGTTTCTGTCAGGACCACTATCATCAAAGGTGATTGACAATTAGCATACAGTTTGGATCGGCAGTATAGTTCTGTTCTGGGCAAGAACTCCCTGCGCATCCATGCAGTCTAGCATGGATAAGAGCTGGGAGTGCAGCAATAATCACCCTAGGGAAACAGAATAGAACCAACATAAATGTATTGCAGATACCATTAATGTTCAATAATTTCATGTACACATTTTAGAAATTGGCCTGATTCAAAAGAGAATCAGAAGGTCAAATTCTGACTGGATGAGAGGAGGAGTTGGGGATGGAGGAGGGTCATTAGCTATTGAGGAATGCGAAAGCTGCTGATAATACTGAAGGTCTTATATAGGAAAGCTGAGATAGGTGTCATATTCCTATAGGTAGACGTGAGTCAACTGATGCAAGCAAACGTGACCTGCCAGAACTAACGCTGTTGCAAGTTTAGAGCTGTTCCTGCACATGTTCTGGTGGACACTAATGTGCCCTTCCCTCCAGATGTAGGACATTCATCACTGTGTGTGTGTGTGTGTGTGTGTGTGTGTGTGTGTGTATGTGTGTTAATGTATTCTATGTAGTTGCCATTTCAGCAAGGTTTGACAGCAATAAAAACATTATATGAAAACGCAGGAGTAACTTTTCTTAAGGACCAGTCCGTATATATTAGTCTACTAGCAACCACCTGAAACACGTAACAACTGCTTAGCAACATTAGAACACGTTCAAAATTGAAGATGTTTGGAATGTTGCTACGTAGTTACATTACATTACATTTACATTTAGTTATTTAGCAGACGCTTTTATCCAAAGCTACTTACAAATGAGGACAATGGAAGCAAAATCAACATAATAGCAATGATGTGTAAGTGCTATAACAAGTCTCAGTTAGCTTAATGCAGTACACGTAGCAAGTTTTTTTTTTATTACATGTATATAATAAAAAGAAAACAAATAGATAGAATACAAAAAGATTAGAAAAGCTAGTGTTAGTTTTTTTAAAGAAAACAAGCAGTTAGTAAATGAATAGTGCAAGTCTAAAAGGGACTTTTTTAAAGAACAGAATTAGAATAGAGATAGCTAGAGTTAAGAGGGTCAAATAAAGATGGAAGAGATGTGTTTTACTGTAGTTGTGTTTTAACATAGTTGCACAGTAACACCCTAGAAACCACACAAAGCACCATAGCAACATAGGAAAACATTCAAAGTGTTTTAAATGTGTTTTTAACATGTTGCTACGCAGTTATACAGCAACACCCTAGCAACTGCATAGCAACATTTTAGAACACACTTAAATTCTAAGGTGTTTTGAATAGTTGTTTTTCTTAAACATGTTGCTAATGCATTTGCACAGCAAAACCATAGCAACTGCATAATAATAATAATTTGTTACCTTTATATACGCTTTTTTTATCTTTACATTGAAAGGGGGAATCTCCTCGACCACCACAATGTGCAGCATCCACCAAATGAGGAGCCAATTGTGCCAGAAGCCCACCACACACCAGCTTACTGGTGGAGAGGAGACAGAGTGATGAAGCCAAATCATGGTGATGATTAAGGCCATGATGGTCAGAGGCCAATGGGCAGATTTGGCAGGATGACTCTTTTTCGAAGGACATCCTGGGATTTTTAATGACCACAGAGAGTCAGGACCTCGGTTTAACGTCTCCTCCGAAGGACGTTGCTTTTTACAGTATAGTGTCCCCGTCACGATTCTGGGGCGTTAGGACCCACACAGACCACAGGGTGAGCACCCCCTTCTGGCCTCACTAACACCTCTTCCAACAGCAACCTAGTTTTCCCAGGAGGTCTCCCATCCAGGTACTGACCAGCTCAACCCTGCTTAGCTTCCGTGGGCAACAAGTCTTGGGCTGCAGGGTGATATGGCAACATATTAGCAACAAACTCAAAACCTAAGGTGTTTTTGATGTGTTTTTTAAAACATGTTTCACAGTAACACCCTAGCAACCACAAAACAAGGAACATAGCGACCACACAGCAACATGTTAGAACCTTGATATCTAAGGTGTTATCAAGGTTGTTGTTTTTTTGTTTTGTTTTGAATGTGTTTTTAAACAATTTGCACAGCAACACCCTAGGAACCACCCAAACACCATAGCAACCACAGAGCAACATGTTAGAACACACACAAAATCTAATATTATAAGTGTTACATGTTGCCATGCAGTTGCATACTGTTGCACAGTAACACCCTTTCAACCACAAAACAAGGAACATAGCAACCACACAGCAACATGTTAGAACCTTGATATCTAATTGTGTTTTTTTTTTAATAAGTTGCACAGCAACACCATAGCAACCACTAAAAACACCATAGCAACCACATAGCACCATGTTAGAACATAACATGTTAGAAAACACTCAAAATCTGATGTGTTCTAAAAGTGTATTTTTTAAACATGTTGCTATGCAGTTGCAAAGCAACCACCCAGAGCACTACATATAGCAACAATGTTTCAGCATCACAGTCTCGTAACGGTGAGCTCATCTGCTCAGTGTTTGACCGCAGGGTTTTACACAGTGAATCTTCGACCCTGTTTGACCTTGTTGCTTAAGGTGGACAATCTGGCAAATGGCAAAATATTTTCAAATGATTCCATATAGTGCCATTAAATCTTCCATGACTCACACAAAAGACAGAAATGCATCATTCATTATCTTTATTACTACTGGTTACCTAGCCATCAATTAGAGACATGTTACATGAGTTTTCTCATTCCGATTGTTTCGAGAATCAGTTGTCGTTTAATCCTAATATCAATGAGGTCAGCCACTGACCCTTGACCTCTCTGACTCATACAGACACTAGCTCCTTTGTCAAAACCACAAATCTGCATAATCGGGGTTAGGGTTTAGCGTAATGCGTTTAAGACAGTTGACCAGAGTTTGGCAGAACCTCATTGCCTGGTGCTTTGCCTGACAATTGCCTAAGATTATGTTGGATAGATGATTGGGTCACCTAAGAGGATTGAAGGTTCGGCATACTCCATAATACCTGACACCTGGAGATAGAGGTACAGTAAGGAGAGATGGACGTTCTCTCAGTTCAGCGCTGATGATATTGGGAATATTATATGAGGTTAATTACTTTACAACAAAAATTTAAAAAAAATCCACTTTCTGTGGAAAGTTCCACTTTCTAGTTTGTTCTTCTCATAAACTGCCTTCTTAGACAAGAAATGAATGGAAACATGTTAAGTGACCAAGTTACTTGGGATTTGACTTATATGAAAGAGACTAGAGTGGAAAAAAAGAGTTTTATATAAACTACCATTCAAAAGATTTTTTTTTTTTTAAAGATGCCTCTTCTGTTTACCAAGCCTGCATTTATTTGATTAAAAATACAGTAAAATCAGTAATATTGTGAAATATTATTACAATTTACAATAACTGTTTTCTTTGTAAATATATTTTAAACCGTAAATTATTTCTGTGACCAAATCTGAATTTTCAGCATCATTACTCCAGTCTTCAGTGTCACATGATCCCTAAGAAATCATTGCAATATGGTAACTTTAATGCTCAAGAAACATTTCTGATTATTATTAACTGGTGAAAACAGCTTCATATTTTTGTGGAAGCTGAAATACATTGTTTTTTCAGGATTCTTTGATAAATAGAAAGTTCAAAAGAACAGCATTTATTTGAAACAGAAATCTTTTGTAACATTATTAATGTCTTTACTGTCACTTTAGATCAATTTAATGCATCCTTGATGAATAAAAGTATTAATTTCTTTTAAAAAAAAAACACATCAACCCCCAAACTTGAATTTATTTTGAAATTTATTTGAAATTTAAATCTCTTTGGAACATTAGAAATGTCTTTCCTATCCCTTTCGATCTATTTGAAGCATCCTTGCTGAATACAAATATTAATATCTTAAAAAAAAAAAAAAGCAATACTTGACCTGCAAATATGTCATATTCTAGACAATATTTTACCAGTGACTGATTCTTTTCTGGAGGCTCTTAAAGTTTTAAATGGGCTTCTGTTTCTCTCTTTCTGCTGATTTCACAGCCCAGCCCTGTTTTGTGGTGTTATGATATGTTGTAATTTTCCTGCAGCTCCAGAGTGATTATTCCCTTTATATGTGAGTACAACATAGACATTCTATTAATAAGTAACTCCAAATATCCCTTTAATGGTGTAAACGATGTACACAGGGACTCCGGTGCTTCCGGTGTTGACATGAGCCGGCCTTTGTTTCTCCAACACGGTTTTGCGACATGCCAGCTTCATCATTCCCCCCTCCGTACACAGACTCCCTTGTGTTGGCATTGTATTGCCAACAAAGCTCAGGCATGATAAATTGTTAAAGCTCGAGATTCCCTCTTGCCACGGGGCGGCTCCGTCAGAGGACGAGCTGTCAAACATGGTTGTGGGAAGGCGGCCGTGAGAAGCGAAGGCTGTCTGGTGCTGCTACTGTCTGAAGGGTATCACACATGCTGGTCAAACGAGGGCACATAACACACACACACACACACACACATACACACATACACACAGAGATGCATTAAGTGGACAGTGAGCCTTCGTCTTTTGCTGAAATGTCATATAGTATGCATGCATTTAAGTGCGTTTTATTTTATTGAGCAGATGTGCATTAACGTGTTGACTAGGACAGATGGAAAGCGTGTCTTATCTCTGGTCATCTGTCCGTGTAACCTACACAGTCATCTGTGAATACACACGAGTTCTGTTCAACATGACTAAAACAGAGCTTATAGCAGGACATAAACACTGAATCCACTTACAGTGAGTTCAGAAGGGGAATGAATCAAATGTAGATGTGTTCCAGATCAGGCTGGAATATTATTGTAATGTTATTGTAAGACATTTATAATGTTACAAAAGTGTTACAAATGTTTCTCTTTCGAATAAGTGCTGTTCTTTTGAACTTTCTATTCATCTGTGAATCCTGAAAAATAAAATGTATCAGAGTTTCCACAAAAACATTGGGCAGCACAACTGTTTTAAACATTGATAATAATCAGAAATATTTCTTTAGCAGTGAATCAGCATATTAGAATGATTTCTGAAGATCATGTGACCCTGAAGACTGGAGTAATGATGCTGAAAATTCAGATTTGATCACAGGAATACATTACAGTTTAACAGATATTCACATAGAAAACAGCTTTTTTAAACTGTAGTAATATTTCATATTGCTGTTTTTACTGTATTTTTGATCAATTAAATGCAGTCTCGGTGAGCAGTAAAAGCTTCTTTCAAAAACATCAAACAATCTTATTGACCCGATGTATGTGTGAATTCATTTATATGTACATAAATGCTTTTGATTATATTTTGTATATTTTACTTTAGTTGCAGACTAAAGTAATCAGTCCATTAAATAATATTAAGAGATTTGATTAATGGATTAGTAAATGTTGAAATGAACACAGGCCTAAACTGAGTTTAATAAATGAAGTTTTGGAGTATTTGTTATTAATTGTTTATGTTAGTTAACCTTATTGTAAAGTGTTACCGTATTTTTATTTGCCAAGGAGATGAAATAAGATGAAATGTGATGTGAGAAGAAAAATCAATCAAATTTGACTTGAATATTTGCATGGATATAATTGCTATATTAAGCTGCAACTTTGTCAAATAAAGTGCAAACATTAATTGATCATGTATTTGGACACATAAAAGCAAAACAAAGGAGTCACCCATTACAATCCAAAATGTTTAAAATGTTATTTTCATCATACAATATTTTTGAAACATCATTTGGTTCAGAAAAAATGACATAAATGAGAGAATTCTCCTGTAATTACTGTATAAATAAAACAAACTAGTAAGAGTGTAAAAATAGTTTATTTTCTTAGTTGCAGAAGCACTCAAACACTGAGTTGATTGTGAATGGATGAGATGCAGCAGATGTTCATGCAGATCAGCCTGTAATATTATTGTTTATGATCATCCATCAGCAATATTGAGGAAAGAGTCGTATGCTTCCCTGCTGTGATAATCTGCTGTGTGGTAATACAGAGAACGGTTTATTACAAATCAACTGACTGATCCATACAAATATCTATTCTACAAAAGATTGAATCTGATTTATTGATGCAGCTGAATATGATATGAGTATTTGCATTTCAGAAATAGATGTGTTCCTGCCTCACCTTTCCTGTACGATTAGACTCAGGAGTAAATCCGTGTTTATGCTGTTTGGTTTCAACTCAAGGATTAAAACACGTTTGGCGTCACCCAGAGTGAAAAACAAGGCCTTTGTGTGTCACATTTATCTGAGCGTCAGACGAGCGCCGCCGGCGTTACATCACTGTCCCACACTGACAATTAATCCAGTTTATCCTGCAGAAAGATTTTATTGCAATTGAAATACTAGCTTGACAGCAGTATCTAGACTAAAGACTTCCTCTACGGGTTTAACCCTATAAAGTCTGCTGTGCTAATTTGATACACACATTTCTCAAGCCTCTAAATAATCAAAACTGCTGAAAAACTTGTCACACACAATCCACTCCATGCCTTCTGTCATCTGATTGACATTTTAGACTTTTTTTATTAGGTAAAAGCTCTTTTAGTCTAATTGTCCAAACGTCCACCTTGAGCTGTGGACATCTTTAATGGACAATCTTTACTGATTTTTTATAAAGTATAACATCAGAATAACTGTAGTTATATTTCCAGATGAACACTTACTGGACTGAAGCAGCTCAGCTTTACTTGATTCTCCATCAATCATGTTTTAGTCTCAAATCTGATCATCAGGATCTTTGAGGAGCGTTTGTTTCCAGAAGCTTTACTTTCACTGTTCCTCAGCGGAGGAATGATCTTCATCTCACATCTTCTGAGGAACCTTTATTTCTTCAGCTCTCAATCAGCATTGCATTGCATTATATGTTTGGATCATTTACATCTCATCTTAAGTTATTAAGACATATTATTGGAGATATAGAGTGACCACTGATATTTTTAGATCATTTAATGTAAGTAGTTTTTTATAATGTTATAAAGATCTCTTTTATCTACATTATAGTGATCGGAATTTCATCACTTTTTGTCTATGTAAATATCAGCATCTGCACCAAATTGCAAACTTTTGCTCAGTTTGGACCTCTGAATAAAACTGAGCTGTTTTTTCTATATCATATTATATGAGTCATAAAATCTGATATGTGAAAAGAAACATTTGCAAACTTGTATAAATAAAAAGTATAAGTATATTGTAAAATATATATCTATATATACTGTATAAAAGTTTGAAAACTGAAAAAAAAAATCTGACTATTATTAGATTTGTCAGGCTTTACAGGATCAAGCTGTTGTGTTTGACCTTAAACCCACAAAGAACAAGTTTGCAATGTTCTGTATCCCATGAAGACGTGTTGTGTTTTCAAAATAAGGCATAAATCCTGTTACATAATGAAACTAGAAGCATTTGGATGAATGTTTTATAATAGAGTTGTGCTACTGTAAAAAGCTTCTTCCAGCAAGTCAGATCCAGGTAGATGCATAATTCATGATCTGTGATATGGTTTGTGGGATGTTATTTGCCCTTTGTCATGATCACCATGTGTATTTGGAGCCCTGTTAAGTGTGGATCTGAAACAGATTTGACAGAAGAGTTTAACTGGTGCGTTGATGGTTGTTGCTGTAGCTCTGTGAACTGATAAAAGATGTTTGGATAAAAAACATCTGCCAAAATGCATACATTAAAAAGTGAGATTGCCTATTCTACTAACTACTTTTCTTTCAAGATTCACATCGCTTGTCCAATATAATATCTGTAGATAACCACACTTCCACACTTGTGGTTGAAACCAACTGCAAGTTACTTGCACAGAAACACTCTTTTGTTTTGTTTGTTTACATTCATAATGTACTTATAATAGAGCCTGTGTTGTATCATTTAGTGTAGTAAGATGACTGAACAAAAAATTTGGATTCAGTGGATTTGTGCCAGTGTTATTTTACTGTTATGCATAGTATTTATTCATATTTTTCTTTAGTTTTTATTTTTATATTTTCAGCTTCATTTTAATTTAATATAAGATTTAGTAATTCTGTTATGTGCCTTTATTTTTTAATAATTTTTTTTTTTTTTATATATTTATGTGTGCCTATAATATAGACTGGATTGTATTTTCTTGAATTTTGTGATGTCTTTTTTTTTGTTAGTTTCACTTTAATTTGTTATTCATTTATTAGCAGTGCATTTGTGCAAGTGTTATTTTATTATTAGTTATATACTATTATACTTAACATTTTTATTTAGCTTTTATTTTTATATTTTCAGTTTTTAATTTCATTTACGGTAAGTTGTAATTTTGTGCCTTTATTTTTATTAGTTACTGCCTATAAATGAGTTGAATTTTCTTGAATTTTGTGGTACTAATAAAAGTTGATTTCTATTTTTTACATTTATTATTTGTAATAATGTAACTACTGGACAAGAAAATCCTACAAGGTCAATCTGTAATCAGTGGATTTGTGCAAGTGTTATTTTATTATTATTTATATATTTTTATATTATTTATTAACAGTTTTGTTTTATATTTAGTCATTTTAAATGTTATTACTTTTTTATCTTTTAATTTTTGCCTACGAGTTCTCTTTTCTTTAATTTTGTGTAGCTTCGAGCGTCATGCTGACATCTGCCTGATTAATCACAATGGATTAATCACAATTATAGAGTTTAATTGGACAGATTTTGATGTCAGCAAAAGACACAAGAAGCTTTTTCTCTTCTCTTCTGAAAGTTGATAAGCTGTATCATAACTGTACATTAAATGGTCAGTTGTGACCCATTTTTAGGGAAGCGACCCGCCCGCTGAGAAACCTCGGTTCACAAGAGTTCCACTGAACTCATCGACCTGCAGGATGGACGCCCATTTCTGGACACTTTCCTTGGAGTTTTGTAAGTAATGCATGAATAAAGACAGTCCAAAGATGATTCAGATGATTCACTGGTTGAAATCGTTCTGCACTCAGAACTTCTCCGTGAGATTGTTTGCATTGTGTAATTGTCACTGAAATCAGAGGACTCGGTATGTAAAGTAGTTGGTTGTAGTTCGCTCCGGGGCAGTGGTGCTGTCTTGTCCCGTGTTTGGAGGGAATGCCGGTGAGGCAGATGGTGCGAACCCATGTGATCCGTGTTGTGCCGACGGCTGGGCTTTTTAAGGGTGACCGGCTTTGCTCCTGCGTCCTCTTCCAGTGAGCCTGCTGGGTTTGTTGAGTCTGAATCCTGTCTGAAACGGTGCTCAGCCGGACCACCTTTTGAGCCCAGCTGGTTGCGAGCGCTAATGATGTCTTTATCTAGGTTAGTGATTATTCCAGACAGGCGCAGTGAGAGTTTAGTATGCCCTCTTTGTTCGGACACGCACTGGCATGATACCAAATACACGCAGTAATCTGTGTGGTGTGTTTGGAGATTGTTGTGGATTGTTGAGCAACACAAACCGGCCCTGATTATCAGCCACACAATCACTTTTGACTTTTTACCCAGCCTCTATGTTGTGTTCGTTTGCACCCATATGCACTTGAGACTGAATGGACGTGCCATTAGAGGAAATAATCTGTCTCTGAGGTTGTTACACAACACTACACAGTCAGAACATTTAGTACAGAGTCACATACTGACATACACATACACACACAGTGATGTGCATCCTTTCTGTTGCTCTGAATATATCTGAAGTTATGCTCCACCTCACACCAACCCCTCGCCGTGGCACTTATATTGCATTATAAAGAGCCAATGATTTTTCTGATGCAACTATATAATGAAAGAGGAAACCAAGCAACAATATTTGACTGTTGTCATGGAGGAAGCTGGCTATTCATTTATAAACATTTAATATAATACCGTTAAATAATAAATTAAATAGAATGTGAATCATTAGAATTAAATAAGTGTTGTGTAGCTTTTAGTACATGCAGTAAGCTATTTGTTTGGTCGAACACTAGTGAAAATGCATTTTCTAATTTTATACAAAATCACAATTAACTGTTGAAAAAAGTGAAAATAAAAAAAGTTTTAAAAAATAACTTAAAAATGCTTTAATTATTAGCTTTTTGGTATTAGTTAAAAGTTGCTATTGTAATATTGCTATTGCTATTGTATTGTAATTGCTATTGTAATTGAATAAAAGTTTTAGTTTTTAATTTATTTATTAGTTGATTCGTTTTTTTTTCGCTCATTAATTTGTAATAATGTAAGCCTACTGGATAAAACCCCTCTAAGTTGCAGTGGATTTGTGGCAGTTTGTTTATTTATTTCCGCTTTTATTTTTAGATTTCTAGTTTTTACTGTACATTTTAGTTTTAAGCTTTAGTAATTGTTATTTTATCATTTTTATTAGCTTTATTTTAAATATTTTTATTTACTTTTTATTTCATTTTTTGTGATTTTATTTAATACTTATTTAGTACTTATTTAAACTTATTTCAGTTTCTTTTTCTTTTCTAATTTTCATTTAAGTTTTATTATTTAAACTATTTACTATTATTTAAACATCTGTTGTTTAAACAATTTTATTTCAGCTTTATTTCAATAACCTAAAGATATTTTTAATAGTCTTAGTCAACAATAACAATGCTGATTTGTATTGCATGTTTCATGTGAGAGATTACTAAAGAGACTAAAGAGACAAAACCACAAAGTTCAGTATTAAAGTTCAAAGTATTATTTACGTTCAGAAAGTCTTGTACACCACATATTTGCTTCATTATCTCACCTGTTATATTTAGCGTAAGCTCAGTTTACTGGTTTCCACCTATCAGGGGGTTTATTGTGGTGACATTTTTGCAAGACCATTGAGGCTATCATTGGTCTCAAATCCATTCAGAAAGACAATATTTCATTCAGAAATGAAAATGCTTTTTGTACTAGAACATGTAGTTCTGGCATCTACCAGCAGGGACCCATGCTATCTTCAAACCTTGACTCGTTGGTCAGTAAGGTCATAGAAACTGCAATGATATTGAAAGTGACAAGCTTCAAAACATGTTACACAAGTGGGATTCTGGGACGGTGAAGAGTCGTAGGTCAAGTTCAGCTGATGTAAAGACACACACACACACACACACACACACACACACACACTGACCCACTGATACTAAATTGCCTTTATGTCTGTGTATTTCTATCTGCATGTTAAATATAATGTTACAGCTGTTCATCTTTCATCTGAATCCTACGAGGTTTGTCTCGATGCTCCCAAATACTGAAGGCATCTAGTTGAATGTGCTTTGTGTACGTCCAAACATGATGTCCTATGTACTTTTCTCCTGTGTATATATCCACAGGCAGATGTTGCTGCAGACAGCTGCTTCATATTTAATCCTGACTCGGAAGTTATGTCACTCTGTCATTTTGGGAATGTGGAGTATCTTTGTGAGAGGTATTAGACAGCTTAGCATGACAGCTGTAGACCAAAACACAAATCTGAAACACTCCTCTGTACAAACTATAAAAGATTATAGAGCAATACTTGATTTGTTCTAATTATTTTAAGATAAATAATTAAAATGAATAGTTATAACTATACTTTCCCAGTTGATTGATTATGTAAAGAATTGCAAACATGTTTTGTATTACAAGCTTGTTGGGTAAATATGCAAATGATGCATTATCTAATTAAATATACACCAATGTGCATCAATTCCCAGAAAATTAATCTGAACAATAAATAAAGCCAGATTCAAAATTCTTGTTTAATTTTGTTGACATATTAGAGTTAAAGTTTTAACAGAAGGGATTTTGGATTTCTTTTTTTATCACTTAATAAATCAGAAAATACTTTTATCAGCTAGGAAAAAAACAATTTTTTCGCAATGTTTTAGGAAATGGAAATTGTTGTTAAAAATTAGGCGAATGACATATGAACAAACCCCTCCGTAAAAACTTTCAGAATATAGATAGGAATAAAACTGTAAAATTTGGTTTATGTAAGTGCTGCAGAAGTGGAGAAACAAACTCATTTTGAGAAAACAGCCTTTTAAAATTGTATTGTAATTGAAAGCTACAGATGAAAAAAGACAAAGTGCAATGTTAAAATCAGTGCGAATGATATATGAACAAACCCTTCTATAAAAACCTTCAGAATATAGATAGGAATAAAACTCTCAAGTTTGGTTTATGTAAGTGCTGCAGAAGTGAAGAAACAAATTTAAAAATAGTCTTTAAAAGCATGTATTGTAATTGAAATCAACAGACACAAATAGATGAAGCGCAATAATAAAATCAGCCGAATGATATATGAACAAACCCTTCAGTAAAAACCTTCAGAATATAGAGAGGAATAAAACTCTCAAATTTGGTTTATGTAAATACTGCTGAAGTGGAGAAAAACTCATTTTGATAAAACAGCCTTTAAAAATATGTATTGTAATTGAAAGCTACAGACACAAATAGATAAAGTGCAGTGATAAAATCAGTGTGAATGATATATGAACAAATCCCTCTGTAAAAACCTTCAGAATATAGATAGGAATAAAACTGTTAAGTTTGATGTACTGTATGTAAGTGCTGCTGAAGTAGAGAAACAAACTCATTTTGAGAAAACAACCTTTTAAATGTGTATTGTAATTGAATGCAAATAAATGTGATGCAAATAAAGTACAATAAAATGAATAGCCACATATTCAAAAATCTCACAATTGACCAGTGCATGAAAAACAGTGTTTTTCCTGTAGTGTCTTTAATTTTGCTTTGTATTGCCATATTTATGCCTGATAAACATGCTCATGTTGTTCCAAACACGCAACTGGTTATTCAGCAGAAAAGTCTGTTTCTCACACAAAGATCACATGATGTGCAATAAAGCGTATCATATGGACACACTGTGCACCTCAATGTTCTGTGATTGACAGCTCGTTAATGACAAACGACTGGCCACACCCCCATGAGCTCAGCAGCCTATTCTATACATTTCTCCAGAAAAAAAATAAACATCTTAATTTGTCCTTCATAAGCTGTTGGATGATTAGTTTCTTGCAGTCTAGAGGTTCTGGAGATCAGCAAAGTAGGGATAAAAATCTGTGATATTTGTTGTATGTTTGTAGTAGTTTGGCTGTGTTTTTCTCTATTGTTTTAAGGGTGTGCAGATATTGATATTGGATGTTTGTTAAAGCATTCTGCAAACATGCTTGTCGCCATATTGAGGAGGACCATCATTGGTAAGAGAAACATGAGGGTCATTCTCTGAGGAAAATCATCTCATACATTTAAAACAAGGATGGAGATACACAAACACATTTCATTCTTTTATTTGGATCCACAAGACAAGCAACAAAAAGGTATCTAAATACACACACACACACACACACACAACATGAATCATCAGCATTTGCCATTTAAATCACATTGTTATTATTATTAATTAATTAATTTATTTATTTATTGGTATTATTTTGTGTAAATATACTACATTTTAAATTTAAATATGTAAAACAAATTTTAAAAACAAAACTGGTATATTTGCACAAAATATGATCATCAATGGGCATTTAATTTGATGATGGTGATTGTTATTAAATATAATACATTTCAAATGTGAAAAAGTAGATAGTCGATTTTATTTACATTCAGCATTTAAATCACATTATTATTATTTGATTATTAAAGATTATTAAAGCCACGGCTGCTATTGGTGGAGCTTGAACTCTATTGAATCAGGAGTTTTGCTTTCGTCTGAGGTGTATTTGGGTCTCGGTGCTGCTTGACCTCATGTGTGTTTACCCCAGCAAGGTTCACACTGATCTATAATGGAGGGACACAAGTTACGAAACAGCAGAGCTGACTGTGGCAGGAGCGTCTGGCCCCGCAGCAATGTTTACGCTCTGAGTGATTTTATTAAAACAGTATAGGTCAAAGCAACTGGGCCATTTCTGTTAGCCCCTCAGCTCAGCCACAAATACGCTTATTCCCCGCGGGCCTGGAGCTCCACTGACTCACAGAACAGGATGTTCTGCACTCGCTGCAGAGGAGGAGGAGGGAACCACAGAGAGACAGAGAGAAGGGGAATGAAACAAACCCGCGAGCGGCAGCAGCAGAAAGCCGGCATGTTTGTTTTGAACAACTTTAAATGTGCTTTGATGCTTGAATGGCAACTCAAACACACAGGGCCAAACGCTGAGAGAGCGATCGCAGCGAGGGCCTGCCGGGGCCCGTCATGTGAACAAACACAGACCTCACACAGATTGATTTGTTTTTAACAAGCCATACGGATTCGATTAATGCTTTTCATTTATTTTGCCTGAACAAAACAATGTGACGTAATTCAATGAAAAAAGATTTTAAATCAAATGTTAAATGATATATTAACAAATGTATAAAAAGTAAATAAATATGTAATAATGATAATTCTTTGTTTATTCATAATAATGTAATAATTTATAATAATTTTATATTACTTTTAAGCTTATGATAACAGAAACTTATACAAAAAATGTAATTATTGTTTTATTTCCATTTTAATTAACTTTTTGACATTATTTTTAGTGATTTCTCTTTTATACAACTGATAGCCTACCCATTTTTAAAGTAAGTAATAGATAACTGCTCTGATTATAATTATTGTTCATTATTAATTATTTATATTGTATACAATTATTTTAAAAAATGCATTTTTGTTACTTTTGCTAACTAATAATTATTAATTTTATTAATAACTTTTTTATTATGCTGCAGATTTATTTTTATGTTCAAGTTGCTTATAACAGAAATTCAGAACTTTTTATAATTGTTGTCACTTATGCTTTTTGGTTTTTGATAAGTGATTTGCAGATCCAATTTTGAAGTATAATTGATTATTGTAAACAAATGTAAATATAAATAAATAAATTTGTAATATAAATTAATCATATATAATAATTATTAATAATAATTATTAATTATATATATATATTATAAAGATACACAGAATCGTTTAATTTCTGCTTTATTTAATTTTTTTACAACCAATACCCATTATTTTAATAACTGGGTTGCAGATCTTTTTTTATTATTATTATTTAAAAATATATATATTTTTTATTATTATTTAAAAAATGGCTCACTAATAAGTATCAATAAAATATATTTTTAAATACAATACATATTATTTTAATTGTCTGGAAACCAATGTCCAGAATAATGTCAAATGATTGTTTTATTTCTGCGTTTTAACACAAAGAAAACTAAATAATCATTAGACTACAACAATATACAAAAAAATTACCATTATGAATATTTTAATTTTTTTATCATTTCTGTAGCTTAAGCATTAACCGTTTATGCAAAAGGCATATTAAAATACAAAGTTTCCTGTAATGTGTGATGTTATTGGTGCCTCTGCTCTTTAGGTGCAACCTAGATGGCATTTATCTGATATTAATGAACCGATAATCAAACAAGCAATCATAAAGTGTGAATATCAGTTAAACAATGCAGGTGAAAGCGATTATGGGTTTATCTGAGTATGTAAACATAGACTGCACTGTGAAATGAATGAGACGGGAGGCTAAAAACCTCAGTAAGGCGACTCAGGAGCCCTGCCAAGTCCGATCAGCGCTTGTTTTTGAGACGCGACCTCGTTCTCGGAGAGAGAGTTAGTTTTTTGGCCGCAGGTTTTGTTTTGATCCCTCTCTGCTTGTGTGTGCTGACAGGATCTATGAGAATTATGAGGAAACCCGCGAGCCCTGCATTAAAGATCCTGGCCTTTCTGTTGCTTCATATAAAACAAATACAGACTCGCTCTTTCCAAGAAAGACCTCGGATCTAATTATCACGTCCGGGCCGGTTGAGAATGCGTGTGCTTATTGAGTTTGTATGTAGTATCACAGATGTCCTGGTCGCTTGTAATCTTTCTGTCTGTTGGTAAAGGCTCTTGGTTTGCTGTCAAAAGCGATTTGGTTGATGGTAAACTTTGTTTGCACACAGGCTAGCCAGCGCCTCGCAGCCAAGAACACGGGCTAAATCCTAATTGCTCCTCCCTTTGCGTCTGAGAGCCGTCACATGTCTTTCAAAAGCATTTGTATAACTCTTTAAAGCCTGCGTCTTAGTTTCCACTGCGGATTTGTGGATGATTAAAGGAAACAAAGGCAAATTCAAGACGGCTGCTGAATCTGGATGCTGTTCTTGTATTGTTTTGTTTTTTTTTTTGGCCATTATGGTTTCCGTTCACTTTGTTTGGGATTAGACCTCTTACATGAAGGAAATTAATAAACACATTTTAAGCCATTTAGTCACTCACAAGAGACTTATTCCGCCTCTAGTGACCTGACTGTTGTGCTGAAGGATTTCATATAGAAAATCATTTAAATGCACCTCATGTGTGATGAACGTGTAGGAGTAGATACAAGCACCTCACATTACTGAGTAATAGACACAATTCACACAGCACCGACATACATATACACACATGGTTATGCGGTATGTTCCGCTTTAAGAGAGAGAGTTGTTGTGGACGCACTGTTCTAGTGTGCTGTTCATTTTCTGAGAGAAATAATCAAGACCGCTGAGTTCAGTTGCATCCTGCCTCCGTGTATCTTTGCTATAGCTCAAAAGCTACAAACATGCTTTAGATTTATGATTTCAATTTCATTGTTTTTTTTGTTTGTTTTTTGTGGGGGGGGTTGTGAGATTTAATTAAGAAATATAAAGTTGATGAACTTAATGAAAAAAGGTCATTTTAGGTATTTTGGCATAATTTGTATTTTTTATAATATTGTAAATTATACAAATAGATATTTTTTTTATGAAGCTTGTGTGCCTTGGTCTGCAGTCAAAATGAGGAAAAATATTTGTTTAATTAATTTGGCATTGTATTTAGTTTAAAAAATATATATATATTTTATATATGAATTATATAAATTAAGGTTTTTTTATGATTTTATATAGATGGTGTGACTGTTCTGCTGTCGTATTGAGGGGGGGGGGGGTAAGTAAATTGGCATGTTTTTTATATTATTATAAAAAATAAGATCTTTTTTCTTTTACAATAATCAATCCTAAAATTCAGCATTAGTAATTTAATCGTTCATGCCATTGGTTGCATCATTTGACCGGATCATCTGAATCAGTGAGACTTGAGAACAGTTTCAATCTGATCAGTCCAATTCACAAATGAATCATTCAGTGCGTTTTGCAAACCAATTAATTGAAAAGAATCAGCTCATTCACAAATCGGACAGTGCTATTGCAATCGTGGACCTTGGTGATTCATTCATTCAGTTCTTAAAAATAAGAAAAGCATGTCAAGGAACACAAAATTAATAGGCTACCCGTCCATAACAGCGGTGTATCTGATTCTATGATGAATGAACTGATTCAGAGCTCCATTTCCTCCAACAGTCACTGAACTGAGGAAACAGTTTGACTCGGACCGAAGACCGATGAGCCGCTGATATGAGCATGTGTGAACCGAGCACTTGAATGAAGGGGTAAAATGAAAGTTTTCATAGTTTCTCATTGTTTATGTAAAAAGGTGAGCTGATGAAGACTAGTTTATTCACTTTATTGTGACATTGTGGCATCGTGAGAGGCTGTGTCATAGAGGGAAGGTATGTGCCATCTAGATCAGTGGTTCTCAAACCTGTCCTGGGGACCCCCAGCCACAGCATATTTTGTATGTCTCCCTCATTTAACACACCTGATTCAACTCATCAGCTCATTAGTAGAGTCTGCAAGCCTTGAAATGGGTGTGGCCTATGAGAGAGACTTACAAAATGTGTGGTGGCTGGGGGTCCCAGGACAGGTTTGAGAACCACTGATCTAGATGGCTGCAGCAATGGGGACTACAAAACAAGATGGCCACCTGGTCCCGAACTACAGTTACCATGTTCCCCAGCGGGGAAGACACAGCTGTTGGGAGTGAAAGAAAAAAGCTGGTGATGAGCTGGGAACAAAGGGACTTTGATTCTTCTTGGGGGGGACAAGTTTTTCCTCTGTTATAACTTTTGGCTTTTGGAGTTGATGATTAAAAAAAGAAGAAACTTGTAAATTGACCTCAGCCTGGACTCAATTTTTGAAGCAACCCACACTTTGGTGATACCATACCTCTCACAATGCCACAACATGTAAAACATTAGCATTTCACATTATTATTGTGTGCTTTAATAATTGCGAATATGTGACATCATTGCATGATTATCTAAATGAACTAGTGAAATGAACCAGTTTATTAAAACATACAGTCCAAAAGAATCAGTTCGCAGAGAAGAAGCATAGTTCCCCATTTGCCAGAGGCTCTGGATTACAGGTAATAATGTTGTAAATATTGTTCAGTTTCTTGCACAAACCAATCGTTTCGCTTGGGGTATTAAGTTTGTGTTCCTTGATGGGCCTTTTTATTCTCAAAGTGATGGCAGTCACTCACTGACTTGCATTTTATGAATCACCAAGGACCACGGTTTCAGCTAAAAATCTTCTTTACTGTTCTGCTGAAGAAAAATACTGAGGGTGAGTAAATTAACAGCAAATTTTAAATTCTGGGTGGACTAAATAAAAATACTGCATTGCTGTCCACCACTGAACAAAAGAAACAAAAGCAGTGTCTCCTCAGACTAGATTTGACACATTCAGCATTTACAGCATGGCATCAGGAGCTGATGTATATTTCAAAAGGGCCGTTACGAAGGAGACGCATCTGCTCAGACTCCAGGAGCTGAAGCGTGAAATCCACAGGAGGGGAACGAGACGGTTTAAATCTGATATCCCAGCAAACTCAATACTAATCCCCATCACACCGTCTAATGACTCTTTCAGGCAGGTCGAGTTGTCATCATTCCTTTATGCTTTGTACGATACCATGACACCCTTTCCTTGCGTGTTCACGCTCGTTCTCCTATGGAAGGTGAACAGGGCCAAAAGTCTTCATGACCGTGTCATGTCAGCATGCACTGTTTGTCCGCGTTAACGTGGCATTTGTGAACGTGTTTATTTTGTATGTGTAAACACTCACATTGTACTATTACAACATCCTTCATGAATAAACATGAGGCCTGATGTTTGTATACATATATACCGATTTACAATCGTGTCCAGGGTTTGAATTTAACTTTTTCACTCACCAGCCAATTTGGCTACTAAGCTACCGGCTTAAACTTTTGCTAGCAAATTTTTTTTTACCCAAAATAAACCAACAGCTTGCAGCTGTCCACACTGGATGTGACAAAGCGGGCGTTGCAAATCACTTGAACTTTGTGTCAGTAAGTCATAAATAGAACGAGGCATTAGTTTACTGTCAGGGATTTGTTGTGTCACGCCGCATCCAGTTTAGACGGCATTACTGATCATAACGGGTTCTATTGTATTTTGTCTCGCCGCTCACATCCGGTGTAGACACGGTGTGAGTCTTCAGTCGTTTTTCAACTCCTCGTTATTGCTTCAAAGCAAAGGAAACCAGCACATCGCCGCGTCCGCTATGCCATTATTTGTTGGGTATGTTCAAGTAAGCTAGATATGCACAGATGCTGCGCAATTAGGCTGTATTTAATATATCATGATGACTCACGAGTTCAGTGTTTGCGCTAAATCTGTGCAGATTTAAATGAACTTGCACAAGAAATTAATGAGAGAACATAATTTACAAAAAGTAATCCGCCATATTGGCTAGTGATTTGACAGCATTACCCACCACAGCTGATTTTTACCTGCACGTATTTGCATATGTGATCATGTCACATATGCAAAAACAATCTCAAGTAGCGAAACTTATTTGGCTGCTATGCGTGTTGACACAGTCAAATTCCATGCACTCCGTTTAAAGACTTTTGGCCCTGTCTGCCTTCCATATTCTCCCGTCGCATCCTCTGGAATGGGATTGCAGTTCGTTGGGAAGGATTTCATAAGAGGCCTTATTGAGTCACACATTCCTGAGCTGAACCTGAACGCGTTCGGGGCGCTAAAAGCCCTCAGCGTCGAGCCGTAAACCATATCTTTGTTTCAGGCCTGTGACAGAGAAACTGCGAGGCTCTAATGAGCTCCAGGGTCTCGTCGGGTCGCAGTCGAATGTTTTTTGGTACACTGCTCCTGTTACAAAACGCCTCCGACCGCAGTCCCTTATGAGGAGAAAGTGCAGTTTTGTGCTGGTGTTGACAGCTGCTGAAGTATGTTTGGGCCCGAGGACTTCAGGAGGCTGTTAATCTGAACGGATTGGCCTTTAACAACACCACTTGACCTACATTAGTGCATGCGGAAATGCATGGCGTTTTGTTGAGATGCTGATGAGTTGGTTGGCTTTATATTAGAAGCCATGCCCACAGACCACCCACTTTACATTCACTGCCCACCTTATGCTAATGAAAATTACTGGAATAGCCAGTTTCAATCTGATTGGCTGGTTTTTACGCCACTTCCAGGAGACATTGGCTTTTCTTTTATCATTTGTGTTACTGGATTGAAGGTTAGTTTTGTTAAATCTTTGCTTTTATTGAGGAAATTTTAATCAGATATTTAGGAAAAGAACTACATATTAAGCTTCATATTACTGTATGTCTGCGAAATAATGACTTGTTTTGTCCAGAAATTGATGTTTCCACTGTTTTGTCTGTACCATTCACATATATAATGCCATGCCTTTTTAAAATGTATTTTATTTTTATTATTTAATTTAATTTAATTTTCTAATTTTAATTATTTAATAAGTCAAATTGCTTAGAAGAGGGATAATTTTGATTCAAACATTTTGATGGCAAAGACTACCAAATATGATAATTCCTTTGCAAGGGATATTATAAAGACAACATATTGTTTCTGCAATTAAATAACTGATTTTTATAATTATTAAAACAGGCTATTTTCTAAAAAAAAAAAATTCAATTTCTTATGTGTAGCGCCTTTCACAGTAAATGTGAATTTGACGGAATTACTGAGCAAAATTAAACCAAATTTAATTATTTTAGTTTTTTAAACTGATCTTAAATCTTTATTTTTGACAGCCCCGAGAGTTGAAAAAAAAATGTTAAGTCCCACTTTATATTAAGTGGCCTTAACTACTATGTACTTACATGTCAATTAATCATTTGGTACAATGCACTTATTGTATACATACATGTTTTTACATTATACTTATATTTTTTTAAAATACCTATATGTAATTACATCTGTAATTAATTTATGTAATTACATTTATAATTACACTGTTGACCCATCCCTTACACCTTAACCTACCCTTAAACCTACCCATACCTCCAAACCTGTCCCTAACCTTACCTGTATCCCACCTCAATAGCAGCAGAATTGTTTTTCAATACAATATGAACATGTATGAATTGTACTTATCTTAAGATATTACGGCAAAATAAAAGTTTGTTTGCATTTTTATATATGTGTGTGTGTGTGTGTGTGTGTATAAATGTACACATGTATGTATGTGTATTTCTATATACATATAATATAAACAGTAGATTTGATATTTTTTTCCGGATTTCCCGCAAACTCTCTATCACTCCCTAGTGGCCGCCAGTTTGAAGCCCCTGCATTAGTAAAGCACCGGTGTTGTGCCCAATTCTGACCCCTGCCAGATTATTACCCCCCTAGTATTGGTAGGTTTAGGGTTAGGTGTGGGGGGGGGTTAGGGCAATCATATAGCGTTTTCAACGAGAGGGGTAATAATTTGGCAGGGGGTCGAAAATGGGCACAACACCGGCACACAAAGAAGCATTAGGATTGAATCGCTCAATAGGAATCGCTGCAGGACAGGTCAAACTTGAATTCTTGGGGTTAGAGGTTTGTTGGCCAATATGAGCAATAGTAATAGTGATGCTCGCAAACACCATTAATAATAAAAAAAATCACTTAATAATTCACCGGCTGCACATTTCTGCTGTCAAACTCTCCTGGCCTTTGCTCTAGTGTAAATGCATCGCTGTTTGTTTGTTTGTTGACGTGATTTTCTTTTACAATCGGATCCAGTGCCTCTAAATTCTAGCGTTTCTCTCTGACCCACTAATCGGGACACATCTGCACCGAGGCCTAAACGAGGCGTAATTTGTCTGGAGCGAGCGGCTGAACTGTGTTTTTGAGGACGTCTGTGTTTTGGTACACGAGCGCAGAGTGTTTGTGGATGTTTCTTGCTTGGCTGGAGCTTGTGAGTAAAATTACCCAGCAGGCACGGCGGGGTAGAGTGAGCATAATGTAGAGTGAGAGAGAGAGAATAATGTGGGTGGCTGCTGTCTCGCTGCCGTAAATATTACATAACGAAGATAAGTCTAGTTGGCAGGCTATAAATACAATTGTACACTGTGTACCGACATTGTGGAACGACACAGACTGCGACAGCGGGACAGATTAGTTCGCAGTCAATTGGACCGTTCCGGCCGCAAAAGGAAAAAAACAAATGCAATCCTCTCCCAGGCAAATGTCTGTTGGCAGATGAGTTTCCCCCGCCTCTCGCTGGGTGTCTGGCCCGGCCTAAAAAAGGATGCGATGCGCAATGATGCTGAGGAGGTCAGACATGTTTATCCAGAAAGAGCCCTGGGTCAGTCTGGCATGAGGAAGTGGAGTTATGTGTGCGAGATCCGCGCTCGTGAAATAGCTCCGATTCCAGCACCTGTCACTCCGCTCGCGCTCTTCATCTGAGAGCCGAGGGTTTGAAAACAAATGTCACTGCCGCTCTCCATTCAAATGATTTGATTATTCTCAACTAATGCTCGCCAGTCCATGTGAAATCACAACTGTGATCCTGTTTGTTTTCTTAATGCATTTTCCTGTTTGTTGTTGTTGTTGTTTTGTGTGTGTGTGTGTGTGTGTGTGTGTGTGTGTGCATAAAAATCTGGTTAACTATTTTCCATTTAGTCACCAAACTCTAACTATCCAATCAGTTTTCCATGGATAAAATCAAGTCCTGGAATGTACACGTATGCATTTATCATTGCATGCATTTGTCCAAAGTGACTTTGATTGCATTTCAGGTATGTTTTTTTTAGTTCATGCATTTCTTTGGAAATGAACCAGTAGGCTACATTTATAAAAATGTGTAAACATAATAATTAGTGTTTAAAACATTTTTACAACAAAATTTATATTCATGCATTTGTCAATGCATGCATTTATTCAAAGCAACTTACACTGTATCAAGGCATGCATTTTTTTTATTAGTTCATGCATTCCCTGGGAATTGAACCCATGACCTTGCCTTTGCCAGCACCATTGCCTATCATCACTTTATGAATGTATGAGTTGCGACCTATGTTTTATGTTGACGTTTAGGGCGAAATGTGTAATTTCTTCAGAACTGCACAAATAGATTTTCCCAAATCAGAAAAAAAATGGCTTTACTGTATGAGTTTGAGATGCTCAAATGGACAGATCAGTGTTTTTCTGTATACTTCACAGAGAGTTTTATGAATATCTTATAGTCTTTGCAAATTAAGCTGAGATAAGAGAATATTTTATCATCCAATAAATCTTATTTACATTTGATCATATGTAAAGCTGATCTCTTCGGGTGATCGTCGGCTCATGTTATTCTATTTTTCATCGAGGTTTGAGTTTGCACAGGCTCATGAGGACAAAAGCTGTTCCTCTGTAAACTTTTGAATAACACAAACATAATATGAGAGATTTGATTTGATTTTGGCTGGTAATCCTCTCTGCAGGACTCACCAGTGTGCCATCAACATCTCTGTAATCTCAATGGGCTGATCCCTGAAGTGATGGGACAGTGATAGCACACACACACACATACGAGTGATTGTGACAGCACACACAGTTTGTCATAGCGGGACTCTGCTGCCTGCAGTCTAATGGTCTCTCAACGTGGGGCCGCTCAGGCGCTGACAGGCTCAATAGTGCGTCTTGACCTGTTCGCCGCTTCACCCCATGCAGGAGCAAATGATTTGTGTACATAACAGCGCTTGAGAAGAATCTGCCACCTGTCACAGGCTCTCTGTGTATGTGTGTTTTGGTAACTTTACGGGGTTGAGCATGAAATTTCTCTGTAAGAACAGCAAAACTTCACAGTAGGAAACATTGCACTTGTTCACCTTTCGGTTTCTTTGAGTTATTAAAATTAATTGCATTTATTTGCATTTTATTTAAAATATAATATGATGTGTGCATATTTTGACATTATGTGTAAATAAATACATTATGTATTTATTTATTTATGTTCACCTGGTTTATTTGAATTATTTTACATTTATTTAAATTTAATTTAAAATGTAATATGATCTGTATTATTTTTATGATATTTTGACGTGTTTGTTTATATTTATGTTTGTATGTGCACCTTCTGGTTTATTTGACTTATAATAATTTTTATTGTATTGATTTAATTTTAAATTAAAATGTAATTAGATGTGTGGATATTATATTTTATGTGTTTAGTGATTTATTAGTATTCAATACTGTGCTGGTTTGTAGCAGATAATTTCATTTATTATTGATTAATTTGTTTGTTTTATACTGTTTTATAACTCTACTTCCTTTCCTAATCAGTTATCAAAATCATGTCGGGGTCATTTGATCTCTAGGGGAAGTCGTGGCCTAATGGTTAGAGAGTCAGACTTGTAATCCAAAGGTTGTGGGTTTGAATCTCAGGTCCGGCAGGGATTGAAGGTGGGGATTGTGAATGAACAGCACTCTCTTCACCTTCAATACCACGACTGAGGTGCCCTTGAGCATGGCACGGAACCCCCAACTGCTCCCCGGGCGCTGGAGCAATGGCTGCCCACTGCTCCGGGTGTGTGTTCACTACTCACTGCTGTGTGTGTGCACTTGGATGGGTTAAATCCAGAGGACCAATTTCGAGTATGGGTCACATCACATATTTTTTTTTTATGTTTTTTCTTAAATAACCCGGTCACAAATCCCTCTTACCGGCTCCGTTTTGATATCTAATTAAGGGCGTAGGTTTGATTTTGGCACTGGTGGGGACATAACGGCAGACAACAGACATTTAATTGTTTGATCAAAATTATTTTGGGGACAATTTAGTCGTGTCTGATATTGGTGGTAGGATCATGTCATAGAGTCTCTACTAAATTCTTCTGAAAATTATAACAAGCGATGTCCAATCTTTGGAAACCACAAATGAACCATGCTTTGCTACACTAACCATAGTTTACCCTTGGTATTTGTACAGTAAAACTGTGGTTATACAAAATATAGATGGTTACTACACTTTTACTATAATAAAACCGTGGTTAATTTTCTTAAGGAATTTGTATTTGTGTATTCTTTTTTCTTTGTTTTGTTTGTATAACTGTACTGCCTTAATGGTTTGATGTGTTGTACTGTTTATTAATAATAATAATAATAATAAAAGAAATCAGAAAAAAGATTCATGATACGCACTTCATAAGTTCTGATCTGAATCAAAAAATTCGCAAACTATCATTTCAGATCAGGACTTCAGAGCACAGAGCGCACAGTGCGAATAAAATGTATTCAATTTGCGAAAAGATTTGCGAACCCGCTCCAAAGTTCCGATCTAAAACAAATGATTCACAATAAGTGCTCCGAAGTCCCGATCTGAATCAGATGATTTGCGATACCCAATCCGATTGTGCTTTGAAACAGTGAATCATTTTGCGACGCAATGGTTTAACTGATTCAGTTTCGAAAAGCTATTTTTTGCTAGTGAATCGCTTGAACTGAATGATCGAAGTCACATATTTTCAATTCAATCATTTCACTTTAATGGCAACAAATAGGTTATTTTCACTTAGCAATGGTATGACCCATTTAAGATGCAGCCAAATTACAACAGCATATTTAATTGTTTAATCAAAATTATCGCTAGGGACAATTTAATAATCGCTATTGGTAGGTGACATGCATAGCATGACTAAATTCTACTCCCTTGTATCTAACGCCTGTTCTTCATGATCCAGTTAATTGCAATGGATAAAATCCTGCCCTACATTTCTTTTATTGACAAATATCCTGTTGCACTTATAAATGCATTCAATTATCATTTGCAAACAACATTTTGTGTTAATTTAAATCAATGTAAATGCACAGTTCCCATCAGAACATGTAGCCTATATTTTCTAGAACTCAGGTGCACCAGGTTACATTCAGTGACACTTATAAGGGTTTTCCCACCTGATCGACGTTAAACGCACACATTGAGGCTCTCGTTTGTCGCTAAACGGCTTTGAATCCTCACGTCCTGATCCATTTGCTAAATTAAACCACCAAACTCACGTCACCGTCCTAAATTACTAAATTAACATTCAAGAGTTTGCTCGCACTTGACCGCAGCTCAACAAAGCGTTCCCTTACAGCGTCATTTCCTGAGTGCCTGATATGGCGTTTGTCATAATCCCCTTTGCGTCGCCCCACGCCTGTTTTCACAACATTACATCGATCGCTCATGCTCGCGTTATGTCACATATTCGCCGCGGCAGCTGTTTAAATTCAGATTAGGGCTGCTAATTGAATGTGAACGAGTCTTGAATGAGATCAGGGGCGGAGAGGATGAGTTCCGCTCTGACAGAGAGTCAGATTAGAACAGCAGCGGAGGTGAACGGATGGATGTAGGTCAGGATGTTCCCAACACACACACCGCTATTAACCCGTTCAGCGCCGCTCCGCTGGGGGTCAGTTCGTGTCAGACGCTTACAGCCCATGATATGATAAACAGATCTCACTTGGATCTCAGATGTAAATGATGCACTTCTGATTTTAAGTACAGGCAGCGCAAATATATATATATATACGTTTTTCTAGTGTAAATATTATAAAATATAATATACATTTTTTATGTATAGTAATTTAATATAGTAAATATACTAATAAATTAGCCTATATTATGTGATAATATAGGCTATGATATATTAAAATAACATTTCAAAAATTTTAATTTGAGTAGTTTTAAAGTTTACAATAAATAATGAAATAGTAAATAATAATTATAACAATAGTAAAACAATATAAAAAATAAAAATTTTAATAATAAAATTGATGTGTGTTTTGTGATTATTGTTTATAATTATTGGCTGTTGGGAGCATGAACTCATGAAAATTCAAGAAACATTTAGAAAAAAATCATTTAGGATATCATTTTTTTATTGAATATACAAATGTTTGGGGTCAGTAAGATTTAAAAAATAAATAAATTACTTTAATTCAGCAAGAATGCATTAAAGTGATCAAAAGTGACAGTAGCTAAAGACATTTATAATGTTACAATATATATATATATATATTCAAATAAATGCTGTTCTTTTCAGCCTTCTATTCATAATTTAATCCCAATCCTAAATGGTTTCAAGAAAATTATAAAGCAGCACAACGGTTTTCAACACTGATAATAATCAGAAATGTTTCTTGAGCAGTAAATCATCATATTAGAATGATTTCTGAAGATCATGTGACACTGAAGACTGGAGTAATGATGCTGAAAATACAGCTGTGCATCACAGAAATAAATTACATTTTAACATATATTCAAATAGAAAAAGCTGTTTTCAATTATAAAAATTATAATTTTTTTATTTTTTGTATTATTGATCAAATAAAATGCAGCCTTGGTGAGCAGAAAAAACATTAAAAAGTCTTACCGACCCGAGTTAAGTAAGTTAAGGTTATTCATAAGTTTTGTTGTTTTTTCATAAATACTATTTTTGCTGTAATTTGGTGCTTTGGTGCTTCATGTCCTGAAGCAAAAAGCAGTTGAGATTGACTAGTCCTGCACATTAAGCTAGTAATCCATTCCAAACACGGCTGTAATCTTGCGTCTATTGAACCTGAATTAATTAAAGGCTTTCGGTTGCTCTGGCTCAAGCAGTCGCTAATGGAGGCTGTGTTTGAATCGATTGTCTTCACAGTGCACAAACACAGCAGCGTTCCTCTGATCTATCAATGCACTCACTTTAGACAATCGAGTGATTCCATCAGACTCACGGCACCAAACACACGCAGGTCCTGAAGCGACCTCAACCACACGCAAACAAACACGGGCCCCGCGCCAGAATGACCAGAGCTGTTTGGACAACAGATTCAAACGACAGCCAGCAGAGTCTTCAGACTACATGCTGCTGAACTTCAGGCTTTACACGACACAGAGAGAGCTGAGTTTAGGCCACAGTTAGATATATTTAACAACTAATTACAACATGCATCATTTGAAGTGCCATTTTTGTATCATTGAGATGCCATTATAGTTTTTAATTCATATTTTAAATTAGTTTTTTTTTCTATATTTATTTTAATTATTTAAAGTAATTTAGCTCTGTGTGTTTATCATTTTTATTAGTTTTTTAGTGTCTATATTAGTATTATTAATTATTCATTTAGTTAAACTAAATGAAAATGAGAAATGTATACGTGGCAATAAGATGAAAACAAAATGTAATATGTTAAAGGTTTTTTTTCTGATTCTTTATTCTTTATTATTAGTGCTTTAATCAAATAAATAAAAATTCAGATTGTTTTTTATGAAAAATGTAAACATTCAGCTTTGATTTGATACATTTTTCAGCTATTATTTTATTTTCAGCTTTTTTATTTAAATAATTTAAGTTTTTAATCAAACAAGTAAAAATTCAGATTTGATTTGTAATATATATTTCAGCTATTGTTTTTTTTATTTGTATCTAATTTATTTGTTTGTTTGTTTTAAATACGTAAACATTCAGGCTATTTTTATAAAAATTACCTGAATCAAATTATGAGGCTCAGAAGAAAAGCATTTTTTTTTTGTTTTCCAGCTTTTATTTTATTTTTAAACCAAATAAGTAAAATATAAAATACAATAAAATAAAACAATAGCTAATAATAAATCACAAATTACAAAGCACAATTTCTTTTTTTATTATACAGCTCAGTGTTTTATTATAAGGCTCAATTTATATATTATAAGGCTATTCAGCTTTAATTTGTGATATATTTTTAGCTATTGTTTTATTTTTTTAGATTTGGAAATGTTATTTTATTTCAAGAAACAAAAATATTTTTATGCCTTTAGTTTCAGTTTTAGTTTTAGAACTATAATAACCCTACTCATTTGTGTATTTATCATGTCATTTTAAGTGTACATATGTTGGTGGTACCATGAATTTTGATGTTATGTAAAGAGAATATCCATCTGCTCTCTACTGAGAAATTCTGCATTCATAAAAATCAATAAACATGCTATTCTATTAAACAACTGGTCATCATGTTTTAACATGTGAGTTGCACTCTCACTATGTTTTTAGTGTTTTTAGCATGTTATTGTGTGGTTTTAAATGCATGATTTGAGGAATCATTCATGTAACACAAATACTGCGGGACGACACACTTTATGCTTCAATCTGAGCAGTGTCCAATATAGTCATGCAAAGATTACAAAACAGACAGCTGTAATTTTGGAGAGTGAGTGTTTTTGTCCCTCTCCAGACAAGAAACATTATGTAATTGTGTTGTTGCTTTGGCCTAAAATGATCTCTGCTGAGTTGTGCTCAGGACAGCCTGCAGTTTCATTCATTGATCTCTAGAGGGAGAAAATCAGCCAACAGCTTCTAACCAATGACTGCACATCTTCAGTCCTAATGATGCTTTGCAAAGAATAATCTGACAATTAATATAGTAATTATAGTAAATTAGTATTTATATAGTGTAAAATATAGTAAAGTAGCATTTATTCATTAATTTGTTTGTTTTATTTATTTATTTATTAGTGTTGATTGTTATTAACACTGTTATTTCTATTTATTTATTTAATAATTATGAATATATTTGAAAACATAAAATGAAAATTATAATTAAATAATAATATTAAAATAAATTATAATTAAAAAAGAATTTAAGGCTCAGCAAAGGCTATTCATCTTTGATTTGTGATGTAATTCAAGCAAGACAGAATAATCTGAGAATTACTATAATATAGTACATTTTATTTTATTAGCATTTATTTATTAAGTTGCAAATAAAAGTGAGTTAATTGTTATTTAATATATTTTAAAATGATATAACATTTTCAAATGACATGATCAAAATGTTAAATAATAAAAAATAAAAATGCAATATATATG